>CM060830.1:39197500-39687500 GCA_030762175.1 Metallyticus violacea | reverse complement strand
AGCAAGCTATTTATGTCATTTCTTTCATTCTCATTTGATCTTACACACCAGTGGCAAAATATGTGAACAGGAATATTTTCCACTAAATATCCTCTTTTCAAGAGTAATTTGAATATTTTAGCGGATCACCCAACCTATAACAATGATGATCTTTAATGCCATTTCTGATTTGTTTAAACTATCTTCTCCATATCTCTAATCCATTTAGCTTTTTAGTGAATTACTTAATGTTTTGAAATCCCGGATGATCCATTTATTATCCAAGAAATTAACTGTTCTATATTTTTGTATAAACTTCAAGATATTTCTCGGGTGTCTTTAATTCATACAGCTTTCGATTTTTATCTACAACTTCAAGCATCCTATCTAGAGGAAGAAACAAATGCTTTAGAACTGCAATCATATTGGGAGGAGATTGTTCAAGAAGCCACCATACAAGTACACGTACAATAATATGGTATAGTGGGGTCATAATTTGTTATTTCAACAACCATGCTTTGCCGTTACCAACTGTAGCGTCTTGGTTATATTTACCCTCGCCTTGCTGCTACTTAGAACACTAAAAAAAAAAACCTTAAAGACTTAGAGGATCTGTGGAAATGTGTATATATGTGTGGTTTGCTAAAAGAGGATAAAGACTTTAAGATAAGGTAAATATTAGTTTCACTTTTATTATAACAATTAGTGATCAAAAAACCTAAATTCAATAACATGAAATTAAAATGTGCAATGCACATGAAACTTACTAATTTTTACATATAGTAATTTATGAAATATTAAAACAATACATAAGAACTGTTTTAAATTAAACTTTCAAAGCTTTCTTCAACGGCATCCAACTATTACGAAATGCCTAAAAATGGGAGACAAGGAAACCTACCTAACTGTGCAAGCAGAATTCAAATACACCTCGTTAATCAAAATTATATAAGGCGATTAAGCAGATAATAAATAACACTCGTAATATACCAACAGCTATCTGATACAAATTCTTTACAACATTGAAGTCCAGTAACTGCAAAGCGAAATGGCAAAATTTCTCCTGAGGAAGCTTGTATTAAATGTTATAGTTTACTTGAGGGTTTGATACCTCGCTCTGAACTGCTCGAGTGCTTAAAAATTTAAAGAAGATGCACTTTTTATCACATCTCTGTTGACTGTTGCTATTCCTGTTTAAATTTCACAGTATGAAACTATAAGAGACTGCTGGTCATTTAATGTAATAGTTGATTTTTGGTAAAAAGTGTTTCAAAATGATGTATAAGAAAGAGCAGAACGTTAGCGCATTAATCAGGAGTTTCGAAATAGGCTCTAATTCTGTAATATTAATACTTTTAATTTTATCCAAAAGAATTTTTTTTTCATTTACAACACACCGACTTACTTTTTACTCTTTCCAGATAAAAACAACAATAACAACAAACCATTGTCAGAGAATGATAAAAAACAACAAATACGATAACAGTTAATGCAGTCTGTTTAAAATTAACAATCAAAACATAGAGGTGTCATTTAAAATTACAAAATGGGGTGATTGGGGTGAAGGAATTAATCATAACATTCTGTAAACATTGATTTTAACTGCCCTCACAATATCTCAATTGATATATATTTTTAAATAGGTACTTATTTAGACTGGCAAGTTTTGAAAAAAAAAACACTGTGTGTGAAAGCATATTATAACAATTACTTTAATCATGTGAAATTGTTTGTTGATAAATAACTTAGATCTCACCAGCAAACTCAGTTTATTTATTTTTTAATTGAAAGTTGCATTATTTTATTGTATAGTAGACCGATAAAGTCAAATTTAAGGAGATTGCCTTAAACTCTGGTATGAACTTAGATATATAAATAAAGATGGTGTGAATAGAAAGTATATCTTTCATGATCACATAACAACACTAAATCCGCTTACGAAATCAGAATAAATCCACAATCACCTGAAATGTTGTAAAGAAAAAAGATAACTCAAGAAACTTAAGAACCATAATTGCACAATGTGCACATCCATAACCATACAACATATACAGTACGTTTAAATCCATTTAAAGGGGTTTGAAATCCAATAGTCATGTTCATTCAATCAACTTAATCAGGAATCACTTTACGGTTTTATTAACATTTTGAAAAGAATAATATTTTATCACTGCAATAGAATATCTTTGTTGCTGAAAACAAAGGAGAATTTATAACTTGTAATTGAAAATATGAAGCATTCTTGATTGTAGAATGCAGAATTCCTACGATCAAGCTTACAGCTAAAACGTGGTTATGCCTATCTCATCCACAATTCAGTGGAAAAATAACATAATATCATAAATGCATGAAATTAGAATAAAACCATATTAACTTACCAAGCTAAAAAGAACTCCCTGTACTTTCTCTTATTGACGAGCTTTCTTGAGGTTCCATTGTTACATCCATGAACAACACAAATCTTATATTTTCAAGCTATAATAAAGTTGTATTAACCACTTATGCAAAACATAATTATTTTCATAAATTTTTCGTTTGGCCACGCAAGCAATGATGACAGGAAAGAAAGAGTCATATAAACTCTTCTCCCGCGACTAATTCATACGTTGCAGTTAAGGAATCGACTTTTAAACTACTACAATTTCAAAAGTCAGCTGTTTTCGTTTTTGAAAATCAGTTTTATTGTGGTAAGTTTGATAAATTAAAAACGACAGAGGGTATTAATTTGAAGAGCACTTTTCATTTTTAAAGCTGGTAAGCCCTAATTTTCAAAGCAAATTTGATTTACTTATATGAATACGTCCCTTACCAAATGAATAATACATCATACATTGTGTCACAGGAAGTAGGAAAGTAAATATCACTAAGGAACTAGTAATCAAAGTAGCAAACATTCTGATTTGCTTGCACTATCACTACAAGTCAGCTTCCAGATTCTGGGTCCTGCACAAACATCAAGGAAGGAACAAAGCGTTGGAACTGCGGATATTACGTCATGTCTCATTTACCGTTTCGAGAGCAAGGTTGAACATAACTTCCGTTTTACATGCAAACTTAGGTTTTCCTTGTAACCTTTCGGTATTATACCTGGGCTATGCACTTAAGTTAAGTTAATAACTGCAAGATGATATGTATTGTTTCTTTTTTACTCCATGTATCTCCACATTTTACATTTTACCCTCCTCTTGGCATCTGTTACGCACGAGTAATGAAGGAATTATAATGAAATTATGCTATTTTAGACCCTTTGAACTCAGATACCAGACTTTAGTTATAAACCTTGTCCGCTTATACAGTGCTTCACGTTTCGGCTATTAAGAGTGCTGCAGCCGCGGGAGTACTTACTTCAACTTCTTAAATCTCTATACAGGGTGAATCATTTAAAACTTGCACCGCAATAGCAGGTATAATTCTGAAGAACAAAAAGAAAAATGGCAGATTGTGTCAAAAGTATGATAATCAGCTACATACTAGTTTCCAGTCTGTCAAGTAAAGATACACATGTACAGAGTGTTCCTTATATTGCCGGGCCGCGGATCGCGTGCTCCGCGGACTGTTACACCGGAGGTTTTCCGTACTAAAACTCCCGCGTTACTTACTCATAGTAAAATGCACTATAATAACTACTCACCTTGTAATAAGTGGTGTTCATCTGCATTCAGACATTCCTGGCATCTTTGGATGAAATTTCCATTCACACGCATAAGCTCTTTCTGCGTAATGTTCATAATTTCTGTTCTTATATTGTCCTAAAGTTCTGCTATGGTATGGGGATTGTTCCTATTTAAATTAAAACTTGCCTCATCAGAGAAAATTACTAAATGTGGGTCAACAGTACCGTTAACGATATTTTGTAAAATCCAGTTACAGAAATTTACTCATTTTTTCGTCGTCACGAGGTTCTTAGCGTTTAGCGATCCCGATGTCCTAAACTTATTAACCAGACATCTAACCGTTTCTCTACTTGGAACTGCAATACCAGAAAATTCCTCCTAAAATTGTCTACATACCTGTCTACATGATTCGTTTTTACGTGTTAAAATTCTTTGTTCAAGCGTGAATGTTTCGGCAGGCATTTCAGTGGAATAATAAGAATAATCTAATGTAATTCACACACAACACTGATGTCTTGAATAAACTTTCACTTTTGAGATGACAATGAACAAACTCTAGCCCTTACAGCTCGAACAGAAGGCAGCAACTGACACAGTATAACTCAGCTGATAAACGCAACCCTGAGCGGGTCATTCACCGCTAGTGCGCTACTGGAATAACACCGAGGTCACTGCAGTTTTTTTAATGGTGTTTAACGCCCGTTTTACTACTGGAGTACCACAGGCGATGGGCACTGATGATACATGAGATGAAATGATAAATTGGGAAAGTATATTTTTAAGGAAGGAAGCGTTCCAGGTTTAGGGCACCTCCCCGGCATTTGCCAGTTATGAGGACTGAGGAAAACCTGGAAAAAAACCCAGTCAGGAAGGAGGTCGTGGTGGGATTCGAACCCCAGATCTCCCGCTCACGAGTCCGTGCCTTAACGACCTCTGCAACCCATGGCGGTGTCACTGCAGTGCAAGCAACTACGCATATATGCCTATGGCCCGGATATAAATGGAACGCATGATAGTAGCATTTCACTTAGAAATTTCATAACAGGCAGCTATAATACGTCGTTTCAATACTTCTTGTGAAGTCAGTATTTCGTTGTAGACAATGTTTTTTAGCTTTATCCAAAGAGAAATGTCTAAAAGAGGTCAAATCTGAAAGGCAGCCCAAAGTACAGCTCCTCCTTCGTCCAATCCAACGATTTTGAAACAAACGGTGAAAACAAGAGAGCATGTCAATTGGGAATCTCTCAGCGTACACATTACAAGAAAGAGCATCGTTCTTACTACATTATTCATGAGGCATGTCGACTTTTTCAGCAACAGTAAATACATCTTCCAGCACGCCCTACTTCAAGAACTATATAAAGTACTGGCAAGAAGTCCCAATGCAATCAGTGTAAAGGAAAGAAAATATAAACACACATACGAATATTGCAGCATAGTAACTAAGCAGTTAAATGGAACAGACAAGTGTAGATATTTAAAAATTTCATAGCTCGTAAATTATTTGAATCGGAATCGTGCAAAAACAATTGACATTCTAGTTGCCTCTAGTTTTATATTCTTGTGTCAATAGGAGTGTTCTATTTGAAAAAAAAAGTAACTTTTTTCAAGAAATACACATCATAACATCTGTACATGGACTGCAAGTATGAGCCCCTGCCTAACTTCAATTCTGTGAAAGCGGCACATCAATAATACCTCCCATTGCAGAAATATTTGCGGAGCAAGTTTTAGACGATTCACCCGGTATAGTGTTACTTTATAGATGTTAGAATTATCGTTTGCTCTCCGCTAAAAGTTATAGTATTCAGAAAACACATTCTGATTGTCATAGTTAATGCTTTTCTTCACATTCCAAAACCCCTAAATGTGTTAATTTCGGGAGAGCTTTTGTTGGCCAATATTTAACATTTGTGATAACATATTGGGTAAATCGGCATATGCAAAATAATACACATATATGAGTATTTGGATGGGAGTAGTAAAGATTAGGAAAGAATCACGTGCGTAAATTAACATTTTAAACGGTGACATCAAAATATATAAAAAGGAAGGGAGGGGAAAAAGAAGCAATAACTTGTTGAGTATATTGCGCTGAGAAATAATTAAAACATATAAAATGATACAAGAATAGATAAAGTTCTGATTTAACAAATATACAGAAATATAAACACGAAAATACATATAAGAATTCAAGAATATATAAATGGACACTTTCAAGGTAGATAAAAATTAAACAAAACTTTAAACTTTAAAAAAAGGCATGAATTGCATGGCAAAAAGAAATAAGAAAACATGAACATATATCGGAGAGAAGTCAAGAATGGGCAAGAACTACCTGGGTGAACTGAGATATGAAAAACAATCCTCAAAATACATAAACTTGAGTAAATAAAGCGTAATAATTGATTGGTTGAAAAAAAAAACACCATAACATGTAGTGACCATAAAAATAAGTAAAATTGCTGAGTTAACAAAGATCGATAACACTAAGACAAAAATACACTGCTGTCCATTAAAATTGCAACAGACTGCATGTTCATATCAGCTATGCGGAACTAGGTCTGTCTTCTCGCTCGGTTGTTTGAAGGGCCTTTGGGATCCTTCACATCAGTGTGTTTGTCCTACCTCGACCCACTGAATCATATTCGTCCCAGTATGCCATAATTCTCCCTTGATCAAATTCGGACACTTGCTGGTATTTTCGATGCATCATACTAGTTCTTTTTGAGAAAATGTGGGGTCGTTTAATTCGTTTCTTATGGGCGTTGCAATTTTAATGGCCAACAATGTATGTGTCTGTGTGTATAAACTGAGGAAGGAAAAATACACAAAATATATTTTAAGAGGTGAAGTTAGTAATACACAAGAAATGTTTGTGTAAATTGAGATAGGCAAACATAAAAAGATATTATCCAGAAGTCTTTTAAGATATTCAGAAAATTGAAACATAAATCCGAGTGCTCGCATGTGACCTCCTTGATAGAGAATATTATTATTATTATTATTATTATTATTATTATTATTATTATTATTATTATTATGCTAAATGTTCTGCTCCAGCAGAGAATATATCCCAGGGACATGTAAGGCCCAGAAACATTTTCATTCTTAAGTTTTTAAAATTACGAATTCAATATTTCAATATCTGTTTCAAAAACAAATAAATTCAGAACTGGACATTTTTCTGACAAATGCAAAATCTCTTAATTTCGTAGATAGGTAGTTGGGTTTATGAAATACATCGACATTTTCGGCTTCAGTCAATGACAAACTGGATTCTCCAAAAAAAAAGTTCGCAACAAGCAGGGAATCACAAATTTGGCGAAAAATGTTTAATTCAAAAATTAAGCACAAAGTTAGTTCTATTCAAAATAGTAGTTTCCTTTCCATTTGCTTTTAGATACAAGTAAGATTCTTTGTCACTCATACAGATCTCATATTTAGCCTATACAAACGATACCAAGTTTCTTTAGGGTTTAATGAAACTAAAACAACAAAATATATAAACGTATTCAATATTTTTAAGAAAAGTTTAAGATATTATTATTTTATATTTACAAAGGAAATGTTTTCAAAGTTGCCATAATACAAGTAAAGCCTAATAGAGGGCTTTAGTCATAAACTTGTCCGCTTACGGTGTTTGCTATATTGTCATGTTTTCGAACGTCGCTCTCTGATTATTATCTGCCTGTCTCACGACAGTATGCATTCATTTTAAAAGCAAGACATTTGACTATAACAAAGCATGTATGTGTGTGAATTTTATTTTAATTCAGATCAACATGGGCGTGCGACGTTTATTCAGGCCTTTTCTATTCAATTTACAATGTTACCCATAACTTTATTTAAACACACTGGTAATCGGAAAATAACGAGTGAAAACGTACAGTTTTAATAAAAAAAAAAGTAGACGAAACTGGAGCAATTTTGAAAACGTCGCAAACAGAAACACTGATGAAATTAGCACAAGTTTCGAAATATAAAGGAAAATATTAGCAATTAAACCAGAAATATTACGGTGGAAAGTTTTAATATTATTGATCAGAATGTCCATCCCCCCAGCATCTTCTATAAGATTGTATTTCCGATTTAGGAAGCTGGAATTAAAGTACGAACACAGCAATTGTGGCACATTTAGTAGCCGAAGGAGTGGAACACAGCATGAACGGACAAGATTTATAACTAAAAGCACCACCCTTCCACTTAAAAAAATCTATAAGCTTATTGAGGCAAATGTCCAATGCTTCTGAAGCATTGCCAAATGATTTTGGACTAATCCCACACATTGCAGCCGTGCAGTGTGATGATATTTCATCATTGTCGACCATGAGATGGAAGTCCTCATGGCCAGACTATACCCTCAATCCAAGGCAGGAAAGGAAAGATCCTAGAATATATGACGGGAATCTCTCTATCGCCACATAGTGGACCATGAGAGGTGACTCCCACGACGGTGAAGTGTTGACTATTCTGAGGCAGATAAAGAGGACCTCCCGAATCGCCCTAAAACAAAGCAACGTCTTTGAGCTACATTGCACATGAGAACTAAGAGAAAAATTATTGAACTGGGTTACTTACTCTGCAAGTAGAGTTGCCAAAGTAGGGGTCGTTAGCACAAACCATTAGGTTCTCATCGATTCCTCTGGAGACCTTGGGGTCATCTACGTTTTTCCAGGAATCGGCGCAGTCCTTCGATTTCCATTGCATTATTTGGGTCTTCTGCAGCGTTTGATTGTTGCTTCGTCCTGTCAAACAACAATAACCTCTTGTTGACAACTTTTAGGTAGCCCAGCCAAGTGTTTACTTAATGTCTACCCTTTAGCTATCGGAAATAGTGGGAATGTGCCGGGCTTTAGTTATAAATCTTGTACGCTATGCGCAGGGTTTTACGCCTTGGCTACTTAACCTTAGGTACTGGAATTTTGCATTCTAAAACGTGCATTTAATCTTGCCTTTAAAAAAATTATGGAATTTCTGTCTTCCTTTGCTTAAACAGACACTGTATTGAGAACATACATTCTGATTAACATAATTAAGTTCTGATTTAATTGCTAATGTTTTACTTTACATTCCGAACCTCCCACTTGTGCTAGGTTATGAAGTTTTTTTTTTTTTTTGTGAACGTTAAATATTTGTGCCAATTTTGTCTAGTTTTTTACTAGGTACCCGCAGAATTTAGCTACTCTTTATTTTTATTTTCCTACAGAGGAGAAAGAACAGGTAGCAAGCTCATAACCTCAGTCGTCACTTGACAGGAAACTAAGGTATTATTACTTGGACGTAAAACGGCAGAATTTTTTTCAGGTATAAAGCGTTTTAATGTGCTGGGATCTATGAACTGGAGAAATTTGCGTCCAGAAAAATGAGCCAATTTCGGTCGGGTTGTAATCTGCAAACTATGGGTCCAGAATAGATCGCGCTAACCCTAGATCATCCTAGAACCTGGAGCATCTAGTTTTTCCTTATTAAAACTGTAGGTTTGATCACTGACCCAGTAGATATGCACAATATCGTGCATTGCAGTTTTCAGAGGAGGCTATTGATAAGGAATTATCTGAATGTATTTTGCAACTACGCGAGTATTCAAATTAAAGTTCATAAATCATTTAAAAGCTACTGTCTACTATCTAATCGTCTTCACGGGTGAATGTAGTTGCAACGTTCAAAGATTACAAAAAGGGGAAGGAGAAATTGCGGTACTCCTAGTAATCCAGAAGTAAAACATCGCATGGGACGACAATATTTATTTGAAGCATACTGTCTGTCTATATTATAATGCCAAGAAATGGGAGCTTATGTCACTTGGAAAGGTACTGTGGCATAGAGGGTTGCCAATGTGGGGAAATGTATTGTAGAATTGAGTCGGTTAAGAATTAGAAGTGAAGTGACGGTTGAGAAATACTACATAAGAAAAATTAGCGTCTGCGCATGTGCTATATAGGGAAGAGGACGCGTTCATTGACAATTTTTACAGCGTCGAAAGCTGGAACTTGAAGAGCTGCTTCCTCGTGGATTACTGTAAGGCCATCTTGATCGATGTTTGTCTTGAAAGTAAGTTTTACTTATAGATAACATAAAATGCCGTTAGTGAATTTGATAATATTTAAACTCCTCGGTCCCTATTTTCCTACTCTAGTTTGTTTTAAGTACAGATATAAGTAGAGATACTTAGATATTATTAGAAAAATATTGTGAGCTACGTTCCATGTAAGTCCTATCCATGGTTCACTTATGTGACGTCATCGACCTACAAAAAGAAACAACATTTTGAATGTTCACAATAAAGCTGGATTACGGCGTAAAATTATTGGAAAAAAAAATATCAAATCTGTTTTATCACGCGACGTGCATTTGTCTTGAAGAAAGTGTAGTCAACTCTTTATCTCCATTATACAATTCCTGAACACGCATCACTGACCACTTTTGCTAGAGGCGGTGGGGAGTTGTTGATAGCAACAAAAGAATGGACAATCGACAATCATAACGCAAAATGGAGGATTCTTCAAAGCGTTTTGACGATGCGTCAAAAGTGCAAATTGATGTGATCATTAGAAATTCCAAACCAGAATACAAAGAAAAATAGAGACATTGTATGTTATCTATTTTGTTTGTTTTTCTCATTTGGTGTTAGGAAATCGAACGGTAGCGATTGTAATAGTTGATTTTTGTCCATTTCAGTCTCACGGTTTCTGAATAGAATAGAAATTCATAAGTATAACAATTGTTAATACTCTGTGCGCGAATTTAGTATATATATATATATATATATATATATATATATACTATATATAACTGAAATATACTATATATAACTGAAATTTTTATTCTACTCATGAAATAGTCCTAAACTCTTCTCAATTGGTATTACTGACAATCGACATTCTTGTGTCGCAAGATTGCTTGAAAAAGCTAAGTACAAATAAACATTTATTACAATTTTGTAAGCCATGTTTAGAGGAATTATATTTAAATTATTTTATTCGTGAAATAGTCCTGATAAATGTCACTCGAGGGTCTGAGCTGAAGCAGGAAATGCTGTCTCAAAATTTCCCATTTAATTATAATTGCTTCTGATGGGAATAATAATAATAATGATAATAATAATAATGATAATAATAATTGTATATTGTTTCTGGTATTGTTTGATGCCAAGAATAGCATAACAGTCAAGGGTACCAAAGTTACAATTAAAATGAGGACTTCAATATTACATGTGCTAGTGCATGTATATAGATGTGTCTTTTTAACTAATAAGTAATATTCAAGTTATCTTCCTGTAATACCATGATTGACAGTGCACATATGTGTCTTTGTTATGTTTCTGTAAAAGGGATGGACATGCTGAACCTTTGTCGAAAAAGGAGGACATTAGCTTTACCTGAAAAGCCTTTTGTTAAACCTTTCTCTTTCAAACCCTTCCAGACAGACTTGTCTACTCAAGGCGCCAAATGACATACAACCGGGATACGGCTAGGAATGTGATTTCAATAGGTAACTATCTTGTCGTCAAAAGGAAATGCCGCACGCAGAAACATGTGTTTTTACAGAAACCAAAATATTAACTATTTCAAAGGCAGGACGCATATATTACCGAAGCGTGCTTTATCGCAAGACTTTCAGTGTAGGAATCTAGTGAAGGGCAGATATCTCCTTCTTTCGCAGCGTGGGAATAGCAGATGTATTTTTCCTGATAAAACCCAAAAACTTCAACCAATCAAAATATTACAAAAACCCTACGAATAAAAGCGAACATGTAATAAACCATAACTTCTGTGGTCCAATAAAATTGTAGAAGGAACCAAGTTCAATAATATTTAAAGGAATTAAATTGTCGCGAGGGGCGGAGCGAATTCACATATAGATTTAACATTAACTATAAGAAATGCTTTAAGCTTTCGTGAGAGAGAGGATCAATGGTAATAGTAATAGTAACAGAGAGTCAGTAACAGCCAGTCAGTATCAGCATCAGTCATTAGTTATTCTCTGTCATAGTAGATCAGTTAAGCCGTTGCGGAGAGTCAAAGTAAATCTGTCGGTCAGTGAGAGTCAGTCAACCAGTGCGAGAGTAATAGTAAGAATAATCACGCGGAATCAGTGATAAGGTGACTGTCAAATTTCAAAATTGTGTTAAAGTGAGTAAATTCATGAGTGAATGCAGTGAATTATAACCCGAAAGTACAGTAGGACCAGAACAATAGCCACACGACAGATGCACAGCATGTTCCTGAACCTTCCAAATTGCCGAATAAATTAAATGTCCAACCAGAGTCGAACCTTATGCTATTACCGTGAACAATCCCCTTCCCCCTAAATGACTTCAAGTTATTAAAAACAGTCCAAATTCCCTGAGATCCCTATCCTCTGCATTGGAACCAGAGAAATAGGAAGCATCGAACTCATGACTCCAAGAGCTGAGGCAAGACAAGAAGAACATCTAATTGTCCCATTAAAATAATAATAATAATAATAATAATAATAATAATAATAATAATAATAAATCCTATGCATAACAAAATTACCCCACCCACTATATTACGGTTCCAGAGCTTTCCAGATAAATTCACCACGTTCGTGAATTTATCGGCCCTCTCAGACCCTCTCGTGATATTGATTAGGGTGGCTCTGCCAGGAAGTCATGATAGTATTATGTGCAACGTACAATCTTATCCAATTAAGCAAAGAGACACCTCTCTTGAAAAAGAATTCTAAATGACAAGCTAAGCTTTTTCTCCGGTCTTTCATTGTTTTGTTGTCCGTTTCACGGCACCGGTAGATCTATCAAGAAACAGGGATTATATGCATTTCGAATGTCGTTCCAATAACATATCTTTGATACATTTCCAAGTGTACACTTACCTCCTACGTTGGATGTCAAGCCCCAGCCTAAGACGGTGTAGCTTGTGGCATTACTAAGTACAGCAGACGAAGGTAGACAAGCTGGGAAGGCGAAATGCGTTAATGTGATTTCTTCCTCCAGCTTCAAGAGGGCGATATCGTAAATGACCAGTCCAGGGTCGTAACAAGGATGTGGTATGACATCGGTGACGTTTAGTAACTGTGAATCGGAGCCAGGCAAATGAAGATTCTTTGCACCGAGCATGACTACCTGGGGTCTGTAAGTACAAATATTTCTTTTTAAAATAACCCATGGTACGTTTTCTTTTTTTATATATAATTCGAATTCAATACAAAATTAAAAATATAAGATTAATGTTTATTTCATTTTATTAGAGAATTACCACGCTTTAATTACAAAACTTTTCAGCTCATGCGATGTTTTGCATTTCAGCTATTATTCCTTAGTACCCTAGCCGGTGTTAGCTATACTTCATGTTTCTGAGCGTGCTTTCTGAACCTGTTTTCTGCCAGTTTTGCGGCAGTATACATTCATTTCGAAGATAACAATAGTCAATAAATTTCATCTTTTTTATTCTGTATTTGTTTGAAATACGAGTATAATGATCCTACCCTAAATTAGAGGTGCTGAATTCTGTAGAAAATTTTTTTTCCTCCATAACGTCACATTTCTTACATACACAATACTAACACATGCGCATGCAATACAATGTAGGTGCACGTTAATGATTTTAAATGCATCAAAACAATTACACTTAGAACTAATAAATATATGAATTTAAGTAATTGTGAATTGCAGAATTCAATGGTTTCCCATTATGAGGTTACAGTACTTAGATATGCAACGTAATTTTAAAAAACTTTAATGCCGAACATTGACATAATTAAATACAAACAAAAATGTAGACTCAGAACTCAGTAGTGTTTTACCGATTCAATATACAGAGGGTGCCAAAAATGTATACACACTTTCACAGTTGATACCTATTTAATATATTTCAAAGTGGGACCGAAAAACAACAGCAATGTGTAGTATGACTTTCTGTAAACAGATGTGACTCATATACATTTTGATAGCGTTGTTACGTGACGGGTAAATCAACAATGAACAAATGAAGTCAAGATTATCATATGATGTTCTGTAAACAGATGTGACACATTACGTTATGCTAGCGTTGCTACAACAAAATGGAGCTAAGATTATACCTTGAACAGTGGAAAGCAATTTTGAAGTGATATTGGAAAATGTTGAAGTTCAAAGGCAATGGAGACGTGTGTACAGAACAGAACCGACAAGGCACGCATTGGAGACAAATTCGAGACTCTTGGTACCGATGCGATGTTCAGAAGGGCAGATCTGGGAGACCTCGCACAGCAACAAGCCCCGTGTCCTCTGCCACTTTTTAGTACTCACCGTAGAAATCTACAAAGCAATATGCACATTTCCACCGCGTTCTCCGGATCTAACTCCGTTGTGCTTCTGCCTATGGGGAACTCTTAAGGATGTTGTACATCATAGAAAACCAGCTACACTGACAGCACTTCGGGAAGAAATTGAAACTGCATGTGCTGCAATCGCTGAGGACACTTTCGCAAACGTTACTCAATCAGTAGTTCAACGTACTCAGAAGTGTATTGACGCCGATGGTGGGCATTTTGAGCAACTGTTGTAACTGTAAAAGTCTAAGATGTTTAGTGCTAATTCTTTTGTGTTTGTGTGAATTCAGTTTTGTTATGTTAACTCAGTTTTTTCTTTGCTTGAAGCGTGTACACATTTTTGGAACCCTCTGTATATGTGGACATGATGCAGAAAGATCTGCAGCGCTACTCTTTATTTATTTATTTATTTTTAAAATGTGTGCCGATGATGCTCTTCTTTTGTATGGTGTTTCATCACATTCCCTAAGACACTAACAGTACCAGCCCACCTTCGAAGAACTCCAGTGGCCTTGATAACGATGTTCCTTAGTGAGGATGTTTTGGTGAAAGTGCTGACCCTACTCATCGCTTACGGCGTTCAAATTTTCCGAGAAGAAGTCAAGATATGATTGTAAAAAGTGAAATTTAAGCGACATTCTACACACCATGTTCTTGTAGTGCAACAGATCATTCACTAAGGAAACGTAGTTATCATCTTTTGTGTTGCCCAGAAAACCATTAAAAATTGCAATGAAAGAGGATCAAGCAGCTAATTCGAGATTTGTAATCTAAGTATCAAAAGTTGGATTTTTCAATTGTTTTTTGTTTATGGTTCAACAAATATGACTTCTTCTATCACCCCTCCCATCTAGTGACTATTTTTAAATAGTAACATGTTTTTGTTTTATTGAAACATATGAACATCATCTTAAATACACAACGTAACTCGAAACTTTCTGCTATTTCTCTCTATTTTAGTGAATGTAAAGATGTTATTAAAGGCTCAGTTCATAAACATAGTTACATTTAAAAATGTTTAAAAATATCCACATAATATAGCTTTACCTGTAAATGGCAATATACTTCATTTAATTAATAGTATACCATTAATTTTTAGTTTAATCTAAATAATAATAATAATAATAATAATAACAATACCTATGAATGTGGTTTCTCTTTTATAATATTTATAAATTGCAAAAATTCTAATTTTATTTCTCTTACTTTTTAAATTAGAGTAATTTTATCATAGACATTTCTTTTCGAGTGATTTTGAAGGGGGAAAAAAGCCACCAAGCTATTTAAGTAATGTAACATAGTGCAATTTTTTTATTAGTCATTCTTAGAGTTTGTCATGCTAATAAACACACAGTAATGCCGTAAATTATTTCATTAATTAATAAGGCCATAATTTGCATGTTATATTCTATTTTAAATTTATTCTACTTGCTTAGGAATTCGCTCAGTTTACGCAGCTCTTGCATGACGGGCTTTTCTCCCTTGCACTTTATGTTTAGCTAATAAAGTAAAACAACGCTTTAAATGATCATATCTCTGGTGTTAATAATCAGGCAAGGAGTTGGCGAGCGTAGTCTAGTTTTATAATAATCATAAATGAAGATGTTTCAAAAGCATATATTGTAATATCCACGCTTTATCATAATATCCATTACTCGATAACCAATTAGGGGAAGGAGAGAAGAATGGAGTAATGGAATAATAAAGGTGTTCTGCAAAATTACTTTACAAAATTTCACCGCACAAATACTACTTCAAGTTGTTAATTTTTCTGTATTCATTTTCTTGGCAATAATTTTACCACTTAAGAACAGCTAACATAACCTGAAATCATGGAGAATACAGGTAGTAAGAGTCAATTTCCCGACATGATCACTCAGAATTGTACCTAAGCCGTCCTTGTTGTGGGTACTTGTAGCGGAGATGTAAAACACTGTATGAGCGTATAAGGTTTGCAACTAGAGAGAGGGAGGGAAAAAGTGAAGAGTATGCGTGGAATAAGATGGGGAAATGGTATTTTCCTGCCGCAATAACTTCAGTCAGTATATTAAAGATCATTTCCAACATAATCTTAGAATTTCCGCGTGTGAATAGTGGTAAATAGCGAGTGTCTTACCCATCACTCCTATCGCAGTGAGCGGCTGTCAGCACAAATCTCTTGCTGATCAACATACCTCCACACTTCCAGCTATACCCTCCACGTTGTGTGGGATTCTGGTAACCTAAAGCTGCCTGCAACATACACCGGCATTATGAGCTATGGCGTTAGTTTAACACAAGAAATTATGCCTAAAAATTACGATATTTGTTACTATACAGCTCTCGTAGCTCTGAGTGAAACGTGGTTTCATTTTGGAGGGAAACACTATTGCAAGCTAGAAAGTCTTTCTATTACAAAAATAAATAATAATAACAATAATAATAAATAAAAGCAATAAACATAATTTCAGGTACACATGGTAGACATTCTTGCATAAATCTTTTAAAACAGCTAGAAATACTGACTTTTCGATGTGAATATGCACTATCCCTATTAACATTTTATATATAAAAATAATAAGAATTTTCTACTAAACCAAGAGATTTATGGCAAAAAGCTCTAGACAGAAAGGAATTTACACACCAGTTTCAGCATTATCTTGTTACAAAAAGTAGTTTATTATAAATGCATTGTAATACAGAAGGTGCCAAGCAAAGAAAAAACACTGTTAACGTAACAAAACTGAATTCACAAACAGAAAAGGATGAGCACTAATCATCTTAGACTTTTACGGTTACAAAAGTTGCTCAAAATGCCCCACCATCGGCGTCGATATACTTCTGAGTACGTTGAACTACTGATTGAGTAACGTTTGCGAAAGTGTCCTCAGCGATTGCAGCACATGCAGTTTCAATTTCTTCCCGAAGTGCTGTCAGTGTAGCTGGTTTTCTATGATGTACAACATCCTTAAGAGTTCCCCATAGGCAGAAGCACAACGGAGTTAGATCCGGAGAACGCGGTGGAAATGTGCCTATTGCTTTGTATATTTCTGCGGTGAGTGCTCAAAAAGTGGCAGAGGACGCGGGGCTTGTTGCTGTGCGAGGCCCTTGTGAACAGCGCATACGGTACCACGAGTCTCAAATTTGTCCCGAATGCGTGCAACTGTTACTCGCGTTGTTGTTCTGTTCTGTACACACGTCTCCATTGCCTTTGAACTTTAACAACATTCTCGGTTTTCCAATAACACTTCAAAAATTGCTTTCCGCTGTTCAAACGACAATCTAAGCTCCATTTTGTTTTAGCAACGTTAGCTTAACGTAATGTGAGTCACGTCCGTTTACAGAACATCATACTACACATTACTGTTGTTTTTCGGTCCAATTTTGAAATATATTAAATAGATATCTACGTTTGCGAAACGCCCTCGGTATATAGCGCCCTAATCTAAAGGACTTAATTAACAATGATAAATCCTTCAAAATTGCTCTTAAAAGTCTTATTATTTTGTAGATCATTATATAAATGAAAATACATAAAATAAACGTAAAAATTTGTATGTAATCATGTATATGGGTATATATTTTTTCTTTATACATAGCCCTCGTTTGGACGCGTGGCCGGCTTAACGGGGATTTGTTTGACACTGGGACGCACTCAGTTTGCCGGCTAAGTCGGATATTCATAGCCTCTTAAATTTAAGCACATAGATTTTTTTCATGTAAATTATAACTACAATAACCACATACCTTCGTCATAGATGATGTTGGAAATTATGTCTTTGTGCCTCCACACATCTCTCATACTTTTAAAGAAATGTTTCATTAATTCTTCTTCTGAAATTGCAGCAATTTCTCTTCTTATATTGTCTTTCAGTTCCTCCAACGTATTGGGGCTATCCCTATACTTTTTGGTGTCGCTACATGGCCATGTAAATAAAACCATGCTGGTCAATAGATCGACCATTAACATTATCCAACACCCAATTGCAGAAATTGACTCTACTCACATTATCGCGTGGTTGAATTCCTGAACTACAGTTATCTTATAGGGCTTTAATTTTAAAAGTTTAGTGGCATTCCAAGCGATGCGAAATTCCTGATTTCTGTGTAAGCTTTCTCGGAGATTTCTTTGCACTTCGTTCTAACTTTCCTCCGATGTCATCGAGTTTGTCCTCTGTAAGAACAGGACGTTTTGCTTTCGGTGATTCAGGAAAAGGACCTGTTCTTGATAAGAAACCGAAGGTAAAAGGCGTGTTAGAACGAAATACAAAGAAATCTCTAAGAAAGCTTGCACAGGAATGAGGAATTTCGCAAACTTTGGCTTGGAATGCACTACATTTTTAAAATTAAAACCCAATAACTGTAATTCAGGGATTCAACCACGCTATAATGTGAGTAGAGTTAATTTCTGCAATTGGGTGTTGGATTATGTTAATGTTCGATCTATTGACCAGCATGGTTTATTTACATGGCCATGTAGCGACACCAAAAAGTATAGGGATAGCCCCAATACGTTGGAGGAACTGAAAGACAATATAAGAAGAGAAATTGCTGCAATTTCAGAAGAAGAATTAATGAAACATTTCTTTAAAAGTATGAGAGATGTGTGGAGGCACAAAGACATAATTTCCAACATCATCTATGACGAAGGTATGTGGTTATTGTAGTTATGATTTACATGAAAAAAATCTATGTGCTTAAATTTAAGAGGCTATGAATATCCGACTCCGTCGGCAAACAGCGTGTTTCCCGGTGCCAAGTAAATCCCCTTAAACCGGTCATGTGTCAAAACGAGGGCTCTGTATAAGCATGAATTGTAAATAAATGTTGTAACTGACAAATTGTATGATAATAAATCTTAATGACTGCTACACAAACTTATGTTCAGAAAACTCATAAAACAAAATGAATTCAGTTTCTGTATAAGATTCATACTCACCACGAAAGGAAAATCTGTTATGCTGGTCACTGGTGCACCATTTAAGATCTCAGGTGTGCCCAACGAATCGTGTAGATCTGTGTATTTCAGGCAAGCTGCAATAAACACGATTCGATGTTAACTAATACTTTGGCCGCACCGGAGAAGATATTGCCAAAACTTAACTGGTAGAAAAAAAATAAGATTTAAAGAATATAAAAGGAATCTTGTGTGAATTAAAATGTAAAATAATGCAGGAAATACTAATTACAAGAAAAATTAAAATAATATATTAAATATAGTAGTATATTTATTTACAAAATGCGTTTATTACAAAGCTAGCTCATCCATGTCTAGGCTCTACTTGCTTTCCCAATACACTAGGAAATGCTTGAAATTTCACAAACCAATATTTAACTTTTAAGAGACAAACAGCCTGTACAATAATAAATAATAAATGGAATATATAATAATTGAACAAAAAAAACAGAAATAGGGCAGTACAAAAGTAAATAAGTTACACTCCTGCACACTTTCTTATATGTACAAATAATTCCAAAAATATCGTGATTCATGTTCCCCTACTTCCCTTCGTGGTCGTCTGCCTTTTCCGTTCTGAGCTGCCTCACTTTATTTAAAAATTTACCTACTCCCTCCTCCTCCATCCCATCTGCCGGTAAAGTCCAGCACTGTCGCTCCCCTCTCCCCCGTTAACAAACGGTGCCGGTAGGTCTCTCTTTCTCAATTCTTCCATCCAAGAAGAGTATGCCAGAATATGTTCCAAAGATTCTTTCTCCGCTCATTCTCATACCTTCTCTGCGTGTTACTTTACGATTTTCAGCTCTGATTGAATCTCCAGGGAAACTTTTTCTACACGTGGCTAATGATATCTCTCAAGTGTATGCGCGACGTGGCAAAGTTTAACGTAGTTTTTTTTAAGTTTTATAATATTCTTCTGGGAATTTTTATAATAATTTCACGTATGCTAATCTAACTAGTTTAACCATCTGAAATATAGTTATTGAACTAAATTAGATTGACTATTCTTTTTCTACGTAAACATGCCAGATGAGGTTCCCGCGCTCCCGATAGAATGCATTTTAACCAGTTTTACCACCTGTACCTCATCCAATTAACGACCCGCTTAACATTTAAAACCAAATTTCTTCGCTTAGGACTATTGTATGTGTGATATAGAAAATAAAATAAAATCGATAAACAAAGTTAATAATTTTATTTCTAAATGTCTACAGAATATCGTTTTCTGAATTTACTATCTTCATGAAGTGAAAATGGCCTTCTCTTTGGATTCAACTGCAATGAATAAATTTCGTATAAAGTTCTTTTCCCAATAAGAGTTACACTGAAGACTTACCAGCATGGTAGACTACCGTACCATTTTTTAAAATTCTTAGTTTTGTGGTAAGGAAAAATTCATTATTTCCCATCAAGAGAGATCAAAAGGTTAAACAAAAAATTTCCTAGTCAGGTTGCACCGTGTATCGATTTCTGCATCCTAATAAAATATACTATGCACATAGCGTATTAGAAAAGATTATATTACTTAAATTCGGCCTTCATGTTATGGCATACGATTGTTGTAATGCTTGTTCATTTAATCTTGTAGTGCGGGAGGCGGGTAGAAGTGACCGTTAAGTGAAAAGTCCGTTATTTTTTTAAAGTTGAATGCGATTGGTAGGTTGATCCCCCCCCCCCCATCATTTACGAAGCAGTTAGGAAATGTGAGGTACCCGTAGAGCTGAAAGCACTTGCTGCTGGTGCTAAGTGCCCGAGCGGCTAGCCAGAAGCGAGCGACAATGGAGAGAGCGGAACTTATCCACACGCACTATACTTTGTAAATATAAATGGACAGGGACGGGTAAATCACTTTAATGCGGGCATTATTAGGCGAGTGAAATATTGTAACGGTTAGAAATGTGTTCTTATTCTAATTCATATCTACACACAATAAACTAATCTGTCGGCTAACCTCGGGCAAATCCTAGAAACCGGTGAACCCTGTAATTGTGACAAACCGCTCTTATTCCAATTCGCAACTAATCCAGCGAGTAAATCATTGCAATTGTGCAAATCTCCTTTAACTTCGGCAGAAAAAAAAAACAGTATTCAAACCCACTATCTTATCTTCACAAGTGAAGCATAACGCTCTAACCGCCTGCACTATTGAACCGTTAATACTGAAGCATTATTATCCAGCTAATAGCTGTGCCATTCGACTCTCTCCACTTTCTCTCGCTTATGGTAGCCGCTCGGGCACTTAGCACCAGCAGTAGCAGCAGTTAAGTGCTTTCAGCCCTGCGGGTAAGGTCAAGTGTTAGGAAAGCTGTAGTTGAAAAACAACCATCAAACAATGCAGACGTTATTACACACCAGTTCAGAAACATGTAAGACAGTTGCTCTCTGATAAGAGTGTAATAACATTTTTAATGTGATTAATGAATAACAGTGTGTAATTTAACACATTTCCTTTCGCATTGATAGCCAAGCTAGGTGTGTATGATCTAGGTCAAACCACGTAGGGCACATAGCCGGATATATCCCCATGCTTCGATGTCATAGAATGAAATATTTGTAAGCAAAAGAGTCAGGTCGTAACATATCTTTTGGTGGAGGCACCGGGTATGTCGTGCATCATGGCATCTTTTGCTGTCCCCACAATATTAGCATTTTGTTTATCGCAACAATAGTAAAAACAAGATATTACGAGTTTCGTTTGTTTAACTTTCTCGTTATCTGATTAAAATGATATTTATTAATCTGAGAGCCAGTTTCATCAAGTATTAAAAGTGAACATGTTGTTAGATTAATTTAAAAATCGAATTAACAAAAATTCTGTTTCATCAACCAATGCTAACTTTAACAATGTGTTAAACTTCGTGTTAAGTTTTCCCCATGTGTTTAACAACTGGCAACTTTCGAAAATGGCGGCCATAAACACAGCTGTAGACGTGGAAATGCTACATTTGGCTATATTAAAATCGTTCGTAACAGAGAAATGGCTGTAAAATGCAGTTACTTTGAAATTTTTACGCAAAAGGGCAATTTTTACAAATGTACAGAATGTAATAAACAGTCGTCATAGGATTGTGGATGAAATACGAGAGAGGTTAGAACACCTTTGTACCTCTGCTTCTTTTAATATTCCTTGCATGAGCTGCATTTATTAATTATTTTATGCTAACAAAAGTACAGGAGTGCGTTCAGAATTCTTTCGGTTATGACACTGCCCCTTCTCGATCTGTGCATTTTGCAATACTCGGGAACCTTAAAAACATGTTAACTAACATTATACTGGTAAAGCTTGGTGGAACGCAGGAGTCTTAACACATTGTTAAAATGTTAACACGATGTTAACAAACAAAACAGTAGTGTATTTTTAACATCTGTTGATGAAACCGGCTCTGAAAGTGCTACACAACTGTAATTTAAAATGGAATAGTTGCAAGTAACAGCTTGAAACTTAAACGAAGAGAAAATATCGTCTAAAAAGAAGTTTTAACAACAGTGGCCAATCCTTAATAAGATGAATTTGAAAAAAAAAAAAAAAGAAAGAAAAAAAAAAGCATTAAGTTCTATTGATGAATATTACAAAATAAATACTTGATTAATACGTTTGCTCATGTAAAATATATATTAACGTATAGCAGGGAGAGGATTTCATTTGGTACAAAAGGACAACAGCAACAATCATTTGATTTAGAATTTACTTACCTAAATGACTTTTTGACGTTGTTGTTGCTGCGGAATCTCTGTGGTAGAGGATGGTAGAGTTACAGACATCTGAGAATTAAAAATCAATGCATGTACAAGTATGTTTATTTTAAATTATCAGATAACGAGGCCATAAGTCTGTAACTCATCAATTTCTGCCTAGGTTAACGAAAATTACTCCCGCTAAACTTCAACCACTTCCCACTTTTTTATGATCTCCATTTATTTTTGGCTCATTAGTTATATATTATGAAGTCCCAGTGAAGCCAACACTTTCACAATAGTAAAATTGAATTTATCAGGTTTGTAATGTCTTATAAAGCAAAGATGGGCATCCTAAGAACTAGTAGTACATTTCATTACACCAGAGTAAGACTTATAAAAACATTCACCTAGAGGGCAACATACGATGGGCAGCTTGTCAATGTAGCTGCATGTAACAGGTCGCTTTTTCCTCAAGTCAGGAAAGGCATTTCTGCAATCCGTGATTTTCCGGCAGATTCCATCACCTCCATCTCGTAGTCTACATGCTTCCCATTCTGCAACAGAACCATAACGCAAAAACTTCTTTTTTTATTATGACTATTATATTAAAATTATCATTTGCAGATCTCCCAAATGTATTTGTCAGTTATTTAAGACATTTCCCTTATGTTTACTCGTTCTTAATCATTAGAGGGCGATTGATAGACACTAAAAATGGAAAATAGATAATTATTTTCTCACTATTGTACGTATTATCTCCATAGAAAATTAAAAAAAAATCCTACATAATAAGCAGATAGAGCCCTCCCTTCTTTCTCACTTTTCGCTAGCTTGACGTCGACCTAGTTCGGCATAGCTCACGCTCGTGTGTTGTCGGCAGCACACGGTTTTGAAAATGACAATTCTTTCCTTGACTTCAATAAACATAAAATAAACAGGTAATACAACACGACTGACAGAAGATTTGACCTTTTATAGAAAATTGACATCATAATTTATCTATTGTTTGTATAGAATAGATTTACTATTTCGTTTTTTTTATATAGCTATCACAGTAGAAATCATAGTAGTAAAGAACTGGCTGCGAATTATTCCTGGAAACCAAGATTTAATTAGGGCATTGTGCTATCATGAATAGCTGAGGATGGAAGGGAACAAGACATAGGCATCCACATTAAGAAATGGTCTAAAACAACAGGGCTGGGCATCTTTTGGATAGCCAGTCAAGGGTAGAAACAGCGCAGGAGGAAGGTTAGGAACCATTTGAGGGATATGGATAGGCAGCAGACATTTGCGCAGTGCAGAGAGATGATTTCGCTGGAAGTACAATCGGGGATTGAATGGGATGGAGCAGTAAATCAAAGCAGAGACTAACTAGACTCGCGTGGCTCAGACTGGGGACATTGCGGAGGATTAAGATAACTGATGAATATGAGCCGAGACTTTGTCCCATCTGTGAGGAGGACACGGACACATATTCTGACTGAAAGTAAATAATGGAGAAAAAGGCATCTACTGCACTCCTTACAGAGGGAAATGGTCATGCCGGGCTATGCCGAGCAAAAAGCAGAGGAGGTAAATTTCTAATGAAAGTGAAACAGCTCAGGTCTGAAAAGGCTAATAAACCGGGAGGGGGTTGGGAGAACAAATTGACTGCTGTGTATCATACGTAATGGGATTTTTTAAAATGTTATATGTATTTTTAAAAAACTATTCTTCCGGTATTTCTTATTTTACTCTGTTTCATTTACTTGCTTATTTTATTGTTTTATATCTTATAGTATCTTATGTAATATCTTGTGCTTAATCATAAAACCAGGTCAGTCCGTTGGACCTGTGCGCTTGTTGACGTTGTATTGTATTGGTGCCACTGTAATAAAGACACTCCTACTGTATATACATATATTCTAGACAAAATAAATAACTAATGCTCGACGAAATTTATTTGTATGTTGTCAAGATGCGGCAGTAAAAATACTGTAGTTAACATCGGTTAAATATTTTGAAATCACATTATTTATAAATTTCACTAGTTTTTATATTGTTATTAACCAAGGTAAATTCTAGTATCTTGGGAAGATTATTACGTGAATAGGGTAAATAATAATAATAATAATAATAATAATAATAATAATAATAATAATAATAATAATAATAATAATAATAAAACGCATGCTACAAATATGTAAGACATATAATTTACTTACATCTTATACTGACAGAGCCTACGGTATTCTTAAAGAAACAATTGAACAATTTTTTTACAAGAACTAGGAGCCATCTAAATTAACTACACTGATCAGCGATGAAGTTATCGCCTCAGAAATTTATATATTTTTGGAAAAGTCACATCACTCTAAACCCAAAACAATAAACAGAATGTTCCTGGCACCAACTGATTCTTTTGAATTTGACTATGTATGTTAGTGTATATATATAATATTTAGGTAATTTTATAACAAACACAAATGTTTGGACAGTAATATCTTGTTTGGAACTATGCTGAAAGACTGTAGGGTGATTGATATTGATAAGGGAGAAGGAAGGAGCATATAGGAACAGCGATAAGTAGGAGTAGGAGGAAAGTATAGTCTTTGCCCCAACCAAGATACCTGCTATGCAGTTACGATTAGATCCTTTAAGTTAGTAATCATGTTATTGTTCGCCCAACAATCTGGCTACACTAAACATTCGTGTTTTATTTGTGAGTGAGTGGGGCAGCAGGGTACAGGACCGTCAATGGATTCAGAAATACTGACCACCTCGACCACTTGCAAACAAAAGCCTCTTCAGTCCAACACAAGTGATTGCATCATCTCTCCATATCAAGCTTTGGTTAATGAAACAGTTCACCAAGATATAAATCAAAGACAGTGCTGTTTCCAGTATGTTTGTGACGAATTTCCAGCTCTCTCAGAAGCAAAATGAAAAGAGAGCACATTTAATGGTTCTGATATGAAGAAATTCGTGTACATTTGAATCTACAATGGACACAAAAGAATACAGCAATGAACGCTTATACAGAAAGCATAACAACATTTCTTGACAAAGAGAAGTTTCCAGATTATAAACATATGGGTAAAATGCGGGACACATTGAAGACATTTGGCTTCAAAAGTCGCATGTTATACTCACGTTGACTACTTTACAGAAAAAATGGGTTCTCTTAGTGAAGAAACAGGTGAAATGTTCCAGGGAGATTTAAAGAAGTTTGAGACAAGATATCGCAGACGATGGAACATCGATATGCTTGTTGACTATTGTTGGATGCTGAAGGGATAACTTTTGGGAACCTTATGCATTAAGTAAGGCAGCAGGATTCACAACGAAAAAGGAAACGCTTGCATTAATGAACTTGCAAAAGGATAGAAAAGCTCCAGACATTGTGCAATTATGGTGTTACTGATGCTACGCCATAACAATTTAACAATATTGACTGGATCAACTGGTGTTAAAGTTATAAGAATATATAAAGTAAAAGCATAATTAATATTTGTTAATTGTAGATATTATACAGCAAAAATTTCAACCAATTTTCCGCGTTTTATTTCAACCTTGTTGCATTTGGAGGCTTGTATTTAGAAATAGTGCTAAATTTTATAAAATCACATGACTTTTTTGGTGTTTTATTTAACGTCGCTTTGACTGTATTGTCTTCTCGCGACGTCTGTAGACTGTGGACTAAACACTATAGGTGCAAGTCTGAAGGGATGAATGAAATGAATTAGCGATGGCACAAATGAGCCCGGATTCTTTGACGCCTTAAAGCTACCTGGCATTCATCTTTTCAAGGGTTAAAAAAAAATCTAGACAGCTTAACCTGACCGGATTTTGAACCCAGGACTTCCTAATTAAAAGTCACAGACGCCACATGAAATTGTATTATGTTATCAATGTGAATTTGGTGTAAATTCTTACCTCATAGCAAAAATACATTCATTTTCGGTTTTACCACTTCAGTATCACATTCATTCACTTTATTTGGATAATATAATAATCACAAAGTTGAATTTCGCAAATTAGTGATTATTGTCAGTTTATTTTTAAGTTTACTGCAAACTGTTTACATCCTGACAAAACAGAAACAACTTTGTTAGGCTGCATTGGCTTTTGTCGTTTTTGTAAATAAACATTTCAATTGTTTATGAATGCACTAGCCTGTTATAACATACGAAATATTATATGCAAGTAAATGAAATATCTTATTCAGTATAGCACGCGTTTTGCGCTCGTATATCTCGCCTAAATGCAAACCTCTTGTAAAATTATCTATGATAATTTCTCAAAATATTCACTTTTAATCCAAGGAATCAAAAACTTAAAATATTAAAATACTTTTGTACTCGGATCCATGTTCTTGGGCAAATGTATGTCATAATTTCGATCCTGATTATTTATGTGACTACACTTTTATTTTATGGTGTCTCAGGCTTTTAGGAGCAAGAGTCTATAACTTCAAACCGCGTAAACTAATTGAATTACCCGGTTAAATAAAAGCTACGCATGCGGATCGAATCACTTTCCATGTGATTATTAACATGTTTTGTTTTTATAACTCTTATTTCTCCATACCAGATATTGTACATCAAATTCTTTCACACAATAGAAGATATCATTAACAAGAAAAGATGGTTTCTTACAAAATGAATGTACTAAATTAAATCTCACCAAACAAATAATATTGCATACATGACGCCAGAGGAAGCAGTATAAAGAGCGTTGCTACGGAGCTACCAAACAACACTGCAGACATTCTATCTTCTTCAGCAAACCTCAAAGGCGCCAGCTCTAATGCCCTTACGTTTCATAATGCAGAATCCCGGACATTACGTCATATGTCAAGAAGAAACAGAGATGTCACTTCTATCTTTAACTTCAACTATCAATTATGATAACCTCTTGTGCATAGTTAATGTAACCTCACGATGCCTGCAACAGTGTTTACAATCAAATTTAAATAGTCTTGCTTTAAAAAGTACTCAGCTCTTATGTCATTATTGTACTCATTTGGTATACTGGAAAATAAAATAATTAAAAATCAGCAGCGAAGTTCGCAATGATGCAACCGCAGTAAATACAACATGGACAGTTTGTGTAAGCACCTTTGATGTTCCTGCGCCTAAAATCTACTTAGTTGGATACAGTTTCTCAATGAATCCATTAATTGATGCCCTACTATCTCCGCAATAACATATATGCTTAATGAGCCGTTACAGACTCATTAAATAATACATTAACTGTAAGGAAAATGTACCTTTTCTTTTCAGAATAAACATGGCATTCCAACATTTGTCACTGAAATAAAAGGAAATTATGTAGAATGTCACATTAATTAAATTGTGTAAACGGTGTTTTTTACTTTGGTTTTCGTTTTTGATTATTTATTGGTGGTTTCTGAATAACGGTCCAACATTTTTATGGGTTATATTATTACTTTTATTTTTTTCCAAATCCCTACTTTATGTTTAGCTGAGAAAATGCCAAGCTCTGGATTTTACCGGAAGAGAGAAAAATTAGGCTCGTAAGGAGCTGGCGAGCATAGTTTAGTTTTATAATACTATGTAATACCTAGTAATCGATAATTGAAGAGGGGAAAGGAGAGAGGAATATCATAAATATATTGAGTGATGTTCTGCAAAAATAACGTCATCGAAGCGCAAATTTCGCTTAACAAATACTATCTCGAGCAGTTCATTTTTCATTATTCAATTTTTGGCAGCATTTTACCAAATAAGTAGCGTCTACCTAACCTGAAGTAATAATAATAATAATAATAATAATAATAATAATAATAATAATAATAATAACGACGACAACGAAAAAGAAGAAAGTATAGCCGATTTGGTATTAAGAGTGCTAATTATTAATCGGTGAAACACTTTAGTGTTTTTAAGACTGTTCAGTAGTGAAAAAACATGAACCAGGAAATTTTAATTTCATTTGGCCAGAACTATTCAAAGTAATTTGATTCAGCATTAAATGTTTATTATAGTCGTAATCTGTACAGGAGCAGGTAGTGCGAACATAATTGCCAACCACCAGAAAAAAAAAAACAACCCGGTAACTTAAATCTTAACGATTTTTTGGCATGATATGCCTGATAGTGGTTTAATTTATTAAAAATAGTGATAAATTTATATTTAACAACATCCCTATATTTATACAGAGCCATCTGAAAGAGAATACACGAGTATATATATATATAGCTTGGGAATCTCTCTCAGAGACCAGGGGAATGTACACAGAGGTCTGTGCAGTCAATGGTTTTTTCCATTTAGGAACCACGGCAAACAGCGATTCAGGAAAACCTTCCCCCAGGGTACACGCCTGAGGCATTCCCTTAGGACCACTGCCGCCGTGGGTACTCAATTTCCCGTGAGTTCCGGGACCACTGTAAAGCCGATTCCTACACAATCCGGACAACTCCCCAACGGGAGGGGCTCGAAAAAGTCCGGCCCGGCTCTTTTCGTAGTAACGGCAGAAGTACTACGGGTACTCAGGGTCCGCGGAGTCCGCACCAGGAGCATCTGAAGAGCAACGATCGAAGTCGCCCCCCCCTTTTCCATTAATTTATATTAAAAATGCCATCCGTATATTTATACAGAGCCATCTGAAATGTACACCCTATTTCGTGACATGCGCACTCGAATTCGATCGTAAGCTGTCCATATGGTATATACTGTGGTGCTACAGTGTACAAGCAGTGTCGCCACTATCATAACGTAGAACACGCTGATTAACCCGCCAGCATATCGAATTTCGTAGCGAACGCATAACATTTTAAATAGTAAACAAAATAGAATATTTTATCTAGTTTTCCCTGATGATCTCCTATATATACCTAACAATTAACACATTACCACATATTCCATCCAATTAATACATTATCTCACTAATTGGATGGTAGACTTCATCGGAGCAGAGAGCAAAAGAAAATAAGAGGAAAAGTAGAATAAGCACAAATGAAATAAAAGAAATCGGTTACAAGGTAGTGGAATATGGCAAAAAGGGAAAAAGAAAGGGAAAAAATGGGGGGACAGAAAATATTAAGAAAAGATTCATTTTCCTCTAATCCTCACTCAAGATTCCCATTTCCCGGGTGCGTCTCATTACAGTGCGTAAGCGGAATAAATGTTGCAGAAACTGTTCGGAACAATCTCCAAACAAAAAGTCCATCACGCAAGAGTTGCGTAAACTAAGCGAATTCTTCAGCAAATCGGATTTGTGAAGGGTATTTCAGAGTGCTACAGCAGGGTTTTTGGGTATACCCTCACTCATAAAGCGCCGATTCCCCTAATTTATAAAATATTCTTCTTATTTTATTTAAATGATATTAAATTCAGGTATATGTTTATGTGGAATAAGAGCAATGGTTTTGAGAAAGGAGGTGTGGATAAAGCATTAAGAACTCTTGAGTTTATATAAAATGGGATGGAGAGAAAACAATAAGAAAGTCCAGAAAGTAGGGACTGAATGGACTGTAGGTAAATGAAAAGGTTAAGGAAGCAGTTGTATGTTGGAAGGAAACAAATAATATGGAGATAAGATTCAGATATTAAATTTGAAGGAAGTGTGCAGGAAATTGTTAGAAATTAAGAGATAAAATTGGAATAGGGACAGGGTTATGAAATTAAAACAAGAATAAAAACAGGTAGATCCCCATGAAGTGTGGGAAATAGAAAATATTCAAAATTTCAGATGGGTGGGATAAACATATTAAAGCAGCTGCATGGACTAATTTTTTCGGAGGATTGTTCAAAATTCAAACAGGAGTGGGAAAAATACCGTCATTTGGAGGAGAATGTAAGCATATTGAAGAATTAGATAGGGCATTTTCTAATGCAGAAGTATTTAACAAATTAAGAACATGACAAGGAATGTATGTGTTTTACCAGCTGATTTCTTCAAAGTTGGTGTGAAAGTTTAGATAGATTGATTGTCTAACAGAGCTGTTAAATGTTATTAAGCACACTAAGGGAATACTAATAGTGGGATAATGGCTATAACTCATCCTAAATACAAAGGAAAAGTTAGCATGGGAAGTTCTAATAATTACAGGAGAAGAAAATTATTATCCAAACTAGGAAAAATCTACACAGGAATAGCAGCAGACAGAATCCAAAATTAGACTGAAATATATCCATTGTCATCTTATCAATTTGACATGTAACTGATCTGGGCATTGGTGTGTAAGTCCCAGGGAATAGAAGAAGGGCAAATACACCGAAAGAAAAATACGCTTTTCTTCACTCGCATATAAAGGAATTATTAACTCTTCCTGTTAAGCCACTATATATTTATAAGTCTTCATATATCCTCCTCACTGCTTTACAGAAATTCACTTCGTATTATTTACATAGCTCTCGTGTTTTTATAAAGTTTATTCCATTATTAAAATTGATTATTGCCGAGCTATTTTGCCATAGTCGTTTGTTTAAATGAAATTTTCAAAAAACAAAATTTTCGCTGGCTACTGCGGCCAGCATCGTTAGTGCTCTGAGTGATTTGTCAACAAACAACTATACCGGACTCCCCACCACTCTAATCTCTCCAACTTCTAACAGTTCTGTTCCTCTCTGGCTCTCCCGACACTTTTACTAGTCCATTGATGATGCTGGCCGCAGTAGCTAGGGAAAACTTTGTTTTTTAAATTTCATTTAAACTAATGACCACAGCAAAATTAATCGGTAATGGTCTATTGCTAATGAAAACAGTGCTGACCGTGAAAGCGTAAAGAATGCTACTAGTTTGTTTTATTTTCCCTTTCTTAAAGACTGCTTTTTTTTTTTTTATATATATTTATGAGCCATATATCAGAAAAGTATAAATTGAATACAACTATATTGAACTTTAAACCTTCATTAATTTCTTCTTTAGATAAATATCAGTTAATTCCTTGATTTTTATCCAGAAGGTATTACTTCTATTTAAAGTTATTAAAACAAAAACCATTGTTTGCTACTCCTTTCAGTTTCAGTTTAATCACGTGTTTATCTATCAAATATATCATACGATTTTGTTAGAACAAGTATAGTTAAAACAAAGAATTCTAGCAAGAAAAAACGAAGCTCTTCAGGCCCTGTGGTTATATCATATGCAGTTTTATCCTTTATATATAAGGTAAGTTTTCTCAAAGTCCGCTTTAGCTTTAGTACATTTCGTCTTAAAAAAACCAGTATCTGTCAAACTATAAGAGTGATTTTGAGAGAAATATATTTTATTTTCACAACTTAAGAAGTATATTTATAGAATATACTAAACCTACATCTTATTTAGGTTTAGTTAACAAGTCTAATTTAACACATTGCAAGTTCACCACTGTTATATTCGTTACCCATAGAAACATTTCTAGTTGCGTCAGTAAATTAGAAGTACCTAAATTAAATATATAAGTGCTAAAATGTCAAAAGTAAAACATTCAATCGAACTGTAAATTGTGCGCTTTAAATTGTGTTTCTAATATTTGTGGTTTCAGAGTTGAAGATCTCTAAACAAATACACGTCAACTGATTCATGCCAAAAAGCAAGGCACCTTATAATTTCTTCTTCTTTGACTTACTCCAGTATTAGTACTTGCAATGCGGGTTAGTCACCTTTCAAGGAGCTACGGACACACACACTCTCTCTCTGAATGGATGTCAGGTCCGCCTTGAAGATGTCACAAACACAGAGAGTCAGACACACATAGAGATGGAATGAAGAAGAATGATGAAATTAAAGGTGAATGCATGGCAAATCGACATTTGTCCTTTGTGAAAATGGACAAGAAAAACCACAGTCAGGTAGTAGACCTCAGGATTTGAACCAGGGATCTCCCGAATAATCAGCTAATTGATCACCTACGGACAACATACACATGCACACTGAATTTCTAAAAGTGATAGTTTATGCCTTTGTCAAAGTGATTGGATAAACATTAAAATTGTTTTCTATGATTGTTGCGTTAGTTATGTCATAGAAAACATTATTATTCTTTTTGTTTCAATGTTATCTGAGAGAGTATATCTTTTCTGTAGCTCTATTTAATACTTCATTTGTTTCTGTAGAAGCGTATGTTGCCTACTATGGCAACAAAATAATTTGTTGGTCAATTTAATCAGTTTTTGCATTATAGACAGCTTTATTCTTCAAATTAGTGAAATAATGTAGGAATGTAAAAAATGACACTAAGTAATTGAAAATATACAAAAGAAGTTCATGCTATATTTTAGTTATTGATATTTGTAAATGGGAACTATTTATAACATCAAATTAATACGCTTTAACATTTAACCTCAGAGATATTTTAGTCACGGAAATACATGTCATATTTGGTAGAAACTAGTAAATATTATTACATTCAATTTCAAAAGTTAAATAAGAAAGGAATACACTTCTGTTTACACCAAATGATAAGATGCGTCTTTTACAGTCTTAAATAAATCAATTTTAAGTAATGAGATAAAAATATTCTATTTCAGAAGATATGAAGGATGAATATGGTGGCATTTAAAATATTATCGATGTTCTCATAACCTTCACGACAATGAATGTAAAAATCAAAATGTGTTGTATCGAGCATTAATTAAAAATAAACCTTTGAATTGAAATTCTGCATTATTTTTAAATCCTCTGCTTATTAATAACTACCTATTGCAATTTTTCATATTTTAAATACATTATGATAATAAATAATTAAGTGAACACAAAATGTTGCGAAAGTTTTCGTCAAAAACACGAAACCAAAAAGAAATTTATGTTCTAAATAATTACTTTGTATGCTGTTATACTGAAATAAATAAATGCATAAATATTGGGTAAGTGCACCCCTAGAGTTAGAGACTAACATTATGAGAGTTACAAATAATCTGGCTTTTACATTCGTTTAATAACGATCAATTTCTCTTCAACGTCTTTGGATCTTTCGAGTAGGAAGGCAAACCTTTTTAAGGAGAAAGGGATAAGGAAAGATTACATACTTAATAACAAATGCAAGTACTTGAAACCACAATCGCTTGACGCAGTGAGTTAAAACCGCAATGGTGGAGGAAAAATATATCTCGGATGTGGTAATAACTGAAATCCTATGTGTATTTTGTATGTTCGCAGCGGTGATAAGTTGTTATTATTATGCTACATCTTTCATACGTGCGAAATTAAACGTTCTATAGCTAGTGTGTTGCTTAACAACTTCAGCGTCTCATGAATACTTTTAAAAGTATTGTGTTGATGAAAGGAAGGGAGATGGAGGACGCAAACAAAGCAAATGAATTGGCCATGGCCCAAAAGTCTATGAAATATCAAATACCTTAAGATATTTTGCAGAAATTAGAATATGATGACGACTGCATTCCCTCCGTTTGTTTCTTCACATACAAAAACCTAAATTGATTACTTAGATCTGAAAGACGAATTCCTGTGTTTTACTGTTCAACTTACAGATGTGCAGTATACAGGCAAGTTAAAGTATACACATTATCCATTCATCATGGCATGTTTTATAACTCGGCTGCTGTGGAGCAGCTGGCGCCTGGACTTTTAACTCCGTTTATTAAAACGTTCATACAATATTATACTCATTCCGTTATGCAGTCGGAAATTGATTTTTTACACTACCGTATCGTAATGTAACTAATGGCTACTTAATTTTAGAACTGAAAGTAACAGTCTAGCGGCACTGGAATAAAACAACTGAAGATTCTTGTTGCAAAGTAACTTTGCACTGCTAATTTGCGACACTACTTTGCACCACTATTTGATAAATTAAAACGGAATGTAGCAGTCTTGCTTTATCACACTATTTAATACAGTAAATTTAAGAAATAATTCAAGCAAGTTACATGGAACAAATAGATCATAATGTTCAAGACGTCATTACCTTCGATTTCTCCAGAAAATGAACGAACATAACATTCTCACTAAAGGTGTTGACATTTTTCTTTTTGCACAAGCTATGAATAAATCACGTTCTCGCTCATACGTTGATTTATCGCGCAGAAAATTATTCCTTATACTAATCGCTGCTCCAACCACCTCGGGTGGAATTCCTTCAAAATATTTATCACTGCATTATAATTTTCAATTTACCTTCATATCGTCGAGCTACTAAATGTTTCAATAAAATCAACAATAACTAACAAAACACTATCGGATATCTATACAAACATATGAACAAATACAAATCGGTTCGATATTTCTAGCTCTCGTTATCTTTAACTTTCCAAATTAAAATAAATTATAATAAATTAAAAATAAGTTATATTACAACATCGTAGTATAAAAAATAATATGTAACATACTTGATGAAAAGCTCATTGCGATCCACGCGTGTAATGCAACTAATCACACTCGAACGCGCTACACGTGCCTTTCAACACTGGAAGTAACTGGTAATGGCCTTGCAAGCTGCAAAGGGAAATCATGTCTCGCCGTCAGAACTGGCACCGACATATTTTTTTGTTATACATTGTAATAATTAATATTGTACTGGCCATCATGGTAGATGCTCGAAGAGCCTGTCCTCGCTGCGAGACATCCCTGAATCCTTTTGAAAAGATATTGAGACAGTCGCTCTGCAATTCATCCTTTCGAATATTGTACAGCACCTCCATGAGTTCCGTTATATTTCAGGTCAGGTAATAATTTTACATGAATGAAGATGCAGCAACTGAGTGGATTTATACGCACTGAAGACAGATGCACCAACTTCCTGGGATAATTTTATAGGAGAATTGCCTATTTCAACAACGTTTTCCTGTGTTAAAATATTACGCTGATGACCTGAGATGTAAAAGAGCGTCCATAAATAAAAATAAATGTGTTAATTTTTTTTATCTCGGCTTCTTGTCAATGAAAACGTCTTAGGTTCGAACTTTGTTTACCAATTTGAAAATTGCACCTCCCGATAGATGTTACTCCTGGAAAGGAAATTCTTCCCTCGGTGTATTTTTGTTGATTTAGTTTATTTATGGACGCTCTTTAACATCTTAGATCACAGCGTCCCATTCAATTCAGAGCGTGAAACGGCCGATTAATTTTGCTCAGAGGCTTGTTTTTTCAGGCTTGAGGTTATTTCCCTTGGTATAGAGATAAAAAAAAATTCCCACAGAAAAAATAAAGATTAAATCACAGGTTTTAGCTACGAGAGTTTCTATTTAATATTTAAAACCTGAAGAAACTATGAGAGATGTATCATTCTTGTTGACAGCAGTGAAAAGAGTGGACCTTGATGGTCGAAGTTCAAATTCTATTTTAGCAAATTCCGAAGAAATCTATTGCGGTTATATGGGAAAGAAAATATAAATATATGTTTGTTAACTCTCCAGCCGTCGAAAATTTTGCTTTTTCTCAATGAAACTGTTGGTCCTGGTGGTGTAGTGGTTACCATACTTGCCTCCTAAACCCAAGATCGCGGGTTCGAACCTCGCCAGGACCGATGGATTTTTTCGGGCGTAAAAATCCTAATTATGGCTTCCTTCGGAAGGGAAGTAAAGCCGTGGGTCCAGTGTCGTACATTTGCGGCACGAAAAAGAATCCCAAGCCTGAAAGAGAGGCCTCTGAGCAAAATTTGTCGGCCGTTTCACGCCCTGAATTGAATGGGACGCTGATGACCTGAGATGTTAAAGAGCGTCCATAAATACATCAATCAATCTATGAAACTCGGTATATCCATTGAAATAAAAAAATGTACGACACGGGACCCACGGCTTTACTTCCCTTCCGAAGGAAGCCATACTTACGATTTTTACGCCCGAAAAAATGCATCGGTCCTGGCCGGGTTCGAACCCGCGATCTTGGGTTTAGAAGGCAAGTATGGTACCTACTACCCCACCAGGACCGACTCTACCAACCTTGATAATGTAAAGTGTACAAATGCAGGTGGAGAGAGCATATCGGTTTCGGAAAACACAAAAACAGGCAATCGTAAGCCTAAAATTAACTATCTAAATTAAATGTTAATTACATTCCGTTTTATTTGTTACACAGCTAAGTGCTATTGAAAAAGTTAAGCTAACAATATAATAATAAAATAAAATATTAATGATATGGGAAAAGCATATACTTTTAAGTCTGAAAGTTATATTTTTTACAAAATATATACGTTTATTTTCAGTTCGCATTACTTTTTTTTACAACATTCTCTGCTCTAGCGCTCTGTAATAACCTTTGTAAATTCAACTTCTTGAGGAATTCGCTTAGTTTACGCAGCCGCTGCGTGACGGACTCCTTTTTATCATTCTGCTCCTTTACGTAAAAAAGTCTCTAGATATTTGAAGAGTTTAGACGAGAAAAACCAGCCTTGAAAAGTAAGGAGCACATGGGGCGTCCGGCGACGGTAGTCACAGACAAAATATAGCTCATGTAGAAGCCACAGTGAAGAACGATCCGTGAGTAACTTAACGAGGAGATAGAGGAGAGTCTAAGCATTCACTCGCCACAGATGTCATAAATTCTGCACAAACATTTTCGTGTGATGAAGTTTTGTTGTCTTTGGGTGCCGCTAACCTGGCAGAAAAACAAAATGCAGCATTAGTGCAATAGTGCCAGGAAATGGTTTGTCGTTTCGACAGTGATATTTCCCGATATATTCACTTTATCTTCACAGGTGACGAAAACTGGATTTACCAATACGACCCTGAATCAATGAGGCGGTGTGCAATCTGGGATTCTCAAATGAAGTTTCTTCTCAGTCTCATTGCGCTTATTGCAGTCAAACTATTCCAGAAACAAGAAACAATCACTACCAACTGGTACACCAAAGTTTGCCTCTTTAGGATTTTTAAAACATTTACAGAAAAAAATTTAAAGTCTGGGTTATCAGGATTGTTGCTTCATCACGAAAATGCTTGTGTGCACACGGCTTTGAAAACAATAAAAATTTCTGCAAGAATTGGAAGTAACACTGGTGAACCATCTACCATACAGTTCAGACCTGGCTTCTTATGAGTTTTTTTGTTCCAGCCATCAAGAAAAAACTGGGGGGCCGTCAGTCTGGAACTCCGCAAGAATATGTTGCAACATTTGAAGAGGAAGTTGGTGCCATCTGCAGAGTGCAACTTTGTATTGGAATGGAGGGAAAGAAAAAGATATGACACAGCTGATAAGTTATGCTCTGCTTAATAGAATACTAAAAATTAAATAGTAGCCCTCATATTTTCCAGGTCTTGTGAAATCAGAATATCACAACATTTTAAATAGACATTGACAAAATACTAAACAGAATTTTAAGTATTACCCAGAAATTGTATATTGCACATAAAAGACAGTTTATTGACTATGTGAAAAGTATTAAACATATTTTATGACAAAAGGCAGGTACAGATTTATTAGCATAAACAACCGATGAGTTACACAAATTAATAAAAATAAAAATTTGTATAGTGTAAGCAAAGTGTATCTTGCTTATTTTCATCTTCATAACATTTTTAACAATTGTAATTTCTGTTTATGTATAACAAAGTTAAAACACAAACAATGAGCAACAGATAAGTACAAACACCTTAAAATTAAAAATTATTACATTAGAATGATTCTAATAAAATATTTCTTAAAAGCTTAAGCCTGTAGATGAATGAAACTGCTTGTTTTACTTTCAAAATAAAAGACTTCTCATGAAAATATATTTTACCACCACAAGAAGTTAAAATAAAAAATTAAAATAGTAATCACAGCTCTAACATCCTTCTAAAAGGATTTATGTTAATGATATTATGCACAGTTACTTTTATAAGCATTCTGAGGACATAAATGCAGTTTGGCTTAGAATAAGACTTAGAATTTAATATGTACATGCTCCTTTAATCGAAGTTGATGATTTTATACAGATGTGGCATGAATACATCAAAGGTACTTATGGTTGCTATGATGAAGATAATTAGACATTAACTGTGATGATAATATTATGATTTAGAATGGAATCATCAATGATGTAATACTATGAGAAATAAGAGGAGACTTAGATTACCTACAGTATATCCAAAAAGTTTATAGTTTCATTATTAGAGCTTAAATGGACCCAGAAATGATATGTGAACTTTTCAAACTTTTATTCATCTAGTGTTAAGATTACTTTTGTCTTGGATATAAAACATCAAAAGGAAATATATAGGATTTATTATTTATACACATTTTTTTAGCTCTCTTTGAGTGGGAGGGCATGGAATGGAGATGTTATTTTCTCCTTACTATTCTGCAGTACTTCCAATAAGAGAAAAATAGAACCTGCACTTTAAATTAGTGGAAATGGGAAAAGAAATTTTAATATTTTCTAAGAAATTTTTAGATTTTTCTAAGTTTGAGTTTTTTGTTGATTTTGATAAATAAATTGAAAAAAAAATAAGTGAAACAAAACATAACACATTTAGAATATTTTGATGCCAATCAGCAACATAGTTTAAAACACACCCTGCTTCCTGTTTTTATTGTTAACATTTTACTGAGCTATATTGGTTGGAATATGGAAGCTGAGAGCTAAGGAAAAATGTGCATATGATACAAAAAGCATTAACATTTTTTAATCCTTAATTATATGGTTATGATTATATTATGATTATCTTATATACCTGGCCTATGCACACATTCTGCCACAAAACTTCTCCTGTTATGTTAACATTTTTCAACAATGCAAGTGTAATTATTGACTTTCAAGACAAATATAGTTAGTTTTTGAGTAATATGAATGAATGGTATTTAATGCTCATTTTTGCTACAGAGACACCACAGGAGATGGACATTAATGAAACATGAGATGAAATAATACATTGGGTAAGGAGTATTTTTAAGGAAAAAGGAAACATTCCAGGCCTAAGTTTAGGGTACCTCCCCAGCATTTGCCAATTATGAGGACAGAGGAAAACTTGGAAAAAACCTCAGTCAGGGAGGATGGTCCTGGAGGGATTCGAACCCCAGAGCTCCCATTCACGAGTCTGCGCCTTAACGACCTAGGCCACCCATGGCGGTGTTTTTGAGTAAGAGATAGTAAGTAGTTGCTGTTATCAAATGGCAGGAACATGGTTAGGTATTGGTTGTCTAAACTCTAAAAAAGTGCTGATAAGTAATTTTCCTACTGCTTTCCCTTATCTATCATTTTACATTGCATAATAGTATTTGTACTAAGCAGCATTTTCCTTCCTTAATGGTATAAGCTTTTGGGTTAAATTCCAATTCTATACAAATTCAAATAATTGTGGCCTGTTTCAAATTTGAAAAGTGTTATAAATTTTTCCTATTTTCATGCTACAGAAATCTCTGTTTTCATATAGTTTCTCTTTTAAAGATTCTTTAATTTAACTTTGTGGTTTTAAAGCCATATCTGCATTTTAGTACTCTTTTGCTAGATGCCAGGTATCTTTTTTATATTGCAAATTTTTGTGCTGGTTTTTGTTGCATAATACTTTTTTTTAAGATGTAAGCCTGTTCATTTCAATATGTGCAAAGGTGTGGGGGGGATCCATTAATAATTATTTCTTTGTCCTGAGTCGTTAGATTGATAATTATATAAAGCTTTAATGGTTTCTGAATTTGTTAGAATGGCTATTTTCGTTTTACTGAAGGTGTGTATACATAATTTTTATAGCCATATTTATTGCAATTATTTCTGAAGAAAAATTTATAAATTCTTGATCTAAAGTTAGGCACTCTGCTAGTATCTCACAGTAAATTCCTAATGTTAGGAAATCATATTTAGGATGATAACATTTTCCCCTTGTTCTTAAAAACTACTTCAGGATACAGAACTGTTCAAAATTTTTGTCATATCATTAGGAGATATATTTTTATAGTTTATATTTAATAGTTTTTAAGTTGCATGCACTTCTAGCATGTGGTAATTTATAGTTGCTAAAACAAAAGTACATAATTTTTAGGTATATTTTTTCAATACCACCAGCAATGCTAATTTTGAGAAAATATTCTCCTATACAAATATTCAAAACAGAGGAAATATAGTGGCTAAAAATGGAAGGATTAGAAGCAATATTACAAATGCTAATTATTTATAATTTCCATGTGCAAATTTTTATCACTTTGTGTTCAAAGATACAGAATTCATCAAAAGCCATGGAAGAAATGAAAAATACAAGTACAGATCCTGTTTTGTGAATATATTACTTGTTTAATATAAGGGTATGTACTGTTACAAATAATTGATTTTTTTTCATAATGCTTTGAAAAAATTCCTTGTCACCTAGAAAATCTGATCACAGTGAATTGCTGTAATACAAATGCCTATTGGGGAAAAGAAATAAAAGGGAGGGGGGGGGAGAAATTGTGAAACATTCTGGTTTTTCAATTCATAATTCTGTCACTCTACATACATGTAAATTTGAAACCATTTTTCTTTGAGATATATCTTCTATTAATGGTTTCTATAAACAGAAACCATTTATATTATTATATTTTAAAAATTCTCTGTTAAGGAAGTTTGTTATTTAATCATTACATAGTCAATAGTGTTTGTTGATGATCATTTGGAGGTGATATTGATCATATTGTCTTTAATATTAACCTTAAGAATTCATAGGATTCATAGCATTATTGGTAATTATAGTGGCATTTATAACCCAAAGAAACTCCATAAAAATTACAAATGCATGGTATAACACAAATTTCATGCATTGAAAATTGATAATACATGAGCTACATACACCAGTCATCACCATCTTTCTCACAAATGTAGCCTTAAAAATACTGTTATAGCCTAAATAAAAGACTTACTAGTCATCTTTTCATATGGCATCCCAGTGATCTTTTTCCAGGGGAATGATAATTTAATATTACCATAGGGATTCTGGTATTATTTATGCTGTTAACATGTTTTTGCCAGTTCTCTTGTTATCTGGAGAGAGATTCTATTTTAAGTTCTTTAAATACATCAGGATTTACTATTCAAATCCCATTTGGCATATTAATCTGTTCTGTGCAAACATTTAATCTCATTGGCTGCTTATGCTTCTTTCCTCATTGTTCAGGTTTCATTTCCATAGTAATCCACAGAACTATATAATCAAATGCACATGGACTATTGGATTAACGTTCGTTTCATATTTATATTAGTGATGAGCATGAATTTAATAATTTTATAAATTTCTCCAATAATTCTAAATCTTCAAAAATAAATCATTTACAACCTAAACACTGAAACTTATTTATTATAATATTTTATTATTCAATAAAATTTGGGTTAATGTTGGATATTAACTACAAAAAGGTATAATTTTTGTTTTTTTCAGGAATTATTGAGCTGTTAATGACAAATGATAAACTGCTCCTTGTACATCATCCTCAGGAATAGCAAATAGAATTAGATCACTGGTAAATCGGTCAAGCCAGTAAGAGTCTACACCAGCCCTAAAGAACTCAGGAGTGGCTCCAAGGTTCCATTCCAGAGTTTACTGCTTACAGTAAAGCAGTAAAGTTTACTGCTCAAGTGTTAACCCTGTAGATTATAAGCTTCAAGACATTTTGTAGAGCAAACATGCTTTGAAAAAAAACCCTTGGAACAAGCTTTTGCAAATATGAACTACAAATAAGCTATATAGATGCTTGGCCACACTGTTGGAAGGCTTACACGAAGGCTAAAAGAGAGTATTTTCATTGATTTTACATATTACATATAAGTTATAAGAATCCAAAAAATTACTTCAAAAGAATAATGAAAATTTTCCAAAATCAATCCTACAAGCCATGAATACTCTTAATTCTCAGGAAATCATAGAAAGAACTGTTAATAAACAATACAAACAATATACCTGATTAGCCTAGAAAAAATGCAGTGGTTCTAGAACATGACAACTAAAATGAGCACTAAACATAATTTTGTAATTCTTCTGTCACTCTACTGCTCTCATTAATCAACAGGAAAAGGTACACTGATAACAGTTTCGATTAAGAACTTTAGAAAAATAAGACATTTAAAAGTATGTGAAGCATAAGTGTGTGTTAAATGACAGATTAATTATAATTTATATATGATAACAGTTTGTGTACATATATCAGAATGAGCACAAAGCTAGAAATATGACAGAAAATTAGTTACACTTCCATGTTTCTGTATATTTTTAATTTTAATATAATTACTGTAATTTTATTTGCATTTTTGCATTTATATACTTTTCTGATTGAGCATCTTTATCTGTTACTTAAATGTAAGTTGGAACTTACACAGTGAAGCCAATCATATTAATGGATATCATTGTATGATTCAGTTGAACTACACACTCTTAAAGCTTCACTTACTTTTTATAAATGTTCTCGAAACCGGTTCCATACATTTATAAAAAGTAAGTGAAGCTTTAAGAGTGTGTAGTTCAACTGAATCATACAATGATATCCATTAATCTTTATCTGTTTTTATATCCTTGAGTTATATAAGCAGATAATATGGTATAATATCTAATTTAGATATTGGTCATTTGAATTAATGATAGTATGTTTCAAAATAATTGTCTTTCTTTGTGACATAAGTTTGCATAGGCTAGGTAATTTTCTTTGATTTCAAAAAATGTAAAGCAATAATATCCTATTATGATTTAAAGTACATTATTAGCTATGATACCAAATATGTATATGTATTGAAAATTTTTTCTATCACTGCAATGACAGTTCTTTCTCATTATCTAACAGACAGTTATATATGGCAGTATGAAGAAGGCAACAAATGATAACCCTAAGTCAATTATGTATATGGTTTTATGTGTTTTCTAGTTAAAATTAAAGCAATTTTAAAAAGATATTTTATTATGGTGAGGTATCTCTTGATCCTGAACTTTCAGTCCCATTTTCTGAATTTTATAAACTGTCGGTAATTTTTCATTTAAAGCTTTTAATGTCCCCTAGTCACTGCTTAAAAGTGTTCTCAGCAAAAAATTAAATTTATAAATAGCTGACTTTGAAAATTGCTACAGAAGCATAAATAATTAAAAAACAACTAATATATAAGAAGTTTTATAAAAATAATTAATAAATCAATTGAAATTAAATATGACGTGATTTTAGAAAATAATTAATATCTCAAAACTTTTATTTTGGTACAACATGAAACAGAAAAACTTTACAATCATTGCTGTACAAGCTATGGTATCACAGACAATATTTTTAAATGCCATCTTTCTCACAATGTAAAACACTTCTTTTTTGTTTTAATGGAAATGCATGTAAACAAAATATTTGCAAAACACATTGCAACAAAATCATTTGTTGATTAGTTTTAATTAATTTTATGAACACTTTAATTGAAAATCAATAGAGTGGATGAAGATTTATGATGATAAAATTTAGTAAAAGAAAACATATACAACAGAAATGTAGACAAGTACCCATTAATAGTGTTGAAAATGTACAAAAGGAGTTTGTGACAGTTTTAGGCATTATCAAGTTTTAAATGAAAAACAAATTTACATCAATTTTTTTTTCTTTTTTTTTTTTTCCTCCCCAATTCCACCACTGTCCATTTGGACTTATGGAATTCTTCCGCAAGCTGGCAAGAGTGTGGCTGACTTGTGAGGTTGACATGCCTGAAAGGTGCAGTTGCAGTATCCTAACGATACCTGCCAGGAGGATGATTGATTATAATTTGGGCAAATGAGCTCAAGGGACTTTGTGGCATAAGTTTCCCAGGCATTCATCTTATTCCTGAATAAAAGCCCATGAAAAAATCTGTCAGGAAACTGCCTAATCAAGAATCAAATCCAGGGCTACTGTGCAAAGCACAAATCATAGACCAATAAATATAAATATATACACAAACAAATATTTAATAAATAAATATATATATATATACTTATTAAATATCTTTAATGTTTAAACTAGAAAATATTTTTCATTCACTGAAATATTTGTTATGTTTGTGTAGAAACTAGTAAAAATGGTTATAATATCACAATAAGGCCTAGATAATGACAGTTAAACAGAACAAAACTGCAAAATATTAGAGAATGTTCGGGTTTATAAAATTATTATTGATTAATATGAAATTTGTAAGTTATATTTTTCACACAGTTATTTTTAATTATTGAGTTGCAATGAATATTTGAGGAAGCTAAGAGTTGCTGTTCTCTTGCTTCTAACAAGCATAGTAGCTGCAGAATGCTGGCTAATTTCCTGAACTATTGCAATATTAGCATACTTTCTGCCTGGGAAAGAATGCATAGTAATATGTAGCCTGCTGTGCATGAGAAACAGATGAGAAGGACAGCATGTTAATCCTGAGGAAGAAGTGACGTGATCAACACTGAGTTCAATTGCCAGACTGCAGAACCTGGGCTTCCGTAAGGCCACTTCCCCAAAGTAACCATTTTAATGGGGAAAGGGTGAACATAAATTAGCAGGAACTATGTTTTAATGGTTTCAGTACATTTAATAAATTAATTACTCTCGAGTGGGGTATGAATTAGTGTTGCAGCGCCACAGCTACATATATTGGCAGGGTTGTGACATTACCACATTCTAAAATATCAAATATTGAAGTAATAAACATATTTGTAACAAAGTGCCATATGCTTGTTCAAAGCTTAAAGTAAATTCATAGAAATTCATTTTGTTTTAAGAGAGTGGGGTCTTTCAGATGTTGAGAGGAAAAGATTAAAAATGTTAAATATTATCAATTATGCCATAACTTTTAAACTCAAAATAAAATTTTCTGCTTTCACGGGAAGGGGGAAAAATCTCGTAAATAAGAGTTGTTATAAATATTGTACTTATGAAGCTGTTGACAATGGAGTGGCAATATAACCTAAACTTAGGTATTAATTTTTTACACTAAACTCCCGAAACGCGTCTTACTTTTGTATAAGTGAATGGAGTTTAGTGTAAAAAATGAATACCTAAGTTTAAGAGTTGTTATGTTTTGTCATTTTTTTGAACTTCTCAAAGTTTTAACTGAACTTATATATTACTTTTGAAAAATCCTGTAGAATGTTATTGCCATTGCATGAATTTACTATCATAAAGAAAGAAATATTTCGGAATTCAAAAGAATATTAAATATATAAATTAATAAAAGCAAATGCTTAAACAAATATAAACATAATATTTATAATATACTTTTGTTTAAAAGTGAAAAAGAGATTCCATTTTCTAATTTATACATGAATTTTATACTTTACATATTTTATTTATCTGGCTTGATGTTAAATGACAATAATACTTCTAATAGAGGAAGATCTTTTGCCTTCTTCAAAACTGCAGAATTTGAAAAAATTTAATGCAGAACCTTTTAACTATTACAAAATTTTCAAACAATGCAAGTTACTATAGAAGTGAGATTATACAGTCATATATATACACTATACCAGTTAAAATTTATATGTATATGAATAGAATTATTTTAAACTATAATTAGTGGTCACATAGACAGTATTTTCAGTTCACAAAATGCCCTGCAACTCTTGAATGTACTTCTATGTCTTAATATTTACAAGCTAATAAATACAGATCACAAAAAATATTTAGAGCTCTTGCTTTCACTGAAATTTCCCTTATATTTTCTTGAATTAGACATTTGATTGTAATGGGACGTTTTGTTACAAGAAGTGAGGTACTTGACTCGATATAATTTGAAGACATTTTAATGCATTGCTTTCAGTCATTCCATTTCATAAAATATAGCAGGTTTTGTGGTTATATCTCTATCATGAAAATTCACAACAAATTAGCATTTATTCTCATATAAAGCTTTATATGTGCATTGTAAAGGATTGTAAAAGATTGCCTAGCAGTATCACACATATATTCTATAGATATGTAAATTGTTTATGGTACATGTGAAGTGCATGAAGTATGAAAAGCATTTAAAGATGGATGATCAAAGAACATGAACAGCATTTTATACTATGAGATTCATAAAACAGTGAAATTTTCAAACATTTATACCCTTTAGGCCCTTTTTAGATAAAACTATTTCATTGCAATATTTCAAAGTAGTGTATTGACTGCTCCAGAATAGTCCAAATATGGGAAATTGCTAATTTGGCACAACATAGTATCAACTAATGGAAATGGCTTAAAATTTGAAGAGCTACAGAGATATATTTCCACATTACTAGAATATTGACCAAGATAAGCTAAAGGTAGTATTTTCTCAAGAGATTCAAAGCAAGAGTAAAAAGCATTTGAAATAAAGTTAATGTTTTACTTCATAGAGTACTCTTAGTGGCAAATCTCTATTATGCCATTAAGAATTATAGAAATTCTGAGGGGCATAAATTGAACTTGACCTTGCAGCTAATAAAAATGAATTGTGCATATGTTAAATTTTAACAGGTAATTGTTTTCATTACATAAAATGGAAAACCTAACCTAACCTAATCAACTTGGACATTGTATTCTTGAAATTTAAACCTAACCTAAGGGTCACATTTTTTTAAAAGGCTACAATCTTAAACATTTTAAATTAGGTTTAGGTTTAAGTTAATGAATTAGATTAGGAAACCTAACCTAAGGGTCACATTTTTTTAAAAGGCTACAATCTTAAACATTTTAAATTAGGTTTAGGTTTAAGTTAATGAATTAGATTAGGGACTGAATGAAAAAAGAAGCTGGACAGCTATATCAAGACTCCCAACAGATGCCTTGAGACTTAGAATAAACTGGTGGAGTAAAACCTTACCTTTAGTTGAATAATTCTAATTGAAGGATCTGCTGTAGATAGCTCTATGTCATATTTTTCTGAAGTATGAGTTACTGTAGGTACCAGGAATAATGTCCCAACTTGTTTTTAGAAATAAAAAAACTTAAGTATCTTCTTTCTTTCATCTTCAGCTGGGATAGGACCAAAGCTCTGTGTGAAATTAGAGAACTAATCAATCATGCATTTCATTAACATTCTAAATGCAAGGATTGTATTTAAGTTCTATAGCTAAATATTTTGTATCTACAGTAGCACAATTTGAGAAATAAAAACTGTGAAGATTTATAATAAAATGTAGAACTTCTGCAGTAAAGCCTTCAATTATTTGTCCCTATTTCCTTAAAAGAGATTTCATACACTTGCAAACATTGCAAGTTATAAAGATTCTATAATATGAAATCAGTCTTTCAAAAAATGATTCCTATGGAAAAGAAATCAACAACATTAAAGGCAAGGGCATATAAACTAACTATTATTAGTGCCATAAAATTTATGTGTAAAATAACACTTATTCAGCTCTAAAATGTAAAATATGAGCCTAGAATGTCACTGACCCTGTTTTGATATTCATTTATGCACATAAACACCAAAATATGTAAGATTTAAGCACATCTCTGAATAAAACATATTTACATTAAAGTATACTTTTAGGTGTTATTTCCTGTTTTATTGGTGTCTTCTTAGCACCATATATATTTATTTATTCAACATATATTTTATTCTAGTTTAAAACATTGTGACTAGCAAAATATTTTAGTCATGAGGGTATTCAAAGTTTGCATTAAATTGTGTATGTTTCTATAATTAAAACTAAGAGCCATCTGTGGTTTAAAGAGTACAGCAGTAATACAATTCTATGTTACTCTAACAATACGAGCAATGGATAGTTTCTGCTGATGTGTATGTAGTAATAGATTTCACAATGAGCATCAATGTACTTACTGGTGTTGAATTATCAAGAAATATTTACTACAGAGAAAGGTTTGATAAGTTCCTACATTTTTTAAATACCTTCTTATGATTTAGAAGCCTATAGTCCTGTTATTGTTACAATACCATGGCTCAGTGCCATGACTGCAAGTACCTACTTCATTGGCATTTATTATGAGCAAGATAACGCCCAAGATTGCTATTATAATACCAAAAAATGCCAGACACAAGGCAGGGAACTTCCTACGTGATAGAGCAGAGCCTTCTTCCAGTTTCAGATAGCTTAGTGCTGGCAATATGTAGGCCAATGGTACAGCAGCTAGCACACCCTGCAAAAGATTATGGCTTATATATAAATATATAAAGATTGATTATATTTCAAAGGCAAAGTAACAACAATCAATAACATTTTAACAAAATAATTAAATATATTTTTCAGCATATAGAGAGCAGTATGTACTATAGTTTTTCGCCAAAAGATCATTCAAATGCTAACTAAATATGTAAAAGTTACCATGGTTATGTTTATGATTATGTTTATAGTACTGAAACCATGTTCACATTCAGCTGTGCTGCAAGGTATGTATTTAAGTAGATCAAGGTATTTGGAAGTTTCCTGCCACCTTCATCCAAATAGTCATGGAAACCATTTGGTATCAGAAGTATGTTAGCAAGTCAAGTATGTTAGCAAATTTTTATGGAGGAAGAGTTGAGTATTACAATAACTGCCCTTGCTTATAAGGACTTCCGAGATGCCAGAAGTAAATATTCAATATTTATTTAATCATTTGAACTTTACTTTGATATTTTCTTGCATGGGGCATTCAATAGATAATGCAACATTTTTTGTGTTTCTGTTTCAATTCTGCGGTTATACAGTGCTAATTTTTTTATATAATCCTATTGCAAGTGTCTACACCTAGGTGTTAGAGTCTTGTGTTGCATTATGGTACCACTCTGTAGGTCTGTTTCTCAGTCAATTTTATACTTTAGCTATACCTTCCTTATTACCATCAAATATCCTCATGGATTACTTTTATAGGAATGGATATATTAAGTCAGAAGGTGCAGGATCTGGGCTATATGATGAATGAGAAAGAACTGTCTACTTATGTTAATGATCTCTTCTTGGGTGTATAGACTTACAAGCAGCTTCATGTTGTCATGAAAATATTTTAATGTTTTAATTGGTGGATTGTTGTGCTGATACTACAAACAGTGAATTGTTTGGTTGCTGCACATTGAACTTCCCATTGTGGATATGACTGCAGTCTATGGTCACCAAGTTCATGAATGATCATTGAAACTGCCTCATATTTCCTCTAATAATGGGCATCTTTTCTCCAAGGACTATTCACTGTTATCTTTCCATATATGATTCTGAAATACATCTGAACATTGGGATAGTCTCATTCCACCTAAAGAAATTCACTTCACTTAGAAACTCCATTTTGAAAGCTAACTGCATCACTAAAGAAGATTAAACAATATGAAATAATATGGGAAGGATCACAGATATGACATATAAACTATTGATTTTCCTGAGATAAACTGATCTAAAAAAGTGTAAATTATTTACTGAATGCCTCTTTTATTCATTATTTGCTGAAGTCTATCTTAGCAGAATTATAATTAGTTTCAAGAAGAGAACAACATTATGGTCTTACATTAAGTTCCAGAACCAATCCGAGACAGTCAGTTGCCATGGATATTAGGTATGTCGCCAGCACAATGATGACAGTGATGCCAATGTGATGTTTGGTCATCCACGGGTCTTGATCAGGTAATGGATTGGTAAAGAATGAGTTCTGTATTACTTCTCGTGTGACGAAACATTCAATGGGGAAGGTGAGCAGAATTGTTATGCAGAAACAGATGCGTGACACATTCATCAGATCATCATCCCAGCAGTAGTTTTCTAACAGATCACCTGAAATGTTAGTTTTTAAGTGTAATTAATTATCTATACAAATACAATGTGTCACTATTGTTGCATGCTAAAAAGAAATAGCAAAGCTATCTGTGAGAAAAGGACTAATATTAATGTTTGTTAAATCTTCAAGCAGTGCCTTTGTTTAATGTATTGTAAATAACAATGACATATGTTCAAAAAGAATATGAAAGTGAAAGGTAGCAAGCCACAAATTCTGTTCCATATTTATTTACCTGCACCTCTAGTTCATAACTTAAGGTTTTCCAGTTTCTATATACACCATAACTTAAAAAATCTTGTTTTCCTTCCTGCCCCATGTATTTTTTTAAATAAAAAAAGAAAGAGATAAAAGGAATATAAAAAAAAATAAGTATAAACACCAGATTCATAGGACACTGGAGAAATATATAACATATACAGATAGATAAATCATCAGTGGCAGCACATCTTTGGAGAAAAATATCATGAGATTAAGAAGAGTCAAGCTATTAAAAAAAAGTTGAATATATAAAGCTCAGAGGATCCATTGGTTCAATAAACTGTAAATAAGAGAGGCAAAACACACCTACACCACATTTAAAATAAATTTGTTTTGAAGTATGACTAGAACAAAAGGAAATTCCAAAATTCTTTGATCATTCTATGTTTATGCCTTATGGGTTCTCTAACTTTTCCAGTGATGTACCATTAAATTCAATGCAGGATATTAGATGTACCAGTAAGCAAATTTTATCAGGGAAATACATGATTTTGTGGTACAAGGGTCAAAATAAGCATTTCTCTACATTTATAACAATACTAATGACTTATTCAGTTATTTCTTGTATGCAGTATTTAGAATTAGATATTTATTGAATTGTTCTGTGAAATGTCTTAAAATTAATTTTGTTAAAATTAAAATATAGTGAATGAAGTACATAAACAAACTTTGACAAACATATATTCCTGATACTGATACACCAGCACTCCGACTTACAGTTAGTAAAAGCTTTAACTTTATAAATTTAACTAATTTCTAACTGACACTTTTATTTCGGTGCAAAGTTTGTGTTTGTTTAGCTAAACACAGTTCTTTAATGTCAGTTTCAAGTAACTTAATGTTAGTCTTAAATCAAAATCAACATTCAACTTATTTCTGTACTTGCTTTTTATATAAATTAGATAAGAAAATCCATTCACAAAATAAGTAATCACAAACACCAACATTTTCTGAAATCATTGGTTATTTGTTTTTCTTGCCAGCCAGAAGTCTGGTAAATCCATCTTCTTGATGATTTGTCTGAGGCTTCCGTCACATGATAGCTGGATCAATTCATTTTTCTTGGAAGGAGTTAAGGTTTCTGATAAAGTGTCAGCAAAAGAAAATGGATCTGTAATCCAAGATTTGGATCAGGATTTCAGGAAAGCATACAATGAAATCTGAAATAAACAGCCAAGGTGCTCCTTAATATTCACTGCCAGTTCTCAATGAAGAGGAATTTATTTTTCACTTAAGAAAGCATCCAACAATTGAAATGAAGATGTGATTACAATATTGATTTCTGTCATCATGAAACTTAGTTTTTTCTTAAGAGTCGCAATTTTATCCTGCACCAAGAATATGGAAGTAGGCACACCCTGCAAACTCTTGTTCAGCAGTTTGAGGCAGCAAAATACATACACCAAGTAAGCCAATTGGGCAAGCCATAGCTCATCAGTGAAATAATTGAAGTCTGAGGATGTGTCAGAAAGAAAAATCTGTATTTTTTAATGAAGTTCCAAATTTCCACTTGACAGTCATCTAACTTCAGTGAGAAGCAAGTAAAAGAGAATCATGTTCAGCATCTATTTCATTACACAAAATGGAAGATAATCTTCATAGCTCTGGACTTAAAGAAACTGGTAACTTTCACACTTTCATTTAAAATTTTCTTTAGAGCAACAGGCATTGTTCTTGTGTCTAAAGTCTCACAAGAATGCAGCTTGCTTTTGGGACTGCTCCTTTAATTTTTGCAACAACCCACTGTGTTTCCAATTATTGTACATGCTTCATACGAACAAACACCAACACCGTCATTCCATTCTACACCATAATTTAATCTAATGGTCAAATATTTCATTTTAGGTTGTTCGAGCAGGTAGTGACTCCCAAAACAATAAATTTTCCTTTGCTGTTTCCCAACTATAAATGTTACATAAGTAAGAAGATGGGCCATGTTCATATCAGTAGTTTCATCTAATTATGTGGAAACATATTGACTAGTACAATTTTTTTCTTTTAACTGCTTGCTTAACATTTACAGACAAATCTAAAACTTTTCAGGATATGGTATCATTGGATAATGTAATCACTTTTAAGTTATTTTGCTGCCTTGTCTCCTAATATTATTTTAACCACATCTATAGCTGCTGGTAATATTAGTGACTCTCTGATCATGTGAGATTTTCCTGCCTTAGCTACTTTTTAATTGACTTCATTTGTTGCTTCCAGAGCCTTCATGTTAGGTCTTACAAATGAGGCAATTTATTTTTTCCTTGATGACAAATATGATAGTTTTCTCTGAGAATATTCCACCGGTTTGCATTTCAAATCACAATACTTGGTATGAAAATGATGTTTCAAAAGGGAAAGTTTCATTGAATGATTTGAAAGTGTTTCATGACAAATTACAACCTGTGGTATTGTGATGGTTTCCTCTCCATCTCTAATACATGTGAAACCTTATGATAAATAGTTGTGACTATATGTAAATATTTTACCTAGTATTACTTACTTAGTGTCCTATGTTAGATGCTTAGTGTTAGAAATAATCGCTTCTAGCAGAGTGGGATTATTTTCCTGCTTGTATTCTTTCTCCCTCTGGTTTTTCTAGCAGAGTCTTTTAATTAACTACTTATCCATGATTTTGTTTATTTCTTCTTCTGAATCTAGTACAAACTAAATATAAATCTGACAATTTAACAAATAAATTCAACAACAATTATATAACTCTACTGGTTTCTTAACTGTAAATGCATCTAGCAACTACACAAATCAAAATATATCCCATTGTTGTGTGATTAAATATATTTGAGTTGCACTCTGTCACTGTTGTAGTATTAAAAATGAACTTCCATATTATTATTGTGCAGTATCACACATTTTTTTATGATAACATAAAATGTATTGGCACCATAGTCAGTGGACACTGATGATACATGAAATGAAATGATAAATTGGGAAAAGATTTTTTTAAGGAAGGAAACATTTCAGGCCTAAGTTTAGGGTGCTACCCCAGCATTTGCCATTTATGAGGACTGAGGAAAACCTGGAAAAAACCTCAGTTAGGGAGTACGGTCCTGGCCGGGTTTGAACCCAGACCTCTTGCTCACGAGTCCACACCTTAATTACCTTGGCCACCCATAGTGGTGTGTTCCGCTCAATTACAGTAAAACTGTCATGTATTTGTTTTTGTAAAACAAATGTTAATTTATCTAATTTGCTAAAATTTTTGTGTGTCACCCTCCAGTAGCTCACATTCCATCTATGCATACCATAGGTTGAGAATCCCTACCTTATAGAAAGATGTATTTATTTACATTGGCAGAGGCCTTTTTTTTAAACAACTAATTCTTTATAGATACATACATACATATATATATATATATATATATATATATACATATACATATATTTGGTTTATTTTCACTTAAATAGTCAAGGTGATGAAATAGGAAAAGTAAAAATTTAGCTGCAATAATGATAAATCAAACAGAACAGCAACAAATTACATTAGTATAAGAAAACAGAAAATAGACCCAGATACAATTAGAAGTGGACAAACATATTTGTAGTTATATATTACGGTTACATTGGGAAATGCTGCAAAAATTCACAATTATTCGTATTACAAATATTTGTCATGTTGCTTAGTAAATGTAGGCAACAGAAAGGTATAATATTTTTTCCAACTTTAGCCATAAATTTTCACATTTAATGGTAAGTTTGCACATTTACCATGGCAATGTAAATGTTAGTACACCTAACCGAACCAATTTTTCCTCACATGCATTGCTTCTGTGTTTGTGTAAAGGTGCCATGATATTGCTGAAATATCCATATATCATACACATTTTTGTGGACAGCAGTAGCATATTAAATTAGCACTTTCTTGCCTTATATTATCATCATCATTATTGCAGTAAGGAACCATACATTGGTATTAAATTCCAAGTTAATTTTGTCAAATCAAGGTGACTATTGGTTAAATGTTTATATAAATATCTAGAAACAATTATTAAAATAAAATAAAAATTCACAAAGTTTTCAATATTTAACAGAAAACATTTCTTTATAAATAAGATCATGAATTGATAAGAAAGCAGAGGTAGAGGGTTGCTATAGCATTGTTAGCCCAGGTAGTCTATTAATTTTAATAAATTAAATGAAGTTAAAATGTAAAATACTAGAATTTCTTGGTATGAGAGACATGTTAAACATGATAAATATTTTTCTGAATGCCTGAATCTAATAAACCCTGTTTTGCAAACTACGTATCACCTTGTCTGCTGGCTTAGTGAGGCTGACATGAAGCACAGCTATGAGAAGAGGGCATATATGCATGCATTTGATTTGATAATGTGTTGTGCTGCATTTATCTTGCATAGCAGATTGGCATTGTATGCACTTCAAAATCAGCTAGCTTGTCCAGTCAGAGGCTTGGCAATGTTAAGAGCATAAAAATTAACTTATGTGAGAGTGTCACCATATTACAAGTACTAAACATTATCATGAGAGAAGAATATAAATAGAAAATAGAAAAGTTACTAAGTCATTCCCTTTTGTGCAGAAGTTCTGCTGAGAAGAAAGAAATAATAGACAGAAGTAAACCAACTTCTAATTTAAACAGTTTAATAAGTCAGCCAGAGAGAAAAATACATTTTAAGAAAATATGGCATGAAAATGATAAATGGTTCTGTGGTTATAAGAAATTGTGTTGGTTTTGTCTTCTTTTTTCACTGCAGATGAAAATTTGGACAACGAAGGGAGTTTGTGAGGAAAATACTTTTTTTATGCTCAAAAAATACATGAACTATCTGTGGAAACAAACTCAAGAGAGATTCACTAAATTAATCTTTCATTTCCAATGAGCAGAGCTTCTTGAAAACGTCAAAAGAATCTAGATTTCCACGCCAAAGTTAAAGATACATTTTCAGTCAAAAATTGACATATAGAGGAGCTCACTTATAAACTTTAGGAATCAGGAATAAGAAGAGATGAATGCATAAATTTAAAGCAAGAGGAGGCAAATATACTGTATAACGTATAAAATTTCTCTCTTTAGTTTTCGACCAACTATGTCTTTGTAATGTCTATAATACAGCTCCATGCCAAAATTTTTCAGCTTAATTTGAAAATACACAGTATTTCTTTAAAGTACAATGTAAAATATGAACATAATGTTATATGCATGTTACTTAAAATACTTTAAACCTAACACTTGGGAAATGCCATAAACTGCCATTGTAAGAAGGCAGTAAAGTCTTAGGCAAGTAATTACTGACTAATAAAGCACTCAATTGAACAAATTCACATCTAATTTTCTACTCCTGTTCCCTTGTGCAGATATTGGTGCAATAGCAGTGCTCACAGAAGTGCATAAGCTAACTTGTGCAACAGTATATTTCCAACTTTCACCAGGGATGACTGGTAATTGTTAACAGATCCATTAAAAACTGGTAAAACTGAAAATATTTCCACATTTACCTCTGTTTCGGAAATCTTCATATTTACTGCTCATAATAGATATTTTCTACATATAGATATATCAATTATATACATGAACTACATAAGCACGTTGGACTCAGGACTAAAAACATATATGAATACATTTGAGGAGAACAGCATTAAGTATGGTAGTATAACAAACAGGAAGAACACAATTCTGTAAAACACTGCTTACATGCAGAACAGAAAAGGAAGAAAGGGAAAATATGTAATTTGAGTTCTGTTAATATACCTTGTGAGTTCCCTGTGAATGTGGCATAGCCTGCTATGCCAAATAAAGCTGATATAACAAGAGAAGTAAGCAGGGATGCATGAGTAACTTTGTCCCATCGGTGCTGGTCCACGTCTTGAATTGAGCCATACAGTAGAAATGTGTTATGATGGCACATAAAAGCTGTAAATATCAATAACTGATATAGCTAATAGAATATTAGTAATTATATTTTTTAATTTCTTAATATAAAGCACTTAACTTTTATGATTAGTCTACAATGCAACTTATGACAAGATGCATAGTAGCATCAAAGCATAAAATAATAGCATATACATAAAATTCATGGCCTACTACCAGTTATTATACATTCATATCAAATAATAACATAGCTGTTTAGTTAAAAAAACAAAATGGCACATCATGGTAAAAGTTCATTTCTTATAGTTATTAAAACAAAAGAGGCAAGACTTTAAGTAGTGGTAATGAAGCTTTAAATGCATTTAACAATTTCCTTAAAAGTATGCCAAATTTTCATTAAAAATTGCATTGAGCATGTTCACACAATAGAAGAAAATAAATTTTGGAAAATGGATGGCCTTTGTGACACCATTGTCAATCAACCAGTGTTCACATGAGGTGAATCGACATCTTCAAGTTGCAGTGAGAATGATGAATAATTATTAGCCAGTTTCCGCACAGTAACCTCTTCAAATATTAAATAACAGCAACAACAATAATAATAATAATATTAATAGCCATTTAAAAGTAAATTGCTTTTGGCAAATAAATGTCATAGTTTTGTTTACATTAGGACCCATTCTCAGAATGAATGAACTGTAAAGGATTCTATCATCTTACCTAAATTTCTATTATTATATCATACATCTTTTGCACATGAGCAACTCTGTGTCCTTGCAACAAATATATTGGAGGTAAAAAAACAACCTTAAACCTATTGTGCTCTAGAATTTTGCACATTCTGCAAATGACCAACTAGTTGCAGACACTTACATATCCTCCACATGCATTTCATACTGTGAGTATGTCATTTAATATAAATATTTAAGTCCTTTTTTGAATAACTATGTACTAAGTTAAGTTATGTTTAGCTTTTGTGAATTAGAAAACCAACTACACTTTTAGTTATGGCTTGGGTACAGAAGCCACTCAACCAATGTAATCTTGCTCATACAGGGTATCTCTAACCTTTAGGGTCAAAATTATACAGAAGATAAGAACACTAAACTGAGCATTATCAGATGGGAACCATTGGTCAGAAATACAATTTCAGATGCCACAAGATCTTCAACATTTTTGTAAGCTGCTTTTGTTTTCATAACAAACTGCATCATCTGTTCATCAAGAAAGATTAGTTCTGTTCATCAAGAAAGGTTAGTTCACAATTTGTCTGCTTACACAGATTATTTCAAATAACTAATAGCTTGCAAAAGAACAAACCACCACCTGTTATGTTTCCATAGTGATATTTTCTGTTTACAGTTTATGTCTGTTACATTTCCATACTGACATTTATTTCTGGTTACAGTTTATGCATCATTGTTGAAGACAGAACATTTCTCAACACAGGAACTTGCAAACATTTAATGTATGTGCAGCAGGATATAGTGCCAAAAAAGCTGAATGGATGTTCAGAACAAAGTTTCCCAACAAGCATCATCCAAATTAGAAGACATTTATCATTGTACATAGAAACTTATAGCAGAATGGGTCATTCAAACCTCAGAGATGTGGTCAAGGTGATAAACAAAGAGCTCAATTAAATGTACTTACGAAGCTGTTGACAATGGAGTGGTATATATATAAACAATGTAATACAGTTTTTTCCACACTAACTCCATTCACTTACATAAAAATCTGGACATGTTTCGGGAGTGATCCCTCCCATCTTCAGCCTGTAGATAAACAGTAGAGAACTCAGGCTGAAGATGGGAGGGATCACTCCTGAAACATATGTCCAGATTTTTATGTAAGTGAATGGAGTTAGTGTGAAAAAAACTGTATTACATTGTTTATAAACAAAGAGCTGTTCATACACCAGATTCTGATGAGACGGTGTTGGATCATATGGCACAAGAGCCATCAACTTGCCTGAAAAATGATCATTTCAAAGAATTCTGTGTGAAAAGTACTGAAGGAGCAGCAATTACACTCTTATCATAAACTATGGGTGCAAGCAATGGGGTCAAATGATTTTCAACCCAATTCAGTTTTGTCAATGGGTTATTCAGTGCTGTACTACAATCCAGACTTACTAAAATTGTATTGTTTATAGATGAGGCCTGTTTCACCCATATCCCATGGCCAGCTTGATTGCAGGATCTCTCTCTTCTGAATATTTCATTATGGGAATGCATTACATTGTTGGTCTACTTCTTAGAAACTATGGAGGAACTGCTTGCTAGGGTCCAAGTTACCTGTCTCATTGTACAACAGACACCAGGGGTAATAAAGAAAGTGTGACAAAATTTCATGTGCCATTGCATTATAGTTGGTGGTTGCCACTTTGGACAATTGCTTGGAGCTATAGGTTATTGCAATGTTGTTGCTATGATGTGCAATTTCTTGCAATGAGGCTTCAAGTTTTATGTGGCTATAATAAAATTAATATGCATTTCTGACCATGGATTCTCTATCTCAAAATGTTCAGTTTACAGTTCTATACCCATCTGTATAATTTTGCCTTAAGGGTTAGAGACACTCTGTATGTGTGCTTCTATTTACATTACAAGGATGTACATAGTGTAATATTGAATACATTGCAATGTACAAGCTATAAACAGTGTAAATTAAATGATTTTATTATGTAAAATGATAGAACTAGCCCTAGCTTATCCTAAACCATATAATCCTCATATTATTTTTATTAAATTTCAGAAACTTGTAACAAGTCTATTGCAGTAAATAAACAAATAAATAAAATTATTATTATTATTATTATTATTATTATTATTATTATTGTTGTTGTTGTTGTTGTTGTTGTTGTTGTTTAACACAGAAGAACTAATGCTAATTAACTACTATGTTGGCATATATGTTAGCTTTATCCTGATTATGTCTCATGAAACGAGCATGAAGCTTAGAACAGAACATTGGAGTAAAGTCCTCATGATCAGTAACTATAATTCTGAATGCCAGATTTATAATCACTTTGAGGTTATGCTTGTGAACCTATTTTGGTTAAGTTTGTTGCATGCATCATAGCTTTTCTAATACTTAGACTGAAACTTAAGGGATTGATCAACACAGAAACATACCATAATGTGTAAAAAGTTCTTACGTACATAAATTAAAAGCTCATTGTAATTGTTTAATAATGTTATTTAAATGCCTATTTTCTTACCAAAGGCCATGATTCCAATTGCAGGAATAATACCCCAATTGGCAAACTGCCATGAATCTGGTGTGCTGGGCCTATTGGAATAAAATCAACAGAATTATTACTTCTACTTCTGCAGTGAATCCTGTTTCATCTTTTTCTATGAGTAAACTACTAAAAATTGTTATTGTGGTAAAACGTAAAAACTGGCATTTTAGCTTATATTCTTTCTCCCTGAAAGTATATTTTGTTTTATTTGAAATATTCACATCATTAAAATGCAAAATATAATTTTCTACAGCTACCTTCAGTTTATTATACACATAAATACAAAATGTTTACTTACACTATATCATGTAGAGTTCCTAACCGAACAAATATTGTTATGAGAATGAATGCCACAAAGACCAATGAGAGGAAAGAAATTTTAGCAAGCTTGGCGATGTCTCTGTATAAGCACAGAGGAGCTGTGATAATGGCTGTGGCCAAAGCAACGACTACCTCTCGATGAGCTAATACGGAGTCTGGTCCAATGTTAGCCAATCGCATCAGTACTTTTGTCAGGGTATCCCCTACAGCAACATTGTAGCTCACCATAGCTGCCAATAAAAGATAATTTTTTTTAAAATATGAATGTATTTTTCCAGAATCAGAAATGACAGGTAATATGTGAATATATGTACTAAATTAAAAATTAATCAAATCAACTAACATCTGCATGTCACAAGACAATTATTATCCTACTGTGAAACAGCATCTTGCATTTCTTCATCCAAGTGAAACCTGTGACTTTACAGATGCTTCCACAAGTCTCAAAAAAAAAGTGTCACAGGGATGTTTTTATTTTATTATTTATTTATGGACGCTCTTTAACATCACAGGTCATCAGTGTCCTATTCTATTCAGGACGTGAAATGGCAGGCAAATTTTGCTCAGAGGCCTCTTCTTTCAGGCTTGAGGTTCTTTATCATGCCATAAATGTATGACACGGGACCCACAGCTTTACTTCCTTTCCGAAGGAAGTCATACTTAGGATTTTTATGCCATAAAAATCATCCATTGATCCTGGCCGGGTTTGAACCCGCGATCTTGGGTTTTAGAAGATAAGTATGGTTACCACCACACCACCAGGACCAGCTTTCACAAGGATGAAACATACCTTATAACCCAAAAGCTGGAGTGTTTCCCTACAGAATTTCCAAAGGTAATCCTTGATGATTGTTGTATTGTGGGGATAGATGTTATCATTTATTTTATTTATTAATTTATTTATTAATATAGACCTCGTAAGCATATGCTCTTCTTAGGGACAATACATATATTATCATATTTCAAGAGGCAATTTTTAAAACAAAATTGCAACATTACACTTAATAAAAATATTATATATTTTACCTTATATATATTACACATATATGAGAACTAGAATAGGAAGGGTGTTTGCCCAGTATGTAGTTTTGAGAAAAATGTGTTCAAACTTGCTTAATGATTTCTTTCCATGCACAAGGCAGTTTCAATTGAACCTTCATTCTTTACCAAGGTCAATAAACCAAACAAAGCTGCAAGAATGAAAGAGGAAAGTTCATAGTACAGGGTCCATCAAAAAAATTTACACATACTTCAATGAATGAAAATTCTTTATTGTATGTTAGGACTGAACTTAATTATATATCACAGGTTTAATGCAAGCTTCCAGCACCTGTACAGTTACTTGTGGCTCTCAAAGTGTTTGCTGTTAGTGGCCAGACATATATTACAAGGGCGGGACATTGGTCAATGTGTTTGCAGGGATTGCTGCCCATGCCATTGTAATTTCTTGATGAAGGACCTCCAGCAAAGTCGGTTTTCTGTAATAAACAATATTCTTCAAGGTCCCCCCAAATGTAGAAGTCCAGGAGTGTTAAATCTGTGAACATGTTGGGAACTCAAATGCACCTCTTGTCCTATCCAGAGTCCCTGCAGATTCTCATTCAGCAAAGGTTGCATGCTCAGTGGTAGTGTGGGAGTGCCCTGTCTTGTTGGTAGAAGAATGTGCTATTTCTATAAAGTGCATGTATAACTGGTAAAAATTGATGTGCTTAGCACTTCCAGACACCTTGCATCAGTAACTGTACCTTCAAAGAAGAAGGGTCCTATTAAACCTCTAGATGACAGTTCATATCAGACATTCACTCCCTATTGATTGATTGCCTTGACGACCTACATGTGGATTTTCTGGTGGCCAGTAAAACACAGTTAGATGACTCACTGTTCTGTTAAATTTGGAATGAGAATGGCACTGAACAAAAATTAAGTGCTTAGAAAAAGAACAGATACATCTCATTTTTGATGAAATTGAGTAACACATTCAGTCAAATGAATAAAAACAAGTAAATTTGTTTACATGTATTGTCAGTTAATACTGCTGTGAAGTTGAATAAAACATAAGTAACTACTTGCAGTTGAGAGATTACTGATTACTGATCAGTAATTATTACCACACAATCTTCATTACAAACTCTTCATCCTCATATTGAAGGATGTGCATACTGAAATCGTTCATAAAACTGCATTCGGCAACTTGGCTCATCCTTTTTCGATGTGTGCAATAATCTTGGGATGTGCACTTTCCACTTAACAGCTTTCAGAATGCATCATACACTCATACTGCTAAATCCTGTTCACATGCAAATTGTGTAACAAACTTCTGAGGCAACATTGCAAACTTTTAAAATACCAAGGAAAAGAAGCAGGACTTGTAGCTGTATGAGGTCTTCCAGATCTCTCTTGTGCACATCACAAATGGTACCATGCATCTCAAACTTGTCATAAAGCCATGTAATTGTCAAGCATGTTGGAGGGTGTTGTAAACTCATACCTTCATGTACATGAACTTCAGCAACATTTATAAACTTTAAATACCACTTTAAAATGAACTTCCATTCCTTAAGCATCAAGTCTGCCCCTGCCATTTTTATTCACTAACACAAGTCACATGTAACAGTCATAAAAGTACTGACATCTGTTGAGAACACACTGTACCACACACTGTACAAATAATTCAATTTAACTTTGAAAACTGTGTAAATATTTTTATGATAGACTCCCTGTATATGCTAATATAAAAAATAATAAAAAGGGGGTGATTTTAGAATAACCCAGTGATGAACTTTGACATCTCTCCAATGGATTTCCTGTTCCAGTACTTATCTGAATCACCAGAGGCCACACCGTCACCTGCCTGGGTTAGTCGGTCCCCAGGTGATGATAGCAAACACTCTTGAAACATGTTCTGAAGAATAAAAATTGGTAGTGAAGTGCAATGTCACCTAATACCAACTTAGTTGTATAATTTCTATGTTTTGCTTATTACAAATGTAAGTTGAGAATGTATTGGAGTGCAATATACACTATTAATCTGTTTTTCAGGAATGACCCTTTTAGTTTATGAATAATGCATACCAATTTTTTTTTCTGATATGCTCAATATGTGCCTGTCATGTTAATATGCTATCAAAAATGAAACTAAGTACTTAAATTATATTAACTTTCACTAATATTTCATTAGCAATATGAATGAATAATATATATGGAGTTTAAATGTTTATTTTATGATTAAAATGGCATATATTTATTTTTATTCATTAAAAAGAGTGACTCATGCAGCTAGCAGTAAAGGCATCTGGATTTAGTAGGCATTTATATAGATATGATAAGAGTTGCTGCAAAACAGGCAACATTTATATCCAGAAACAAGAAATGCAATAAACAGTCCCTTTGGCTCATTTTATTTTAAATCAAACTTATAATTGAAATAAACTCTCATACCTGCTTAATTAAGTGTGTTAAATCAGAAAAGACCAATTGTTTTAACAATGTTTTTGTCTATAAGAAAAATGCAATCTTATTTGTGTGTAAATGAATAATTTATAATTTTTTTCAAGTATTTTGTGAAACTGCATAAATGTATAACTAAAATTTGATCAAAGTTATGAATATGCGAGTATAATTAAATTATATGTGAATTTTTCTCAAAAAACAACAATAATAATAATGATAATAATAAATATTTATGAATAATGTATTTAATTCAGTGTTTTTAACTGATGATATGTGATGAGGAGATTAAGGAAGAATATAGCCTGTCATTTTGTGTAAACTTTAAAACTACAAAATTTTATCCTTATGTACCAATGTATCTTAAGTTAGCCATACAAACTACGAGACCTTAGAAATGTAGCTAGTATACTATAAAATTCTGAATATTTGATTAGTTTTTCAGCTTTTATGTCATAGCATTTAAGTAAGCTTCTCTCTGTTAAGAAGTTTGTCGTGAGTTAAAAAAGTACATAGGGGTGCGTGCGTGCATGTGTGTGTGTTAGATGAACCAGAAATAGTAATTTAATAAGGGATTATGTAATACAGATGTGTACATAGGTTAGACAAACTATAATAATGTAATAATGAACTATTTTTTTGTATTTTGTAAATCATTTGTACTTTGTGAATCATTTTTGACATTGTCAGACACTTGTAACCAAGTCAACTCTTATACCTACCCTAAGGTAAAGAAAGGTTGTCAAACACACCTTGCACATTTATCACTTGGATTTACTTATAAAGGTGAGGATAATGAACCCATTTTCCAATGTGTAATTTATTTTGAAATATTATCCAATGGCTTTATGAAACCATCTCACCTCCAGTTTCACTGAAAATAAAGTGTGACAGCTTACAAAACAAGAGTATGGAATTGTTTCAATGAAAAGGAATGAGTTAAAGATCAACATGGTGGAAAATAATGTATTTTACACCTTTAATGTTAAATTGATTGAAACATCATTTAAAGTCAGTCTAAAAATAGTTTAAATAGCAAATCACACACATTTTGAGAAACATTAATTTGCTAGCTGCAAAGGACATTGTTTCTTCTATCCTAGAAGAATCAATTGCTAAACATCTTTGTGCAGTTTGACTTTCTAATAATTCTATGGCATGAAGAGTAAGTTAATTGGAAGACAATATTAAGTTACTATTGATTAAAAAACCTAGGAACAATAAATAATTTGCCTTCCAGTTTGATTAGTCAACCAATGAAGTAGATTTGACCCAGTTTGTGTATTTTTTTATATGTGAAAATGGATATATGTTTGTTAAAAAAAGTTCTTTTACAAATCTTTTGAAGACACCAGCTTTAAAATTAAATGCTTTAAAGGGTAAAGGGTAAAGGGTATATGGGAGTTGCATTGATGACCACAGTCAGTGATAGTAAAGCATAATGGTGAACACAAATAAAGGAAAATATTCATAATTTTACATATTGCTGCATTTGAAATTGTTAGAACATGGGAAGTGGTGTTTCATGAAATCCAGTTGGGAAACAACGATCTAAGTGTTATTAAATGCATTAATATTTTTAAGACTTTACATTTAATGTTATTCCAAGAAACATGCCTCAATATTTAGTTTCTTGTAGTTATATACACATAGTAAAAATGTGCATGTACACAATTTTATACAAGGTTAATAGTTTATTTCTTCAAATCTTAATTAGGAATTTATTGAAAAAGCGTATTTTTGTCTACCCTTGTTCACTTGCATGCATAATATTCTCTGTTCTCTAAACAAGGCAAGTATATTATGAAAAAAAAATTAATAAATTAATTTTATTTAGCTCTATATAAAGGAAAATTGATTGTTTGGATGCAGTTATTACCATTAATATTGTCATCATTTGTTAACCTTACCAATAAATGGGTATATAAATTGAAGAAATGAGAGAAGCACAAAACCAGGCCTTCCAAAAGCAGCTTCCATAAGACCCTGATATGAGAATGCACCACTAAGATGCCCACTTCTAACCATAAGCACCAAAGAATAATCTGTTGCAATAGCTGAAAGAATCAGTAGCAGTAAACCAATTCCAAAACCAGCCTGATGTAGTGAATAGGGAATTCCTGCAACAAATAACAATAAAAGAAAAATATATTCATTTACATTCCTTTTTTTTTATATACAAAAGCATGTAAGATGTTCTCATATGAGATCATTATTTTAAATAAATGAATTATTAAAATATAAATTTCCAATCAAATTTTGCACAGTAATTTTAAGGTTAGAATTTTGAATTATTAGTTTTAAAGAGGAATTGCATTGAACAAAAATTAAGTGCTTAGAAAAAGGATCTTATTTTTGATGAAATTGAATAAAGCATGGGTCAATTGAATAAAAACAAGTAAATTTGTTTACATGTATTATTTTCAGTTAATACTGCTGTGAAATTGAATGAAACTAAAACTTAAGTAACTATTTGCAGTTGAGAGATTATTGATTACTGATTTTTTTTATTTGTTTATTTACGGATGATCTTTAACATCTCAGGTCATCAGCGTCCCATTCAATTCAGGGTGTGAAACGGCTGAAAAATTTTGCTCAGAGGCCTCTTCTTTCAGGCTTGAGGTTCTTTATCGTGCTATAAATGTACGACACGGGACCCACGGTTTTACTTTCCTTCTGAAGGAAGCCATACTTAGGATTTTTACGCCCCGAAAAAACCCATCGACCTGGCCGGGTTTGAACCCGCGATCTTGGGTTTAGAAGGCATGTATGGTTACCACTACACCAGTAGGACTGACAATGATTGATTACTGATCAGTAAATATTACATTTTCTAGTATATACTTAAATTTGTTTAAATAAACTTCCGTAACTACCTGTTTATCAAGCAATTACTTACATATATTTTTAAATTTGCAAAAGAGTTGACTTGAAGAAATGGTATATAAATGGCAGCTTTTTTTACCCATATAGCAGAAAATACAACAGGAGGAGGGATATTAGCCCCCCTAATTCTAAGAAGCTCCTGAGATTTAAAAAAAAAATGTCAACTTTTTAACACACTGTTTTCTACCTGACACCAATGAAACAAGGGGTAAGCATTAAATTCATATCAAAAAATGAGTGTTTTTTATGTATTTGCCTGATCCAGGCTACCAGAGTGCAGTTGCAGAAGATTTTGGTATCCATCATTCCATGATATGCAATAACATAGAGTTTATGCCAGATAGAATTGAAGCAAAGGCAGGTGATTGGATAAAGTTTCCAAGCTCAGCGTTTGAAATTCAAAAAGCAATGGAAAAATGATCTTCTCATTTTAGAATTCCTTCTGTTATTGGTACTTTTTTGTTTGTTTTTTTTATTTAGTTTATTTATGGACGCTTTTTAACAATCTCAGGTCATCAGCATCCCACTCAAATCAGGCGTGAAATGACAGACAAATTTTGTTCAGAGGTCTCTTTTTTCAGGCTTGAAGTTCTTTATCGTGCTATAAATGTATGACACGAGACCCACAGCTTTACTTCCCTTCCAAAGGAAGCCATACTATGGATTTTTACGCCAGGGAAAATCCATCGGTCCTAGCCTGGTTTGAACCTGCGATCTTGGGTTTAGGAGGCAAGTATGATTAACACTACACCACCAGGACCGACACACACACAATTTGGTGATTTCTATATTAATCATAAAGGTTTTGCCAGCATTAATGTGCAAGCAACATGTGATGCAAGGAAATATTTACTAATACTGATATGCAATGGGTAAATAGCACACATGACAGCAGAATTTTTAAATTAGGCTTGAAATTTCTAAGTTGTATAGATGTTTATACATTACTTGTATTCATTTGTTTGTATTGTTGCATATGAAAAGCCATCCATGAATAAAATTTGAAAAGAAGTAAAGCCATATTGATGGATGATTTGCTTATTCAGTTAAAACTGACAATTTTCCAGGTATTACTTATCAATAAAAGTAGGCTGTTATTCAATTCAAAATCAGTGATTGCTTTCACTGACAAGTCTTAGCTTCCAGAGTCAAGTAATCACTTATAAGAAAATTAATTATTTTTATTCAATTGACCCATTGTTTCTGGAACATAAAAATATATCCTCTTTCATTCTAGAGATGTCTACTTTCTTCATCTTCATATGATTTATTGTGTCCAACAGATCATGCTTATGGATGGGACACGTGATTAATATTAGTGAATTACAACACTAAATAAAATTTACAAAATCACATAATCTAGTACAGTAAAAGTTACACAATTATAATATCATAAAGTCTATGCAATAGAATACAATATAATAATACAATGAAAACAGTTTTTTAATATGCTCCATAAATTCATCTATACTGTAAAAAAAATGTTCTTGCAAAATTTTTAAGGGGGCATTTTGAAATTTCTGGTGCAAGTATTTTTTTAAAAAAACGAGGCTAATTATACTACATTTTGAGACCAGTAAAAATGAAAGTATTTTTTTACACAGTTAAATGATGTAGCAAACATGTAATTTTTTTCTTTTTGTACCATAAGGGAGTGGTAATATTTACAACCATTCAAAAAGTGGCCTGCAGGCTAGTACTTTAGGAATGGAAGAATCAGACTTGAAAAATGTACATTACAGCCAGGATTTGAACCATAGATTTTTGGCCTTCCTTGCTGATACTCTAATAACCAACTTAGCTAATATACCCTCCTCCAAACTAGGAACAATAAATCTGTCTCATCTGATTCTGCATACCCCAGAGATTTCCTAAGGCTTTCTCTTCTGTGAGATATTTATTCCTTAAGAGGCAATTTGTAACAAGTACTTTTGACCCAAACTTCTAGTTGACCGTCAACTATATAGAGGTTAATTAATGTATAGAAATTGTTCTTTTATACCTTGGGATATACAGAGTAGGATGAATGAGGTTTGCAGTTCCAAACTTGGAGGAGAATACAGTAATTCAGTTAGTTAGAGCATCAGTATGGAAGGTTGAAGATCCATGGTTTAAATTCTAACCATGACCCAGAATTAAGTGTGATTCTACCTTTCCATCTAACATCCTGCACATGTGTAAGAGAACTATTTTCATCTATAAACTAGTGCTTTTATTTATATGAGCGACCATTTTAATTGATATTTTTTTAATCAATTTAAAATTACATGCATACATTACCCATATGCTAACAGTGATAAAAATATTTTTAACAAAAAGTATATGCTGTTTCTATGGATGTAGCTTTTCTAACTTGTCTTAAAGCAAAACATAATTTTCTTAATTTAACTGCTAATGCTTGGGTACCTATGTGCAGAACACTTTAATTTACACAAGAGTTTGTATGCTCTATCTTTTATAGAAACTAATTTATCTTCAAAACAGTTTACAGGTTAAAACATGACAACTATAAACATTGCCTACCACTTAACTTAAACATTGCTCAATGTTAAAACTTTTAGCCAAAAGCTATGAACAGCTTAGTTTGTTTTAGAAAAAGATAAACAGAAACAGCTATTATCCTTCTCTGACAAATACATTTGAAAAATTATGAATATTTAATAATATTTAAAAAATATTAAACATATTACAACAGCCATATGTTTAAAATATTTTATATATATATACCATACCTATCACTCCACTGCCAATTATAGAGTTAATATAGTTGAAACTGGCAAGTGGGAGGCTGCTTTGTTCTCTCTTGTCATTCTCTCCACCCTGTAAAATGCAAAGATATTTGATAATACTTGCAAAAAAAAAAAAAAAACAGAGGAAGTCATGTTTCATTAAATAAATTGTTCTATGTTTTCAATATTTAAATGGAAATTGAATTTGGCAATAAATGTTTTATTTAACATTAGCCAGCCATCAAAAGTATATCTTTACATTATAACTGCATAAAATGAATCTTTTTATTGCTTATATTTTAACTGAAAGATAAGCTCAAGCAATGTTAGATAGAAATATAAATAGCTTAAATATTGGGGTTTTACAGTATACACCCAAAAGTCATAAGAAAAGATACAGAGATAACTAAAAATGGTTGATATTAAACACATTTATCATTTCTGAGCATGCACAATCAAAGTAGTGGTGTCATTCTAATTTCTAACAATTGGTTCTCTCCAACCTCTATTGCAAATTTCTAAATTTTAATACAAAAATGATGTATTAAATAAGGCTATCTTCTTCTTTTATTTCATGTTTATTCAATTTTTCCCTTTCTAAACTATTAGCAACAGTATGATCCTTTTTACATTTCCTAAATGTACTAGCATCACTTACACTAATACCACTACGGAAAAAAGTGATATTACATTTAGTGCTTTGCTGTAATACAATAATTACTCTTTTACATCCAAACTGAAGCTAGTGCTGCTGGCTCAACAAACAATATTTCATTCTTGGTTGATTGTTAGAGCTGCGGTGTGCAGAATTGTCAAATCCATATTCAGTTAATCTGCTAGATTGGAAGCTTTCTGCACAAATCACAGATGGGATTCAATGTTTCATATAGTTAGATTGTCCCCCACTCACTATATTGTTCATTATAATAACAAAAGTTTGCAAATTTTCTATTCAAATATTGTTCATCTCTGTTAAAAAGTTATCTTTAAGGTAACAACTGTTCCATAAACTGTTATAGTTTTAACAACTGGTTTGTGTCAATAGATGCAAACCAGTTGAATGGCACCATTGAATTATACATTCTTTATAAAGTAATTTTTCTTGACCTAATAGATGAAATAAAGGTGCACTAATACAATAGTATAACTTGCACTGTTTGTTGAATGTTGCTACAAGGAATGACATTTAGGATAATCTGCATGGTTGTGCAGACTGTTAATCTTCCAATGCAGCCTATTATAAATGAAAGATTAAAACTGCAATAGAAGTCTGCAGAGTTTACTATATTTGACATTAGACATAATAATAAGCTGTACTTCCTTTCCCCTTCCCATTTTATCTCATAAATATATGTGATGTTTAAATTACACCAAAAAAAACACAGAAAGCCATGCTATTTGTTTGTGCAATATTTGTTATCATGTACCTACATTTGCACCTTACTAAACTTGAAACTAGAATGAACCATAGCACAATAAATGACTAAATCACCAACTACAGAAATGTGTTTAAAAATAACAATGAAAAAATGCACATTATAATTTATATTTTTCTGAAACTAAGCAGAATGCCCAGTGACACATGCTACACATAACATACTTTACAATCTATAGTACTACAAATGATCTGTATACTAAGGGCATGAAATAAATGACACAACATTTAGCCAAAAGGTTGAAGAGTAAGGGATGAAATGTAAGAAAAGTACCTTTGTAAGATTCCAATTTTTTAACATAGCACATTTATATTCATTAATTCATCAATATAGTAAAAATTATTAACAACACTTTTAAACCCTTTGCTTCTTCAAGTGTTAATTTATCCTTTTACTAGATTCTCTGAATATCTTTATACATTCATACTATGCTACTTTTAGCAAGTTTGTTTACAGACGTCAGGTCCTGAGTGAATGCTACTTTATATCAGTGGTTAAGAACTAATTGAATAAGATAATAAATTTATTTACCCTTAATTTTCTGAAAACATTTGTGAAAGAACTATATCTGTATCTACAAAGATCTTGGTTCTTCTTATATTGTTCTGGAGCAGATATACAGAAAGTGTTTCCATTTGCCATCTGTGAGAAAGGCTGAAGTATCGAAGTATCTGCCTCCATCCCAAACAATCCAATCCAGCCGAACATTGGCCATATGTTTATATTTGTGTTCAAAAAAATTTATTCACAATTGTAAGCGTTAGCTACCAAGCAAGCTAGCAGTTGCTGCACATGATGTAGCATTTCAGAAGAAGTTTCAGTACAAGCTGTTCCAGTATGGCCGTTTGTCTTCTGGTGTAGTGAGTATATTCTTGTAGACACATCTTTTAGCTTTCCCCATAGAAATAAATCTATTGGTGTCAAATCTGGGGAACAGGCCGGCCGCTTACAGGTCCTTTTCGACCAATCCAACAGTCTTGAAACATTTGACCAAGACAGTTGTAATATTTCTCGTACTATGAGCTGGGTACTCATGAAGCTGGTACCCCAAATTCCTCCTAGTCTGTAACGGAATGTCCTCTAACTTTGGTAGAAATGTTAGGAAGTTGACACACTTGATGAAATTCAGTAATCCATCTATGAAAATTGGTCCTATAAAATGTTGGCCCACTATTCTGCACAACAGGTTTACTCTTCATGCATGTTGATGTTTCACTTGGTGAAGCCAGTGGGGATTTTATCGATCAATAGTGCATGTTTCTGAGATTTACTTGACCATAATTTGTAAACGTTGTATCGTCAGTGAACAAGATAAATGAAAAATCCGACTAATCATGTCTTAAAACCCATTCACAAAAATTGCCATGATTCTGAAAATAGTTTCCCACGTAGCTCTTGCGGGAGAGAGACAAACTAAGGATGGAATTATAACTGTACAGAGTAAGTAATACACTTGCCTGACTCACACCTTTTTCCCGAGAACTACAGCAACAGAGTTAGAACATTTATTTCACCCTTTTCTCTAGTGCACTTTTGTTTCGGAAGCGTTTTCGAGATGTTACATTTCTGATTTATCATAGTGATTAAACTTTTTTTGCAAATACTCCTCGATATGGATATCTCTCAGCATACAACAAAGTACGACATTCTTTCTATTGCGAGGTTGTTTGTATTAAGGGTCACCAGACTATGCTGCTTCTGTGAAAGTGTCGCCGCCGCAACAGCAAAAAGGGTGGTGATAAGAGTCGCCGCGCGTAAGGTTAATATATTTATATTTCTACTGAAGCATAAAATGATGCTATATTAAAATGTGATGATAATAATGAGCATTAATCTGTGTTATAAGAGATGCTGAAAATTGTGCTCCTTAGCGACAATCAATTGCCGGTATTTGCTTAGGAAATTTCTGTATTTCATCTAACTTTTCTTCCGTAAGAAACATGTTCAGAATACGTTTCTTCTTTGAGAGATCTGTAACCCAATTGCCAGATATTTTCTTGCGAATCGCCTTATTACTCCTGGGCCAGAATCCGTTTTCACACATGTATCGTATTAAAACCCGTTCTTCAAGAATGTGTTTATGTAATGGCATAACTAACGAAGCGCAATTAGCACTTTACACACAATGAAAGCATTGAGTATCACACTAACGCAAAACCACCCGCTGACAAAAGCTCCCTCAAACTGCACATGCATTAAACGACCTTGACGACTGATTTTCCCAGTAAGCAACCGCGCTTTGCTGGCCCGTAACTCAAATAACCTGGCTGTATATTCTCCGTACACTAAGATCATGTCGACCTTTTTCAGCATTTGTAAATATAATATTCTCTGGCATATCCAGTAAGACTTCTACAAAATGCCACAATGCACTGACAAGGAAGTCTCAATATAACGGAAACAATATGTAGACAGATCGTCCTGAGCTCGATTCCCAGTCAGCTCAAGCTATAAAGATAAGGACTCCGAGCTCATTTACGCCATCATTAATTCGTCCTATTCATATCTATACTCCGTTCATTCTTACAATGACTCTAATGTTACAAAACAAATTGCATCCATCCGCCAAAAACAATTTAATTCTAAAGTTATATATTATTAATAATGATAAAATAATTCAATAATTGAAGAGGTTATCTTATTCATTCATCACTCCCACTCCCAGTTGAAGATGTCGACTAGCCTGATGTGATCAATAGTAGATTGGCAATAGTGTCGCAAAGTCAAAATGTATTTTCTTTTACTGTCACAACATGCTCAACACTTTTTATTGGGAATACTTTTCGAGAAATTTATTAGACACATTTATAACTCTTGTTTTCTCACCACTACTTAACGCCTTTTATGTTGAATAACTTTTGGAAATGAACTTTCGCCATTATATGCTATTTTGTTTTACTTAACTAAACATCTATGTTTCTATTCTGATACGAATGAATAAATGAATAATGTTCGTAGGCCGTGGATTTTTAAGAAAATAAAATATTAAAGTATTACATGTATAATTAGTTTCCCATTTTTACGTGTGTGTAAAACTTTTGTGTCAGCAGACTGAATGTCTCCTGGTTAATGTTTACATTAGGATCCTTTCTAAAAATGTACGGAGTTATTCACAAATTATGTCCAATCTATAGACGTAAACATACGGCCGAGGTAGGCAGTAATCAACGGTTAGTGACTGTCAAGTGTTTAAGAGATTCAAATGCCGATATTTCATTCATTATTTCAACTAGGATCAAACAGAAAATATTGTAATCTCATTTACTCATATTTATTGAGTGTCAGTAGGTATTGCTACGTGCTAGATAAACGTTTTCTGCGCTTCCATTTTGTGAAAACATCTCGTTTCGGAGTTTTAGGTGATTCACCGGAATAAATAAACTTACACACATATATATATATATATACCGAATGTCTTTAAGACATGTCTTTGCAACCACTTATCTGCTTGTGCATCCATGTCCCAAACAGCAGACCCACAATCCACTTCTCTATTGTAAAACAGCAAACGTGAAACACATTCACATGCTCTATAAACAATATAGTTCGTTTATAATACAAACGTGTAATAAGGTTAATAAAAACAATTTATTACTGTAAAATGCAACATATGAAAAATGTATCATAACATAACCTTTCATACTTCATGCATGCAACGCTTATAAAACATTTATATTATTCAAAAAGATTAAAAACTAATTAATTAAAGAGCAAAAGAAGCAGAAATAAAACCAAATATATTACTTTTTATTTAGTATGCATTATTCAAGCCGTTTCAAAGCGTACACATATGACACCAGTGCTGACTTGACATATTTATAATGTACCTCAACAAGCTGCTTAGTGTCATCTGTTGACTGCGCATCTTCTGAGCAAACACTCTCTGCCTGCTTACAAACAAATTTGAAGTTAATAAGAATTACACACACAAACTACAAACTTCATACCCATTTACCTAGTCGTGACAGAAGTCTTTGAACTGCAATTTACCTCTCATGTTCAAACTAGGGGCATTCCAGAGACAGAGAGAGATTATATCTGTGGCAATTTATAAAAAACGCTACACTGTGATGCTGGTGTGGCATGCATGTTCATAAACCTGCAAAAATGGCTATACGGACGCGTTCTTGTGCTGTGCAATGAAAATTATTGGCGATATGCTTTCGTATGTGGGCATTGTTGAATGAAACACTGGTAGTCTCGTGAGCCGGGCGATGACTTGGAAGAATCTGCTTGGTCTCCACGATCCCCAGATCTTACTACACTGGATTTTTTGCTGTAGGATTTTGTAAAGGACCAAGCAGAACTTATCAAGCTGTTGCCAAAATCACGCCGCAAATGCTGCTGAATACTTGGTAAGCTGGACATCTGCAGGGTCACTCGAGATGCATACATCAAAATTATTTAAATGTATAATAAAATGCAAGAGTTAGTGTTTCACACAATTTAATTTTTTTTAAATTAAATTTATTTTCTTATGTGTATGGGAATTTATTTAGAAGATCTTAAGAGAAGGGAAAGATCAACAATTCTGAAGACCAAAAAATTATCTAAAGAACCAGGGAATGTCTCTGCAGGAACCCGTGCTGCCCACAAAAGAGGTTGTCCCTGGAAATTTGTAAGATTGCTGCAATTATTAATAAAGGTCTTAAGCTTAAAGATCTACTCAAAAGCATGGCTAAAAGAAAGACACGACTCCAAAGCCATTGCCTGTTGTCTAGTACGATTCCAAAAGAATTTTCACAGAAGAGGAAATTTGCACCATAACGTCAAAATGACAAAAATTGTTAAAAGCTTTATCCTCCCTGAAAGGTTATGTTGTAGTGGAGCGTTTCCTATTATGAGGTTACCAAATTGAATTTTTATGACCCAAAAGTAAAAATTAACACTGAATTTCAAGAGAGAAGTCGTACAAGACACAATAGAGTTTATATTCGAAGAAAAGCAACTAATTTTCCACAAGATTTGGCTGCTGCACTCAAGAGTGGTTTAGCATCCATTTACTTGGTTTTTATCTCGATAGAAGAATGGCCCTTTACCAGCCAAGACCTTAATTTGGAAAGTGTGAAGAACAAGGCAGCAGCGGCCGCGATTCCTATGGTTGTCGTGTGTGCTACCACATATGACCGGATTCCTAGACTTCGTCAATGTATCAGGAACCGAGGAGACAACACTAAATAACTTTCAATAAGCATTGTTCTTTTATAAAACATAAATTTCTATATTGTCATTTTCTTCGTTTTAAAAAATCTCAGAAACACCAGTTCAAAAACTTCTGTCACAATTAAGTATATTACAGTTAATGAAGAACAAATACACAGAGAAACATTTGAAGACGTATCATTCCAAAAAGGCTACAAGTACTAGAGATATTTTGTCTATAGGTTGTGTGTGTGACGATGTTGTACATACATACTAAAATCACTATAGACAGTTAACTCCAATTTTGTTACCAAGGGAGGTTATTCCCGTAACTCTCTGTTCCTATGTATGTTCAGTTGGCAAACTTGTACGATTACCAAGAATATTAAAAAAGCATATAATTTTACGCAATTTTATCTGTATTTCCGAAGAAAACGATGGATTTGACACTGAAAAAATCTTAATGGTTCAAAAAATAAACGTGAACACACTTTATGAGTTATGGTAGTGCTTATTCTTTCATAATTTGGGAAAAAAAAAGAAAAAAATATTAATCAGGCACGTTTTGGAGTTTAGGTATGACTTAGTGTATTATTGCCATTGCTGATAAAATGAACTTTTGTTAAATAATCATGCATTTCTCAAATAAATATAATGGAAAACCCTTTAATGCAATCATAATTTTTTCTATAACAATGTATATTACAGATAGCATAACGTGTTGCTCTGATTGAGATAAATAAGAAGGCCACAAAATGTTTTGCTTAATGATCTGAAAATTGCTAGCAGTCTCGCACTACTTATGGTAGAGAATGATTTCTTTTATTTTCAGTTAGCAACTGATAAAAACAGCAATGCATCATACAGTATTTCTGTCTCATAGGTTAAAATTACCACTCCTGCAGTGATACAGATTAAAAATACTTTTAATGAACTAGAGGAAAGGAAACTGATTTGGATTGGATTGACTGGGTCAGAGGAGAATATTTCGGTACTTTAGTCTTGCTCAAAGGCTGACCGTTTGTGCCTAAGTCCCAGTGGCGGCATCTACGGCAAGAAGGATCAAGGTGAAGGTGAGAGCATAGATAGATGGGCGAGAGTGGGCGCCCAGCGGTAAGACAAGTAGACATGTTTCCAGATAGAAAGTCCCGACGTGGGCGGAGCCTTCCTCCAAGAAATTCAAGCTCTTCAGGAGGAAGTTAAATATACAGAGTGTTAATGAACTACACCGAAATAATTTCAGAGTGTAGAGATGTGGTATATATAAGCAAATCGGGATGGACAATGCCTGGCCTATCTGTTCAAACTTCGATGCTATGGCTGTAAGTTTCTAAATTGCCAGTACGCCACTGACTAATGATGTCCTTCGAAAGCATAACACACGATAACAAAAGGAAGGTTCTGAATGTATTACTCTGGCGCCATGATTATTACATTAGCTTTCCAGTAAGAGGTAGTCATTTGTTTTCGAGTTTGAATCTCGTTCACCTTTTTTTTTTTTTTTTTTTTTTTTTTTTCCCCTGACTAGGGACTAACAATACAGCGTTTAGCCTACGTTTAAATTGATGTTTCAATTTAAACACTTACATTTTAACATATCAATTCATATAATTATAACTCTTCCTTACCAAAGGTAGAATTATGGGTAAACTTAATGGATTGGGTGTCGTACATTCAAAGATTACCTAAATTTCACTCATAATTCTGTAGTTCGCGTATCGCAGCACTTCATATTAAATAAAAAGAAAATTAACAGCATGGTGAAAATTGAACCCCCGAAATGCGAAACATAAGCTTTTGACTTATGCATTACGTCACACAAACAGTTAAAGAGCGCCCTCTAGAGTAGGCTACATAATGCAAGAAGGCAGTTAAGTATGTGTTACATAAATTAAACAGTAAGCTTACTAGCCATTGTATGTTGGTAATGCATTCAATGTTGCGAGCGGGAGGTCTGGGTTTCGAATTCCGCCCTGACAGATTTTTTCCACGTTTTCCACGTCCTCATAAAAGGCAAATGCCTGGGATATAACCCTAAACTTAGGCCTGGAACGCTTTCTTCCTTAAAAAATTCTTTCCCACTATATCATTTCACCTCATATATCACCAGTGTCCACTGCCTGTGGTGCCTCAGTAGAAAACCGGGCGTTAAATACCACAAAAAAAAAAAAAAAAAAAAACGCTATATAATGCAAGAATGCAGTTTAGATGCTCAGTGTCGCACAGTCAAATGATTAATCGAGCAGTTTTATCAGCCCACAAAGTCTCCCTGAATTAAATACTAATATCATTTAACTATTAATATGATAATAACCATATTTTAATTGGGATCGAGGATTTCAATATATTCATAAATGTCATAAGGGTGCTGGATGTCAGTTAGAAAATTCAGAGAAGGAAACATAGTTGTAGCTTTGTTATTTCCCCCTATCTAAAAAGTTCTTAAGTCTTATTGTTAGTACTGAATATAGCGAGGGTGCGAAGAGGCCATAAAAGTTGCTTGGCCTCCAGAAGGAAACGATAGCTTTCTACAAACAGATTCAAGGCCGAAAAGTCCCGTTAAGGCCCTAAACAAAGGTTCTAAGAGAGATCTTGTCAATTTTATTGCTAAATGGGGAGGTTGCGTGGAAAATTACTCGAAATTGTGCCGTTAGACTACGTAAGCAGGGGAGCATAGGTAGAAAAACACCCAGAAATTGGCGCTACTCAGGGATGATTTTATTTGCTGAGGTAGAAGCGGCGCGAAGTCGCTGACCAAATGAGAAGTATTTACCGGCAACATTTTAAAAAGTTTCAGATAGCCGAACGACTGGGGTTTTGTTAAAAGAGGCGAAAATTGCTCGGCGGTGTTTTCTAAAGCAGATGGTACAGAGAGTTTTCGCGAAATCTTCTCATAGTTATCATACGGCGAGCTATCTTGCGTCAGAGATTAGGTGTTCGTGCCGTAAATAAGCATCGTTTGTCGCTCGTAGTTCTATAAGAAGTACAATGCCGTTTAATTCAAAGCATGAGAACAGTTTACAGCGATGAACTTTACTTTCAAATGTCTAAGGTGAGAATACACGTTAAATCCGCAACATGACTATGAACGTGACCTTTAGTGTCATGCAGAACAAAGATGTGTCTCAAAGTATAAATTGAAGCGCTAAGATTTAATAACTGCCTCACTGGCAAGGTTTCTCGAGGACGATAAAAGAAAAAGAAAAATAAAGCAACACTATTAACAATGTAAAAAATTAACAGTAATTATACTAGTAGAAAAGGATAAAACACTAAGAAAAAGTCACAATTGAGATCGCTATATTTCGGACTCGTGGAGTCCTTCTATGGCAAGAAGACAAGTGAAGGTGATAAAAGTAAATATTGAGTATCGAAGATAACGTTATGCATGAAAACAGATGAAACTAGAAATAAGAGTGTGTAGGGGGAAAAATTAATACGTAAGATTTAAACCAGATGGTATACGCGCTTTACGTAAAAATATAGCTGTCATTTCTCTATCTCTGAGTAAACTATCAGAGCTATATGTAGGTAACGCATCAATAAGTGTTTGATCAAAAGCATCATCAAAATCCTTACAGTGAGATAGGCATGTTGGGCAACCGGCAAGGGAGACTTTGTTTTAACAGAACGTCTATGATTGTTCATACGTAGCGAAACAGCAGTAGAAGTTAAACCAATATAAAATGCTTTGCAATAATTTATAATTATTATAATTGCTATATATACGTGTGCAAGTGTATTAAATCTCCTGATAATAATACAGTGAAGCTATTAATAAACAACAACTCTTGGATTGACTTCACAGTGTATGCATTTCGAGTGTTAAACTTTATCCTTTTCCCTCTGCGCTCCTCCGCCACTAAAAATACCACTATTCCCCAAAGAGCAACTGCCGAATACTCCCTTAACATTGAAATACATGAAGCAGGGATAGACCTGGGTAAGATAGGATATGCCAGAAGATTAAACGGGGACGAGGCTTCTTCCACACCTTCCTTACGCACCAGCTACAGGAATAAGAAAAATCTTCCTCTCCCATAGATAAATTTCCAACCAGATAAGTGTCTTTCCGTCATTTGAGTCACCGTAAGTCCTATCCATTTCATTCTCCTCGCCTGAGATTCGCGACATTGTTCTATTTAATTAATGTTATCATCCCACCACAAAATTACCGCTCCATTAGTTCGAAATTTGAGAGATTTTTGGCACTAAATATTGAAAACGCTGATAACGAGCTGCGAAATTTTTGTATTTCTATGCTCACAAGGCAATTTTAAAGACATTCTAAACCATTTTTTGCTTTAACACTGACTTATCAGTATCTGATGCCAAAATGTCCAACACCATAAAACTGCGTTATGTTTAGTTGTGGACTATATGTTGCCTATCTCAAATTGCTTATATAAAGACATTTCTACGCTCTCTGAAATTATTATGGTGTATTTCATTAACACCCTGTGTGTGTGTTTACAAAGACTTACGACAAATTTGAATATGAAGATAATGACAAAATGAAAGAAACTTTACAAACTTGAAAAAGAAACCGTATCTGAAATTAATTCTTTCACCATTTTAGCGAATTCCGAAGGATGCTGATATCAGCTTTAATTTCAAAACTTCTGAACAATTACATATTTAACATAAATTTAATTTAAACAAAAAACACGCCAATACAGATATTGATGGGGAAATTTAAAACCAATACTGATTAGATTTTATATTTCACCCCCTAAGATAGCAGTTCTACTCATAGTATACACAGGAAGGACAGATTCGGTATTTCGCGAGATAGAATTCTGAGTGCGCATGTTACGAAATTGACTCTGCTACCTGTATTCTCCTACAAAGGCTCTGCATAAATGAAGGTATAGCACAGTAACACAAACCAAGAACATCCAAGCCAGTGAGAAAAGAGCCGTATCACCTGTTTATATTTACGTTAGGTTAGAACAGTTAGAAGTAACAGCGAACAGATATGATAGCTACGCCAATAGAAGCGACATAGGTGCATTCACTGAGAAGTACACCCAACTCGGAACCGATACCAGCCGTGCCTACTGTATACGCTGTTATAGAACTAAGTAAAGACCAGTCATTGCAACATTAATGGGGTATTATTGGGACATAGATTTAAAACAAACAAATGAATACTTTGAGGCGCAATTGCAAATACAGCTGAAAGCCTCGCGAGAACAATATACATAATTATTAAAGTAACTTTATTATTATTATTATTATTATTATTATTATTATTATTATTGAGGCAAGACAGAAGGATGTTAAGAATAACGTAAAACCTGAATTTGCAAGAAAGAAACAAAAATTCCAGAGAGATGTTTATGCAGAATATCTACAACAAAAAGGGAGAAAGATGTGATAACGCAATAGAAACAACTTTAGGCTCAATATTGTGAAATTGTAAATTTCGTGAATCGATCAACAGAACAAACAAAAGTAAGCGCGTTTCTAGTCTTAAAGCATGGGAAATACTTTTACATGAGCACAAGACCAAAGGAACTGGTTTCTGGCAGTAGGCAGGAAGCGTACGAGTGTTTGTATGGCTCTCGTAGAGAGAGGTTCTTGAGCATCCTCTGCATAGTCAGGAGCACGTTCAGAAGGATCTTAAGGCAACACCAAAGTAAAAGTGGTTCTTGGAAGGTAGCAATAATGTATATATAATAAATTTTCCAGTTCACTTCTTAAAGTGAATAAAGTTCACTTCTTCTGTCTCTCCCAATGCTGCTATGTTCCTAGTTATTGATATTCTTTATGCAATGGGTTGTTTCTTACGTCTGTGCACATTTAGCCCACCAATTTACTACCATATCTCAATAAGCATGCTGACATTCATCTCCTGCATATCAAAAAACTATTCATATCGTAAAGAGATGTGAGTGCGTTCTACAAAATTAGTATACAAAATAAGTCATTAACCAAGAGCAAATTTCATTGCACAAATACCACCTCCAATTGTTAATTTTTCTATATTAATTTTCTTGGCAGAATTTAAGCACACAAAACAGCCTAACATAACCTGAAATAATAATAATAATAATAATAATAATAATAATAATAATAATAATAATAATAATAATAATAACGAAGAGAGGAACGCGCCATTTTATTAGCATCAATACTAATTATTATTCGGTGGAATATTTTTCAGCATTTGCATTATTTTCAGTAGTGAAAGTGTATGAACTTGTAGTTTCTAGGATTATTTGGTTAGAATTATTTAGAGGAATTCCATTCAGCAGGAAAATATGTATTATTGTCGCAATCTGTTACCAGAAAATGATTGCAGGCTTTGATTCTCAAAAGCGCATAGAGCCGGTAGTGCCAACATTATCGCCAACCGCCATCAAGCCGGTAACTTACACTTTAGAGTCAATAGTAAATATTTCGGAATGCCTGCATTCGATAATAATAATTATTAGGATTTCCATGGCATACATTCCTCATACCTGTTTTAAAAATGTAGCAACACTTGTTTTCAATAATGCCATTCGTTTATGTAAGCAATCTGAAGGAAAATATAAGTGATATAATCAATTTCCTGACATGCCGATTCAGAATTTGATCCAACGAAATACCAAGTCGTTCTACTGCACACTCGTATACCGTGAATACTATAGGATCATCGAGAAATTGCTCCGCAACCATTCCATAGACGAGATTTCACTAGGGGAGCGGATTCGGGTGGCAGTATTGACTGCGCGCCAGCGTATATTGTGTTCATTTAAACCTTAAAGCACACACTCTGAAGTCCAAATTAGCAACAGTTGGCGCATTACTTACTAAAAACCGCTTTCGAGGAAAAGAAGGACTTACAGAAATGTCGGAGTACCAAGTTTCCTCTGTGCGGTGCATAAAACCCGAGTGCCGAGGAACTTGTCTATGATCCGTTACTATAAAAACTATTGAACATTTAGCATTAAGATGATTAGTATTTAGAAGTGACGGTTGACATCTAGAGGTTAGTAATTAGAAGTGACAGTTGGGATTTGTACATGAAAAATGTCGTACATTTACGAAAAAGAACCTCAAGCCTGAAAAAAGAGGCCTCTGAGCAAAATTTGTCGGCCGTTTCACGCCCTGAATAGAATGGGACGCTGATGACCTGAGATGTTAAAGAGCGTCTGTAAATAAATCAAAAAAAAAAAAAAAACACGAGCTTCTGCGCATGCGCAGAAGGAGTAGCATTTCTAATGATTTTCATGGAATCGAGAGATGGAAAGTGAAGAGAATGGGCGCTGCAGTTGTCTGCTCCGGGATGGTCATACGTGTTGATTCCAGAACAACGTTACGAAGGGTAACTAAATAATTATTTAACTTTGAGAAATGTTAATATTTGCACAGGAAATCTCAGTTCATTATTTCAATATTTTCATTTCATTTTTATTAAGGATGGGTAGGATGCTTCTAGATAAGTGATACAACTCGCCCCTATTCCGGCTTAAGACGATGTAACGAGTGCATGATATTAATGACGGTAACTCGACAGAGGGCTGCAACATATTGGTCGTCGACATTGGGTATTTAAAATAGACTGCAATATGAAATATTGTATAAAATAAATTTTGTTTTCATGCTAGAACTAACTGACTTATTTTTTATTCTATCCAAATTCAAACAACAATAACATTTCTGGTTGCCACGCTTGGATAGAAAATAAAATGTGAATTAATTTAATTATTTTTAAAAATTATATATCATAAGATAGAGGTGTTATTTCAAATTATTAAGTGAAGTTGTGGAGTGAGAAGTAAAATCTAAAATATAATAAAATATAGTCAATGTTGCTTTTAAACAATCCTTCTCAAATTCTAGATTTACGAGTGTAGGTCCACAAGTTTCCCGCCTAACCATTTTCTAGGTATGATATAGACAAAAATATATTTACCCTTTATTGCAATACGCATCACATTTTTGAATTAACATTTCAGTCCCCTCGTTCCCAAATAGTCACAAGTCTTGTCTGCAAAATGGACATAAAGAGCATCCATAACTTCTTCGTCAAATTAAATTTCATTCCTTGAAGTTTTTTCTTGAGTTTTGAGAAGAGGAAATAGTCACTAGGAGTTACATCTGGGCTGTAGGGTGGATAGTGGATCTCCCTGAAGGCACGTTTTTTCATAGCTTCCTTTATAACAAGAGCTGTGTGCACAGGCGCGTTGTCGTGAAGAAGATGCACATCACTCAGCTATCCTCGCCTTTTCTCTTTGATGAAAGCACGTAGTCTGTGCAGTAGGCCAGCATAGTACTCCCCATTTACTGTGGCGTTCCTCTCCTTGAAGTCAATGAAGAGTATTCCTTCACAGTTTCAAAAGATTGTGGCCACGATTTTCTTGGTTAACTGAGTGACCTTGGCCTTTAGAGGCGGTGCTTCGCCAGGTTTACGTCACTCCATCGATTCTCTTTTGGACACGGATTCATAGTAGAGGACCACGGTTTCATTTAATGTAATAATGGTTTGTCACGGCAGAGCTCCAAAATGCCTGACAACAGATGACTCGTTGCTGCTTTTGGACTGAGGAAAGAAGTCAAGGCACCCATCTTCCCTAATCTTATTCATGTTTAAATGTTCATGAATAATTCGAAGGACTGTTGTTTTAGAAAGGCCCAAACTTGCTGCTATTTCTGTAACTTTGAGCTGCCGATCTTCCATAATTTCTTCTTCCACAAGAGCGAGCGATGTTTTCAGCAGTGAGCACCTCCAAGGGCCGACGTGCACGCTCTTCGTCTTCAATGCTTTCTCAATCCATTTGAAAAAGTGTGGCCATTCTTTTATGGTAGAATATGAGGGGGATGCTTCCCCATATACACTGTCCAATCGCTGTTTAATTTCATTTGGAGTAAGTTCTTCTTTTGTGAAGAACTTAATAACAGATGGATACTCCATTTTAAACATGTCATAATGTTCTACATATAGCCTTCTTTATGCAACTATATCTGAACAACTGAACACAGCGGAGCGAAGCTACAGGTGGATTATTTACTTAACAGATAAGGTAGGACACCAGATAAGGCTTTTGTGAAGGCGATAACCCTTATCGGTAAGGTCGGAAACTTATGGACCTAACCTTGTACGTTTTTTTTTAAGTTTATTTTTAATAGGGTTATTCAGCTTCAAAAACAAAGCTCTGTCTTTATTTCTTAATGACTTGTTTTCATTAAAATTTATATAATTTTCAAATTATATAAAGTATATTAATTATTTTAACATTTTTTCTTGTGGTCAGAGACTTTGCTTTGACCAGAAATATTTTAAAAAGTGTACCTTTGTTATTATATCTATTATAAAAACCGACTTCTTCTCTATCTTGTATAATAACTTGATTTTCAGCACTGAAATATATTTTAAATGTAGTATTTATTCTTGGGGAGGGGGTGAATTTCTCCATCAATATAAAATCCGCGCTTGAAGTTCGATTTTAACAAAAAAGCCTCTTATCTCTATAAAATTACAGTTCTTCCACACTCAAAATTGGACCTTGAAGGCATTAATTCTATAATCTACAACTGCTAAAACGTCTTCAGCAAATTCCCTTCTCCCTTCAGTATGAAAACAGCGTCGATAGAAACCCGTGCTGTTGCTCAGAGTCTACAACAGATTTCGGGATTCTTGCGAAAGATCTTCAGTTGTACCTAAGATATTTATTATTAGTATTACCATTTGTTTTGCATCAAGCCTGTGAATTAATGTTTCAACTCCCATTGTAAGAGAAAAGTGACAAACAAAGCAGAGAGATGGAACAATTCACGGAGATACTGAGCCAGCCACTGAGGAGTTCGTAATCTGTTTACAAGAGTGAGCTAGCTGATACCGGTTTGAAGATACCGGCTTACTGTCCGGAGTGAGCTGCAAAGCTGTCGACCTTCCTGTAGCCTACGTGGAAAGCTGTGCGAAGAGTTCCCTCTCCTGAATAGAAAGAAACTAAGCCAGCCAGCGAAACTTTTGATCGTGAGATCAGAACTTTCACTTTATTTTGGAGCTTTTCAATAAAGAATGATTATACTTAATTTACAGGCATGAATTCTCACGTTAAAATTTAGCTTTACAATATTTTGTTAGCTTAATGCGTAATATACACATAGTAGATACACCCGGGGAGGACCTTTGCTTGTATATTGCAATATATGTATTTTCTTGTCATAAAATATTATGGTAGGCATTTATTGTCATGGAAATATGTGAGCTATGTTGAATGTTTTTTGTCTTATAAGCCAGTCATTGTAGCCGAATATTCCAATTATTTGTATAAAGTGTCAGATACAGTAAATTTGTCTTAGCCATTTTGTGCTTCATTTCTTTATTTTTACAGGTTGTAAATGTTATTCGGGTGTCACATTTTATCTTTGACCTGACCTGAGGATGTGACTCAAGCTGTAGCCCTAAACGATGAATGACATACGTTATATTGCAAATGTAATGAATAGGGCTAGAATAGCAGTTCACGTTGTCATAAAACGGTTTAGAGAGACCCCAAAATATACCAGAAGACTAGGTTTGGGTCGTCTGAGAGCTACAAATCAAAATGAAGACAGGCAGTTCTTAGGCAGCGCAAGCTGCCAGCTATGACTGTAACCCAGCAATTTGATAACACACATTGACGCCCGAATTTTGCCAAAATGATACAAGAAGGTTGAAAGCAAGTGAACTGATATCAACTATACCTACAACTGGTCCCAGTTTGCTCAGAATGCACCGAATCGAACGATTGCGTTTTGCAAATGATCATAGGGTTGTAGAAATGAACGTTAGAGTTGTGTTCTGTTCACAGACACTGTGTTCTGTTTCAATCTGTGTTCTGTTTCAATCTACGCTCACCAGATGGACGTGAAAGAGTTTGGAGAAGGAGGGGAGAATGGTTTGTACAGTGCTGCATTTCCGAAATGTTGCCATTTGGATATGGTGGAGTGATGGTTTGGGCAGAAGTGTCTATGGATACTCGTACTGAGTAAATTTTAGTAGAAAATAGAAGTCCTAATAACTGATAGGGTACATAAATGAATGTTTGGCTAATCATGTTGTACCATCTAGCCCATTTTCAGGCGATAATTTTCCTTTATTGTAAGTCAGAATATTGCCCACGTGGTCAGAGATCATCTCCAAGAAGTGGGAATCGGTGTTTTACCATGTCCAGCAAGGAGTCCCGACATGAACGCGCTTGAACATGTGTGGGACACGCTGGAACGGCGTGTTAAGACAAGACAGCTGCTGCCAGAAACTTTACAGGAGCTGAGGCGAGCACTTCTTGAAGAATGGGAGCATATTCCTGAACAAGCCATTGCTAACCTGATCGAAAGCATGCCAAGACGTATAAATACAATTATACAAACCAGAGATGGGTGAAGCATGTTATTAAAATGCCTTTACAACGTTTCAAGCACCGTAAAATGTACTCACAGACAAAACAAAACTTGTCATTGTTTTGCGTCCTTCGTAACTTTCTATCCAGAATTAAGTTTTTGTTTCTATTGTTGTAATTTAAGGCTTAATAAAATAATCTTTTGTTTAAATGAGTATTCTTTCATTTAAAATAATTAAGAGCAAAATAACGAACTATAATAAAATATAAACGTGTCCGTTTTTTTTTGGGGGGGGGAGTACGTGATGTAATTTCATTGTTGTCGCTTTCGGGTCACGCCGATGAGAGGTGAGCAAGTTGAGACAAGTTCAGATCCGCCAACAGAAAATGAAGGCGATACACAACGAACAATATGATGCCCTGAAATTCTGCTTTTGTCTCAATAAATATTCAGCTGAGGCCTATGCAGTGTTGCAGGAGGCCTGTGAAGAGTTTGTTCTTCCCTATAGCACAGCTCGAAGGTGGCCTAAAATGTTTAATTGAGCGAAGCAATCAATTTCAAAGGAGAGTGGACTTGGCCCCAGTTTATGCTCTGAAGGAAGAAAACATTAACACTGCTTCTATCATTGCGAGAGAGGATCGTCGAATAATGCTAAGAGTATCTTCAGAAATTCTGAAAGAAAAGAAATACTGGGTGCCACCTACACGATGATAACTGAAAAGTTGCACATGAAACGTGTATGTGGTCGGTGGATTCCAAGGCTACGGTTACTGCTGCTGCGTGCAGGTTTGCATGCAGTTAAGATGATGTTACAGGAATAAGCGGAATTTCTTTCAAAAGTGATAACTGCTGATGAAACATGGCCAAAACATTTCGATTCTGATAGCAAACAGCAAAAGTGGTCGCTTCTGCTGGGAAAGTTATGGTCATCTCATTTTTGGATATTCAAGGAATGATTTGCCAATATGTTATACCTGCACACAACTGTAATACTAAAGAGAAAACTCTTTTATTTGTTTGGCTTATTTACGTACGCTTGTTGATTTGGTTTATTTATGAACGCTATTTACCATCTCAGGTCATCAGCGTCCCATTCAATCCAGGGCGTGAAACCGCCGACAACGTTTGCTCAGAGACCTCTTCTTTGAGGCTTGAGGTTCTTTTTCGTGCCATAAAAGGGACCCACCTTTACTTCCCTTACGAAGGAAGTCATACTTAGGATTTTTACGCCCAAAAAAACCATCGATCCTGGCCGGGTTTGAACCCGCGATCTTGGGTTTAGACGGCAAGTATGGTTATCACTACACCACCAGGACCGACATTTACGGACGATCTTTAACATCTCAGGTCACCAGCGTCCCATTCAATTTAGAGCGTAAAACGGCCGATAAAATTTGTTCAGAGGTTATTTTACGTGCCCTACGACACGGGATTCCCTTTCGAATGAACCCATTCTTAGGATTTTTATGCCCTAAACAATTCATCTACCCGCCGGGATTGAACCTCGATCTTGGTTCTACGAGGTTACCTCTAGACCAACGAAGGAAGCGTCGTGACGAAACCTTCAGAAAGGAAGAAACAATACTTTCTGATGCAGATTTATGCTTCCCACAAACAGAAAGGGATTTCTTTAAGTTTTTAAAACTCTAAGTACTGTTTCTTTTGTTATTCTTGATCCTATTATCTCTCAGTAAATGGATTTTAGTCTAGAGCTGCAGATACAAAGTGTACGCATTTGGGCTACTGATTATCAGGAAGTAAAGCTCAAGAGTGTGCAGTTTCCCCACTCCGATAAGGAAATGAAGCAGAACACACGCAAAATTACCCCTTTAAAGGCTTTGCGCGTTGACTTTCTACTAGCTGTTCGTATATCACAGTTAAGCTTTCATCCTTACTTCTGTTCTCAATTTGTTGTTTCTCTCTTACCTCAAACTAAAACAACTTCATCCATTTTCCTGATCAGCTATACACATAAAAATTGTCTAAGAAAAGGCTATTTTAATACATTTTCTATTAATTATGAAAAGAATATCGTCATCAGATTTACATGTAAAATGGTTAAATATGTACATATACATGGGCTAAAAGCTATAAAAATGGTGGAAAAGATGCAAAGAATATCTGTATTTTATCAAAATTCCACGCCATTAAAGACCTTAGCATTTAACAACAGAACGTGAATTTGGAAATAGGAAGCTGCATCTATTGTCTTTAAAATTGCTTTGTACTCACTAGAACACTAACTTCTTACCAGGTTATCATTTGTTTAAGATATATCAAGAATTTCATTTTAAAAGCGTGTTGCTCCGTACACAATTTTATAATTATGTGTTTTTGATTCCATTATTTTCCGAGTTAACGCATACCGTTCTCTTAATTCCAGAACCGGTGGCTTCTAAACAAACAGTTTCGAAGATTCTCTACAATCCAGGACACAAAAGGGAAGTTTTTCCTTCATATTCCACAGTGAAAGAGCAGGCTAAAACCGTCTAGGAACAAAGAACATCGGAAATGACCAGTAATCCCTGTGAAGAAGGTGTCTTGTTAAAGAGGAAGCAATCAAAAACAGGCAGCTGAAGAAACCTCAGCAAGGATGAAACTTTCTGTTAAAACCATCTTTCGAATCATTCACTGGACAAAAATCAGGGCAAAGTGGGTGTTCCCGTTTCTTTCTGACTTCAGAAGAAACGCTTTTTGGCCTATTCAGAAACAGCTATTGTAATTTTTTGCCACGAAACTATGGTTGTTTATTATGGTCCTCTTTGCACAAGAGAATAGTGGAGGGCGCAAGTCAAGCTGCACGGAGGTTTGTGACAGGAGACCGAATGTCGCTAAAGTCCAGATCTACTACCCAATGATGACGATCTCTTTTGTAAGCTGAAGAAAGAAAAGAAATGTAATGATGATGAACAGGAGCGGGAAAGAGTGTAATAATGCATTAATAGAATGGGCAATATATTGAAAAATGACATAATTACTTTCTATCGCCGCTAAATGTTAAACACAACGAAATATTTTAGAACTTACCTTGTATATTGGCAAAACATAGGCAGCATATGAATTTATATTTTTGAAAAGGATCTATATGATTCCTGAATTTTGTTTCCCAATCAACTCCACTCTTTCTTTAACTTGAATGTTTCTTTAATTATTAAAATTTGTCCCAAATATTGTTTTAAAAATCATCAGAATATTGATGTTCAACTCCGGCTGTTTATTCTAAGGAACTAGCACTTTTTTCGCCATTATTATACAGTGAATCGGGCGATTTTGCAGCAGCGCTTATTTCGATTCGGCGTGAGTTGGGGAATACGGCGATCGTCATCTTTTATTTTCCTTTCAGAGCGTTTTAGTAGCAATGGAAGTCTGGACTGGAGCGCAACGTGCTTATGCTGTAAAAGTTTTTTACTAGAACGGTGACACTTACGTGACCGTTCAGTGTGAATTTCGAGAAGTTCGATATTCATTGCAACCACGGTGTTCCATCAGCTCATGACATCAATACTGGGTTCGTAATTGAAACTGTACTCAAAAGAAGTGTTTACACTACACCCGAGAACATAGCGGCAGTGAGAGAGGTCACTGAACGCAGTCCATACCCGTCTACACATCGCCACTCGGACGTTCTGACAGTAGCGTGCGACGTATTTTATGCAATAATTTTTAATTTTACCCGTATAAGATTCAAATTACGTATACACTACGGGAATGGGACCATGAAAATAGATTTCAATTCTGCCAGACTTTGCTGCAGTTGATTAATGGAAACCAGAATCTCGTCAGCCAAGATCCCCAAACTTTCAGCCTATGAGTTCTTTCGCTGGGGGTACTTACAATCTAAATTTTTGAGTGCTTTAGCAGCACACACGATTCAGGAGTTGAAAAACCAAATTCTGAAAGAAATTTAACGAATTCCTGCGGAGATGCTGCAAAGAGTAATGAGTGCGTGCAGAAGAATGGTGGTCATTTGAAGGACATTATTTTTAAGGTAAATTGCTTATAAACTAAATGCTTGTATGTATAATTTGTGATCCTATGTGAATAAATCTATTCATACACCTATGGGGAACGTTTTTAAAATAGCCCGATTCACTGCCACATCTTGTGTAAAATGTAATACTGCGATATAAATGTATCGGATCACTTCTGGAGCTATCTGTGCCTAGTAATTAAATATGTAATATATCACTGCATCACAGCAATGGACGCACGCAGAATTTATTATAGCTTATAGACCTTGAAGAAGAATTAAAAAAGAAACAATTAAAATATTAATGGTGGTGTCTGTCACGAAAAATGGGATCGATTCCAATGGCGACACCGAAAGAAAAGCTTATATAAGCATTCTATTTTCTTGCTAATTGAGAATGAAATTGAAATTGTTGCAGTTTAATTACAATAGATAGCGTTCTAAAGGTTTTGAAGAACGTCAACGACAGATTCTGAATTTCTGCAGTGCAAACTTGACATAAAATTATCAAACATAACATGAATATTTGGCAATTAGTTCTTGGACAAAAACCCTTGTTATTTATGGTCTGTATCATCATTCTACAGCATTAAAAATAAATAAAAAACTGTAGAGTATCATTCTAATTTATGTAAATGTCAAATTGTGAAAGATGTACGTGAATATGTAGAAAAATATATTGAATGTGTAATTAAATATGTAATATGGTGATATAAAATACGCTTTACATGTATTGATCAACTATTTACATAAAACTCAAACTATAAATTAAAAATATTTTTATATTTATAATTTCGCTCACTAGTCATCCTTCTGTTTATCGCCCCGGTTATTTCAAAGTGCTGTAGAATCTTATTTCCAATTATTATTATTATTATTATTATTATTATTATTATTATTATTATTATTAACCTAGGTTGATATTTAACCACTGCACAAATTTTACTTTTATAATTTTCATAGTGTTTTCTGAATATTTGAAACGCTGTTCCCAGTACACGTATAATAAATACTGCTTAAGCTTCTGGAAGTTTATCTATACCTAGAAGACAAAAAAATCTTCAAAATTCATTATAGGAAGTAAGTAACACACATACTGCACAGTGCACTATAAGACCCTTCTCAATATTTTCTGGGATGAATGAAAGACGTCTATCAGATATTTTCTGGTGTGAAGAGAACGATCTTTCGGTATTTCAAGATGTCATAGGACGTGCTTCAATAAGACTATGTTTCCTGGAGATTACACTTAATCATTCAGGATCTTGCATGCAGTGAGGAAAGGACAGTACCCGGGGTTTCTGTCAATCACTGCCTGGAATTGTTTCCAACTACTCCTTATACAGATAGATTTTGTTTCACATCTTTTATAATATCCAAGGATTCCTGGAAGGAAAGTCCGGAGGATTTCAGTTTCTTCTCTAGAAAGCAACGAGAATTGCATTTTGAGCAGTCCATTTTTAGATTCATTGAAAGCAGCTTTCATAATTTTACGGATTCAAAATATTCATGGTAGAAGTTTACGGCCTGTACCCAAGTACTGAATCGGGGCCCTGTTCCACAAAAGTATAGTAAAACTCTGTTCTACAAAGGTTTCTACTTTACAACTTCATACTTATAGTACAAGTAATTTGTCCTGTTTTGTTCCGCAGAAGTATTAGTATTACACTTGTATACATTTCTCTACAAGAGTAGGAATATTGGTAACTACTGTTGGGAGCTGGAGAGATGTCTAGTGGCGTATGCCAAGTAAAACATTACGCACTGCAAGTGTGTCGTCTATTCATATACTTAAGATTCGTTGCGTTGTCAGCATATTCCTCTCACCAGCCGGATTAGTCATCTCTCCAGCTGCCAGCAGCAATAATATTAATGCAAATTTTAATATATTTTTAATACTTTTTGGAATCAGTTACTCGAAGGAATATGTACAAAGAAAAGAAAAAAAAACAGTATTTAAGTATAATAAAAAATTAGGTTAAGTGAAATGAAAATACGTGTTTCATCAATATTGACCTTTCCTGTTTCAAATTCATATTTTAATCCAGTATCTTAGTTTACATTTTTTGAAGGCTCTTGCTATATTTTTTCATTTATTTATTTACGGATGCTCTTTAACCTCTCAGGTCATCAGCGTCCCATTCAACTCAGGGCGTGAAACGGCCGACAAATTTTGCTGAGAGGCCTCTTCTTTCAGGCTTGAGGCTCTTTATCGTGCCGTATATTTACGACACGGGACCCACTTTACTTCCCTTCCGAAGGAAGCCGTACTTAGGATTTTTACACCCGAAAAAATCCATCAATCCTGGCCGGGTTTGAACCCGCGATCTTGGGTTTAGAAGGCAAATATGGTTACCACTACACCACCAGGACCAACTCTCTCTCTTGCTACATGCCACTATAATATTTTCTTTCCGTTCCTCATTCTCTTGCTTATAATGAAAATCTGGTTGATAAACAATTTATATAAATATGAATGATCAAATGGACTAATAAAAATAAACGAACTCGCAATCGCGTATTTCGATTCTTCTACTATCTCTCGACGATTGAAACGGATGTTGCTATGTATTCGTGAGCGATCGTCATCTCAGAGTGGGTTATTATGCTTGAATATTAACAAATGCCTAATAAAGTATTTAAATTATCGTTATTCCTTAAAAAAATACAGAACCCATTTAGCAGGAATGACAATGATCCGTTCTATAAATTAAAATTTCCAATTTATTACTACGAAGTGAACATAACCTAATTCAAAGTATGGCAACGTATGGCAAATAGCTGTTCCTCCATCTTGTTCTTATATGAAGTCACTTGTTAACTTTTTACTAATACTTTATAAGAGTTGCATTTCTTTCGTGGAACAGAAAGTTACAATCCATACTTACAAAGATTTGCTATATTAGAGCACACTTTTGTGAAATAGGGTCTTGGAGGCAGAGGCTGTTTGTAGACTGAACTCTTTGAGGAGTTTTCACAACGTGCCAACTTAGAAAAAGTGGCTTGTTATTTCTCGAGTCAGACCTTGCACAGCATGAGCGAGGCATGAAGTGTAGTAAGTTCGGACAGAATACTTTAAGAGCACTTACAGCTTTCAGCGTATATGCTGCACCACTGGAAAGCAAAACTAGAACTTTTCCTCCCATTTCGCTAATTCAGAAAGTGCGGCGATAATAATTTTAACCAACATGTCATAACCGTGCAGCATTCCATTATTTCAACACTAAAAGAAGAGAAAGAAATAATATAAAAATAAATTATATAAAGATGGAGTATAAAATGACAAAACATTTAGTTGTGTGTAATATTGTACGAAATATTTAATGTACGCATACATATGAACACTACAATGCTTCAATTTGTTGCTGAACATTACTGTTTCGTGTATTTACATATAATGGAATAAAATATGGGCCTTATTATATCACATACAAAACATGGAACTTTTGCACACTGATAATATATGAAAAGAAATAATTTGGGAAATTATTTATTGGGAAAAAAGATTTCAAGGCCTAAATTTGGAGTAACTCCACGGTACTCCATTGATGAGGACTGAGGAAAACCTGGAAAGAAAAAAAAAACTGTTAGGAAGAATGATCCTGGTGGGAATCGAACCTGACCTCTCAATGAAGAATGGAACTGGAAAAGCATGTGAAATTCTGAAGTATAGTTCTAGGGCTAAAACATAGATTCCTTCTCTCCTCCCTATTTTTTTTCTCTCCTGACAATATCTTGGGTTGCCCAAAGCATCGATGGAGGACTGCATCGGTCGATAACCGGAGTCGAGGCGAGGTTTGTCGAACTGCTACGTTGGCCTTGAGTCTCATGCCACTCTGTGTTACACGGTAAAAGAAACAACGCGTACCCAATCTAGAGTAAAATTTGCTTAGAATACAAAATGGCAAATGTTATGCGTTATTATTCTATTTCATAATGATTGTACCGCCACGGGTGGTCGAGGTCGTTAAGGCGCGGACTCGTGAGCGGGAGTACTGGGGTTCGAATCCCGCCAGGACCGTCCTCCCTGACTGGTTTTTTTTTCCAGGTTTACCTCAGTCGTCATACATGGCTAATATCGGGAAGATACCCTAAAACTTAGGCCTGGAATGTTTCCTTCCTTTAAAAAAATCTTTCCCATATATCATTTCATCTCCTGTATCACCAGTGTCCACCGCCTGTGGTGCATCAGTAGTAAAAACGGGCGTTAAACACTACTCAAAAAAATGATTGTTAATTTATGATTTGTAAAACCGTACTGAGTCCGTTCGTGCTGTCAGATGATCGAGTTTCGAGTCGTAATGCGATTCATAAATGAGCAATATCCACACACTTTAGACAAACTAAGAGATAACATCCGCCAATAATAATAATAATAATAATAATAATAATAATAATAATAATAATAAGCCCGAATGTCCCTAAGAAAGGCAAAGGACTCTTTACAAGAGGGTAGCTCTTATTCGCTAATTCAATAGGGTTGTGTGTACAATAGTATTATTCTGTATGTTACACTTTGTTACATTTTCGTTCATCAGATTTCACTCATTGCGAAGTTGAAGTTCGATGGTTTTCCATGTATTGCTGCTTTTTGCTGTTCTGGCCCATTGTAGACCTGCCTGTGCCGCGTAGAAGTCTTCGCATCTCCGTCTTGGTCTGCCTAAGCGCGTGTCCCACATGGTGGTCTTATACGTCCATCTGCCGTCCTGCATCCCCGCTATCTGGTATCCCCATGCCACCATGTCTGTTGACGTTATTTGGGCTAACATTTCATTGGAATTTTTGTCCCTTATTGTTATTCCTAATACCCTGCATTCCATAGTCCTTTGCTTATTTGTAGTGCATTCAGCTGTTTGTTTGCGGTCGACCAGATCTGGCACCCATATAGCATTACTGAGTATATGTAGGTTTCTAATGCTTCGAATTTAAGCTTTTTGATTATTTTTCTGTCGGAGGGTATAAACTGAAGGAACCAGAAAACTTTCCACGCTAAGAATATTCTGTTCATCTCTTTTTCCGTCTTATTCTTGAAGGAAATGAACTGCCCTAAGTATACATACATTACTTATGGTGGAGTTACTGCATCTACTGTAACAGAAGTTTCCATTACATTACAGTAGCATTAACTATGTTTTTGTCTTGTTCATTGATAGGCCTGCCACTTTGCTTTGTGTGTTGAGTTGTTGTAGCATTGTTTGTTATTCCCTTGGTGTTTTAGGCATACAATAACATCGTCGGAAAATCTTAAGTTTTAATCTACTGCTATTTATGTTTATTGCACCTGTTCCATTGCATTTTCCGGAAAATGTCTTTCATAACACTGGTAAATTTGAAGAGATTGGATCTCCCTGCCAACTCTTTCAAGTTGGAATGGTAGTCCTTTCCTTTCTGTTTTCCTTTTTCGACACTCTGTTAGCATGTTTTATTCAGCATGCATATAAATTTGTCTTCTACATCTTGCATGGACAAGGCCTGTAGTATATTTGCGTGTTCGGTTGAATCGAAGGATTTGCTATAATAAACGAAGTCGATGTAAGTGGTAGGATAAATTCTTCTGCCTTTTCCAAGTTGGTTTATAAATCATCCATCAAAGAATCAAGTAGAATAATGGGTAATTTCATAAGAAGATGCCAGAAATTTAGGAAAATGAAGACTGGCGGTTCTTGCGTAACATGCAGAGCACGTGATCTGAGAGATATTTTAAAATACACTTCTATATGGTGTGTACACATGTTACACTCAAGACCAGTTATTTAACGAGCATAACAAATGTGCAGATAACAGGCGAAGACAAGGCCTGCAAAACCTGTCTAACTGCGATAAATAAAAGACATGGCCTTACAGTTGACAGATTAAAACAAAAATCACTTTCAAAGTGTAATAACATGTTTCTCTACTTATTTTTCATGGCAGAACATTTTAATACGTCGAGGTATGGTACTGAAAACTGCAGCAAAAAAATTTCAGCTGAATTTACGATTTGGACTTCGTGCAAAAATCTGGGAGGACGATGCATTAATGCATACCTTGACTAATCAAAAAGTTTAGTTAGTACAGTGATGTTTTCCATGTTGTTATAACCATATATTTTGTTACTGAAGTTTGTAGCGTACTAGTTTATGTTATTAACTTGTACAGCATGCCTTTTGATTTCCAGCATATTGGTTTTTAAAAAGTACGATACAAATTACTAAGCAATACATTTGGGTATTCCTCTCGTACAGGAATCACAACCGCGTTTTCTGGTGACCCCAGGTTAACCTTTGCGCGCATCACTCGTTGAGGACAGGAGTCGCAAAATACGGGAAGAGCTACACAATGGTGACAGGTCTGTTCTTGGCTTATATAAGAAATGTATGCTTCACGTGCAGCAATCACTATTGTTGATGGAATGGATTTCAGAGGCCTCTGAGCAAAATTTGCCGGCCGTTTCACGCCCTGAATTGAATGGGACGCTGATGACCTGAGCTGTTAAAGAGCGTCCACAAATAAACCAAATCAACATAACCACTGGAATGCCGGAATCCACTTGGAAGGATACACATTTCATTCTCCACATTCCGAACTTTACCACAGTTTTTTAAACAGTTTTCAGTGAAATCACGAGGAACGTTTAATACCCCAACTTTATTTAGTTCAATTGCCCGTGTAATCTCAACTGTAACAGTATCTCTATTCAACTATTTTACAGATCACAGTCCACGGTGTTTTTGAAGTGAAGTGTAGATGACGGCATTATGAAATGTTAAATACAATGCGTTTTCTTCCCTACCAACTGTAAAGTATGCAAGTTTGTTTCACTTACTTGAAGATCTTTTTCCATCCACTGATGCATTTCTAGGGATGTGGGAAACTGTTTGGTTTTGTTAGATAGCAGCTAACAAAAGGCATATCCTTGACAAACGCAAACACTACACTCCGCAGCAATGTGATAGGGAATTAAATAAGTGATAGGTAAATTGGTTACAAAACAGTGCGTGTTAGTTCTTTAATCACTCGCTAGGCATCATAGTATCGTACTCTCGAAGCCGATACCCTTTCACCTTCCCTTCAAGGAAAGGCGCGCTGACTAGCAATTACGTCATCGAGTAAAATCCGAAGGTAGTTACACTCTTTCATACGAATAGTTAGACCATAAATTATTAAATGAGCCTTCCTTTAACAAGAACAATTGTAATTCTTTAATACAAGCAAGCTGCATATATGAAGTCATTTACGGTACTATGTAAAAAGGACTTTCTTGTTGCCCTTTAGGTGAGTTTATGACAAGCGACTGACTTAGTTTTATTGAAGCCGCCACCGGTGGCCGAGGTCGTTAAGGCGCGGACTCGTGAGCGGGAGGTCTGCGGTTCGAATCCCGCCAGGACCGTCCTCCCTGACTGATTTTTTCCCCCCAGGTTTTCCTTTAGTCCTCATAACTGGCAAATGCCGGAGAGGTACCCTAAACTTATGCCTGGAACGTTTCCTTCCTTAAAAAAAATCCTTTCCCAATATATAATTTCATTTCATGTATGTGTTCACCGCCTGTGGTGCCTAGTAGTAAAAACGGGCGTTAAACACTACTAAAAAATGATTTATTGAACAAGTGGCATTGCTATACCACGTGATACGCTGAGAATACCTGGAATTATTGTTGCGTATAGTTTAAAGAAAGAGTTAAAATATGGCATTAACGGTGAAACACTTTTCTCTAGAATATTGCTATTAGAAAAATGGCCAATTGATTGTTTTAACACATGAACAGACAATTTGCAAATGTTTTGCATATTAAACTGTATTTTTCTTTTCAAGAAATGCTAAAAGCATGTAACACAAATTAGTTTAAATCCTAAACAGCGACATTATAGACGGAAATTCGGGCATGGTTAATAAAAAAAAATCAATCGAGATTTTAACGTTTAAAATCCCCTGTCATCATCTCCGGAAACTGGATGCAGTACAAGCGTTTTGTAGATTTAAGGGAAAGCCAACGAAGTATGTAAATGCAAACGACGTTGCTTCAGAAATTACCTTCAGTTGTTTTATCTCATTTCTGCAACCGTACAGCCAGGGCTTGTAGAATCTTCAGTGTTATTTATTTCTTTATAAAGGTGATAAAGTATAATTTCATCCCAGTCGCAAAGTTTGAACATATGCTACAGAAGATATTTTAGAAATAGTTTATTTAACAGAAAATATCTTACTATTTTGTATTATTTCTTCGTTTATTTTTGCATTGGGTTTAAAGCACAATTTATTATCACTAAAGTTATTATCCTGAAGAAATGTACATGCTTTGTTGGCCAGAGAGGAACTCCCCACTACTAAGGTTTGAAATATCTTTAAATTCTAGGTGAAACGCTTTCTGAAATTCCCATAAAATATGTATACCAAGTTTCATTAAGATATTGTTATTGTTATATTTTACAAGCGTCTTTTTAAATGTCCGATAAATTATCATGAAAAACCCCTAGAGTCTGTTAAATAGTGTTATTGTAGGTATGTATAATTCTCATAGCAATCTATGTCAAATTTCTGCTACTTGCGACGTGTAGTTCAATATAATAATAATAATAATAATGATAATAATAATAATAATAATAATAATAATAATAATAATAATAATAATAATAATAATAATAATAAAGAATTGATAACCGCGCAGATCACAGTTTTTGAATGGAATTCGCTGTAATTTTGCACCAGCGCTGAAGACTATTTATTTCTGGATAATGTTTAAATGTGGTCGTACTTGCGCAGAAGATGAAGCCCGCTGGGACGCCCAATCACGAAAAATATCCTAGAAAAAGTTCATCGTATCGGGATGAAAAACCTCAGTTTTAATAGTTTGCGAGTTTTTGCTCCTACTTCTGCACGTTTCATGGTTGGGGAAAGCTGACAATGTTCAATGGATAAATCCATACAAAACCTTGTATATTTCAATCTCTAGTTCCGTTAATAAAACAACCAATTAAAATGGGAGCTATATATCTTATCGAGGTGTTCAGAAGGAGGTAAAACCGGAGGAGTTGGCATAGAGAAAATATTTGTGTTCTTTCACATGTCCGAAAACACAACGTTACTTAATCTCCTGTTGCGGTGAGAAATATTTAGTTACACGAAAACCAGTTCTGTCTTTCTACTGTTGCCATCTCTGCATGGGAGCAGACCAAGTAGATTTCAGAAAGTATTTTATATGAGCACATTCTGAAACCGCAGAATAGTATCTCGTTCAATTACCTTTTGCTTTTTGAAATCACGGGCGATGTGGTGTCAATCCTTAAATTTTAGAAAGCTAATGAATGTAAACAAGCGAGAGTGGTAGATAATTTTAGCAGTTACAAACTAACAAAAGCTCGTCGCGCAGGAGCTGCATAAACTAAGCGAATTCCTCACCGGTTGAACACCTTTTAATAAAAATGAACATAATCCAAATAAGGCCTTGTTAATTAACGATATGAAATAAGTTATGACATTACTGTGTGGTATTAGGGTAACAAACTTAGCATTACAATTGATATTAAACCAGAAGAATTAATGGTATACTACTAATTAAATTAAATATATGACCACTGATAGACAAATTATACTGTGTGGGTATTTTAAACATTTTTAAATGTAACCATGCTTATGAACTTACCCGTTGGTATCTTCACTTTCACTTAAATAGAGAAAAATAACAGAAAGTTTCGAATTACATGGTGTATTTAAGATGATGTTCATATGTTTCAATAAAACAAAAACATGTTACTATTTAAAAAGAAGTTCCATGTATAAAGCAAATGTACAGAATCAGCAAAGAACAATGGAAGTTTCATCGATTTTCAATGACTTTGAAATTTAATTAAAATGTTATAGTAGTAAAAACATATACTCTGTGCATATAACGCAAACGTTTTCTGAAGGCTATTACAGAGCGCTCTTACATACAGATATAATTCTCAAACACATATTAGATTAATATTTCACAGCTGCTATCTTCACCACGATACTTTTGCTAAATATAAAACAGGTAACGTTATAAATAAAGTTATATACTGAATTAATTTCTCATTTACTTTAAAACAACATGGCGAAAATTAAACGCAAGAACACTATTATTTGAATTTCGGTTTTCAAATATACCTTTACTCCATAGAGTCCAATTTCCCTAATTTTCAGAAACTATTTTTCTTATTCACTTAAATGATATATATATATATAATTTTGTTGTAAAGAAACAAATGTCGGTCCTAGTGATGTAATAATAACCATATTTGCCTTCTATACACAAGATCGCGGGTTCGATTCCAGCCAGAACCGATGGATTTTTTCGGAGTGTAAAAATCCTAAGTGTGGCGTCCTTCGAAAGGGAAGTAAAACCATGGGTCCCGTGTCGTACATTTACAGCACGATAAAAAAAACCTCAAGCCTGAAAAATGAGACCTCTGAGCAAAATGTGTCGGCCGTTTCACGCCCTGATTTGAATGGGACGCTGACGACCTGAAATGTTAAAGAGCATTCATGAATAAACCAAATCAAAAAGAAATAAATATTGGTCCTGCTAGAGCAATTTTCAAATTTTGGATAACTCCCCCCTAATGGACCGATTTCCCTGATTTTCAGAAAACCTTTTTCTTATTCTGTTTAAATAGCATATGCGGAATTTCGTTACGAAAAAACGTATATTAATTACACTAGAGCAATTTTTAAATTTTAGGGTGCAAACAACTCCGCCCCCGATGCTAATAATCCCATTTCACTGATTTTCAGGAACTTTTTTTTTTCCTTCTTATTTCATTTAAATGGTACATACGGAGTTTCGTTGCGATTAATTATTAATGCCGATAGATCTATTTTTAATTTTGAGCAACCCCACCAGCTAATCCTCCAATTTCACTGATTTTCAGAAACTATTTTTCTTATTTTATTTCAATAGTCTATGTTGAGTTTCCTTTACAAAATTTAAATTGCGGCTATTAGAACGATTTTTAAATTTGGGCTTAATCCCCAATAGTTTTTCAGGTATGCTCCCATTTCCAATAATCTGATAATTAAAAAAAAAACTAGTTTTCATATTTGATTTAAATGGTATCTGCTGAGATTTGTTGCGAAAAAATACTTATCGGTACTGCTAGAGCGATTTTTAAATATTGGGTTTCCGGTAACCCCCCTTCCTAATGGTCCGATTTGCGTGATTTTCAGAAACTATTTTTCTTATTCTATTTAGATGGTAGGCACACACACTTATAGACAAAAAATTTAATATATATATATATATATATATATATATATATATAATATTAATGAAAAATAAAAATAAAGAAACACTATTAACAATGTAACAAATTAACACTAATAATAAAAGTAGATAAAGATAAAACACAGAGAAAGAGTCACACTTGAAATTGCTATATTTCGAAAAACTGCGAGTTCTTCAATGGCAAGAAGCTCCATTGAAGAACTCGCAGTAGTTCGAAATATAGCAATTTCAAGTGTGACTCTTTCTCTGTGTTTTATCTTTATCTACTTTTATTATTAGTGTTAATTTATATATATTTGTATTTTTCGGTGCCTAGTAGGTACGATAGATACAGATTTGGATAGATTAATAAAATATCTTTGCATTAGTATAACTACAATAGCTTACATTCCTTCAGATTTCGCTATAAAATAAATTAGCTAAAAAAATAAAATGCTTTATGGGTACGACTGCAACAGCTTAATTCCTTCGGGATTCGCTAAAACACAGTAGAGAAATATAATAAGAATATTATAAACATAATCATAAAATACGATTTAAAGTATATGTAAATGTGGGTTTTAAAATGTGGGAAACTTTTTGAGGGGAACTCTCATCTTAAAAAGACCTGATACTCCCAAACCTTGAGTTTTAGAAAAAAGACTATGATTATAAAAACCGGAATATAAATTGCATTTTTACAATATCTACTACAAAAGTGGTACATATTTTGCATAGAGTTTAGTAAATATGCCCAAAGTTAACACATTGCTATATACCGGTTAGGCGTATTTTTTATTAGGTGATAAAAATTGTACATTGCTTATTTATTTATCTTTACATCTTTCAGACATTTTTGTGTGTATAAATTCTAGTGCTACTAATAAATGCAGATCGTGTTACATTAATATCAACATGTTAAACTAGTAAAACTGTACCTATGTCCTTTTCTATTTGTCAATACTGTCATCAATGAATTCATTTACAGCCCTTTTTACATAGATATTTTTAAGAGCGGTTAAGAATGGCCTTTTCCTGTTCAATATACTTCTATTTGAAGTGTAAGTTATTTAGTAAATGGTGTTATTTTGATAAGTATATTAGCATTTATTACGTACAGATTGGGTTCATTAACATTGGATAGAAGTATTTATTTTTAATTTCTTTCTTTAATATCTTATTACACAGTGAATTCTCTCTTTGGAAAATTCCTTTCCCTTTTCATCCATTCTCTTCAAATAAGTTTTGATACACCAAGTTAACCCAAACACAAAGCAAATATTAACTCCAAATTTTATGAAATTAGAGATAATTATTCTAAAAACAGACATTTTAATATATGTTTTTTATTGATTGTTATGTTTCTGATATTCCTTAATTCAGAATAAAACACACATAAATTAAGGCCTTTTTAGTTACTAGGCATATATACTCTCGAAAAACACCCTTAAATATTGCGTAAATATGTAAAATTAAATATTGGCAAATGTCACAAATATACAGAAAGCTAGGAAAAAAAAAAAAAAAAAAAACCTCACAAATTTCTGACTCGAACTCTAATTTTGACTTTTAAAATAAAGGCAGATAGAGTAGATAAACCCACACTTTAAAGTTACGCTTATTTATAAAAGCTCTACTGTAGTAGACGAATTAATTACCTTATTTTACGAAAAAATAAAAAATGTTTGAACAGCATTCGAGAAACAATAGCATGGTCACTAAAAACTGGGTATAAACTACTTAAACTGGGTATATGTTATGAAAGGAAAGGGAAAAAAAAAAAAAAAAAAAAAAAAAAAAAAAAAAAACGAGTTCTGTTCAATAAAGTTTTCAATAAGTATGGCCATCTATTTAAACATATCAAAATAAATAGTATTAATGGAAACGAAAAGCTATGCACGCGATACGTAAATGGCAATGGGTATCTAGTAGAACCACGGGATAAAATGCTTAAAGCACACAACATACACGGATTCTGGGCTAATAATACATACATGGATAAATTATAAATATCAACATATTAAATAAAGAAGAATTAATTATACTGGCGGGAATAGTTTATAAACGTTGACGTCTACGAGTGAGAGTTTGCAAATATTTGGCAATCCTTATAGCCTACGGAAAAATACTACTTTGCTTCCTGACCTTACAATACATTACGTATGCATAAGTTGAACTTTGAACCCTCGTTCTAGTATACAAAGCACAGACTTTTTTTCGTATACACATTAGCTACTGTTATTCTCTGGAATGCTCATAAGTTAAAGACTTATGAACAGGAATGAAACAAATAACTTGAAATTAAATAATTCTTGGATATAATATTTAACCTAAGTGATATTGATTAAAAACATATTTTAAGTAGTAATCATTAAAGACCAACACAAAATATACTTAGATCTTTATAATTTGACATTGTAAAAAGAAATTGTTTATAAATGTAAAGAGTATTATTGTCGAGACAAAATTACCTGTTGATTCCTTTTCTGACCCTCCAAAATATAACTTCTTTCACTTAGCGGTGTTTTGCTTGGCGATGTGTTTGCCATTGTGGTGATAATGTTAAACTAACAAAATAATAAATGTCAAGATAATGATAAAACTTTTATGCCAAAAACAGAATGCATTTGTTCTGGTTTTGATACCCAATGTTTGCCACCGCCTTTTATCACTGACAGCTTGTCTGCTACTGACGTCACTCCATTAGTATTGATTCCAACGCCTCTAGGGATCACTGGTATAACTACTTGAATATTATTGCCCAAGCACTCATTCTATTCCCAAACTTGCCGAGCTCTTAGCGGCAAGTGTCATTGATTACCAACTTGCTGCTAGCAAAAGTAGAAATTTGTGGTCAGCGCTATAGTGTCCATTTTGCTGAACTACATGATGGGCTAGCCAAAGAATTTCACTTTCATTGCGAAAGATATACCACTTATAAACACTAACAATTTCTTCCAATACTGTAAAATGATTACTTTATTCTGCAGTTAAAAGACGATTATAAGATGTACCAAATCGCTTAAATAGTTATAAACTAATAAAAATAGTGCAACTTGCTTTCAAAATATAAACCGGGAAACAACAACATGAATTGACAGTTTACTGTTAACTTTGCTTTATAGCTTCTTTGCACTGGGTCACAAAAATGGAGGACAAGGCTCAAGTGAATGAGCATGAATCTCATAAAGAGGAAACAAACGAGAAAGAAACGAAATCTAAAAGGTATCGTCCTATTACCAAATTACGCCTATCGTATGTATATCATGATCATAGATGAAATAAGGAAAATAAAATCCTGTTAAGAGATAGGTTGGCCTATTTCCGGCACCAAATTTCGTATATATTTAAGAAAAAGTATTTTATTGAGTAATCACCTGCTGTATCTGAAATTGTCCGTTAATGATTATATGGAATATTCCGAAATTTAGGTGTTGTGTTGCAGATGTGGTGGAGTTCAGTTTTGTTTAAATCATACCTCCTGTCTATGTAATGACAATATGTCTGGAGTAAATATTAAACTTATAACTAATACCTTTAATTGTGCCACAATGTAATTTCAGTGCAAAAAAGAGAAACCGCCGTAAGAGAGCTGGAGCAGGAGATAAAATGTTGGATGCTGTCTTAGACGAATCGGAAATCCAGGCAGGATGCAACATATCTATTCAGGTTAGAACTTCTTGTTTTAAGGGTAATGGAAGATAATGTCACAGATAATTAAACCACAAACGAATTAACTGAAAGGCTGAGTATGTGGCCAACTGAAATAAACCAACAGTTAAAGGGGGGGGATTTAAAATATTCTATCATTATTTTGGGTGTGCTGTGATTAATATTATGAAACTGTTTGTATATGTTGTCGCATTCATTTGAAAATTCTAATACTAATAATTACAATACCATCCCTTTCTCCAGGACTGTGGTTCCAAGTTTCTATCAGAATCGATTTCAGATGAATTTAATAGTAAATAGCTTTTGTGCCTTAATGTTTTGTGACATTGCAGCCTTTGCATTGCTTCTAGAAGCATAGTTTTGTTCTCAAAGTGACTTTCAAGAGTCCTTTGTAACAAGCAGTATGAACATCATTAAACAATGATATCTTTGGCAAATCTAGCATCTTAAAAAATTTCACTGATTTCTAATCATTTGCTCAATAGTCTTGAGCTCATATTTACCAAGTTTACATATTGGACTCATATAGATTTAAATACACTTTCTGGATTGAATTGGATTTGAACTTAGTAAGACCCCATTTATATGATGTTTTCAATCCATATTGAAACATGTTACAGATTTCTACACAAGTTTGTATGTTGGTTAACCGGACTTGATTTTTTATTTTGGATAACTAACCAGATAACCTGTTTAGTAACAATTTAATTATTAATCCAAGGTGTTAAATTTGGAAAGATAAATGGAATAAAACAATAGGCAAAGATATTTAGTGAAATGACAGTGAACTTTGTGTGATAAAAATGACTCGGTGCACATGAACAAACTCAATCTGATCTCAATAATCATTTATATGCAACTCAGTCCTGATTGAATCCCATTCCATTCCCAGCATTTAATAGGATCGAACTTGGTTGTTGAATCCCTGTTTACATGCACATTTTCAATTTGGAAAGCACATTCAACCGATTTGAGTTTTTTGACATATAATTTTTGTTTAAAAAATCTTAACATAGTCATCTTGATATTATTTAGCCTATCATAATTATTTAAGATGCTAAAAACTACTATTTTATTGCTGGTTTTATTTTAGATTTATTTTTTTTATTGCAACTTAAATATTGTTTTGCTTATGGATGTGAACTTTTATGTTATTTTATATATCACTTGAAAAAAAAAAAATTACTTTTTTGGGAAAGATAGCCTGCGGTAATGAGCGAGTAAGCATAGCATAATTAAAAGTAATTGTTAACAATATGTATAATTCCTAAATCTATCCTATTTTGTGCCCTGTTAATATCAGAACTTTGGAAGACTTTGTGCTTACTAGTGGAAGAATAATGGTTCTGGTAGTTGTTCATAAATATTAGTGTAATAGTTTTGTTAAGTTTGGCAGATTTAAGTGTACAAGGTATGGTGTCTGATGTCTGTTGAAGCCGGAAAAAGGATGAGGTGGGTTTTTATTCTTCATGTGAATTAGACATTTCTGTGTGTGTTACAATTGTTATGTTATGGAATTATGTTTCAATGGAGCTATCTTCTACTGAAGTTGTGAAGTGTTACAATTGTTATGTTATGGAATTTACATTCTATGGAGCTATCTTCCACTGAAGTTGTGAAGTATGAGATTTTTATGTGTTTGTTTATGGTGTTGAGTTAGTCTTGTGTAAAGCCTTGGGGCACTTGTTTATATTTTTCACATGTTTTTGGTACCTTGGTTTTTATGGAAGAATGCAAACAATGTAGAAAAAGTGTTAAACAAGAAAGTATTTACCACCATTGTGCATGTTAATAAATTATGATTAAAAGTGACATATATAATACCACCAATTTTTGAATTGTACAAACATTTTACAGGATATTCGGAAAGCAATGGAGGTGCTATCATTCCAGCAGAAGCCTGCAAAAACTACAGAAGAAGCTCTGCAGAAGCAGTATCAGTTTTGGAACACACAACCAGTTCCAAAAATGGGTGAGAAAAGTTTTATGAAATATAAAATATTTTTAAAGTCATAGACTGGAAGGTGGTATAGCATTTTTGTAGAAGGTGTATGTAATACTTTGAGTTGTTTGTTGATTTCTAGATGAGAAGATAACATGCAATGAACCAATTGAGCCTGAAAAAGGTCCTTTAGAAATTCGACCAGAACCATATTCATTGCCTGATGGTTTCCAGTGGGATACATTGAATTTGGACGAGCCACTAGTACTGAAAGAGTTGTACATGCTGCTAAATGAAAATTATGTTGAAGATGATGATTCCATGTTCCGCTTTGATTACCCACCAGAGTTCCTCAAATGGTAACAGAAGAAGGAAAACATTATTTAGCATTCATACTTAAAACAGCAAGTTCTCTTAGAAGGAGAAGTTTAATTTGATCATGCTGAAACTTAATTTGAAATTAAATTGACAGAACCAGTTTGCTATAAGGAAGTATTTTGAAAATAATAACTGTCAGTTTTAACCTGTAGGAAGATATTGTCAGCAACTAACCAGCAGGTTAAGACAACCTTGAGTGAACAGGCATAGAAAATTGGCAGTAAGAATACCCATCTTCCAGACAAAGTAGGTACTGCCTTGGATGGGCAAGGCATTAAGGTGCAAACTCATGAGCGGGAGGTCTGGGGTTCAATTCCTGCCCTCCCTGACTGAGTTTTTTTTTTTCCCCCAGGTTTTCCTCTGTCCTTTTAAATGGCGAATGCCAAGGAGGTATACCCTTAACTTAGGCCTGGAACACATCCTGTCAAAAAAAAAATCCTTTCCCAAATTTTCATTTTATCTCATGTATCACCAGTGTCCACTGTAACCTGTGATACCTCAACAGTAAAACTGGTATTAAAATGCAATTAAAAAAAAAAGACCAAGTATGGATATTCAGCTTTGCTGCATTATTCACTATGCATGATTGTACTTTGTAGTTGGTTTTCTTAAATCTCATTGATTCTGTGATTGAAATTTCAAGATTGCTGATATGGTGCTTATTCTTATAGCGAATGGCTGGCATAAATCAGTGAAGTTTCTAATAAACATAAAATTAACAAATAATGTGCTTTTTGTAATGATTATATGAAGGCAAACCAAATGAAAACCTTAAATATTCTTTTTTACAGATCCTCCAATGTCTACAAAGTGCATAGATTCCTCCAGTCACCCATACACTGCCTCTTTCAGTGATGAGGAATGGCACGTTCCTTGCTTGCTCTCATTTGTTTTGTGTCAGTGGTAATGTACCCAGGTTTTACCTCCAGTAACAATTGTTGCAAGGCATAAAAGTTCTTCACAAGCATCAACATGTTGCATTTTCAATTCTGTAGTAAATTGCTAATGCATTCACCTTGCAGACACTTTCCGAAACTGGAACACACAACGAATAATATTGTTAATGTTCAAAATTGTGACTATTTCATCTACCATCACATGATGATTTTCCAGCACAATGGCTTCAGCTGTTCCTTGGGTATCAACTTAGTGTGTCTGACACTGGAAAGGAGCATCTCTTATTGAAATTACACACTTTTGGAATTTTTTACTTTGCCAGTACATCTGGTGTGATATACATGCATCACAGTGCCGAACCGCCATTTATCAATGGATTTCATTGGTTTTACACCTTCACAAATGACAATGTTTTTTTTATTTCCTGTATGTGGAGCAGCCATCTTTAAACTTGAATTGAGATTGCAGTTTGCTTGTTTGCACCATTCTTCACCTGTAGGACAATTTTTACAGCATTAACAGTGCTGCTTACTTGAAATTACTTGGCTTACTTTCAAATTTATGTCACATTTTTAAAGTTTTCATTTCACTCATCCTTGTAACTAATGCTAACATTTGATTGCTTCCTAATGTTGACCTAACAATTTGTAATTGTAAAGAAGTTAAAAATGTCATGGAATTCATTTCCCAACACTAATAAATAAATGCAACTGAGAAATGTAACAAAATACAATCTACTGCTTTCAAACCAATTTCCTATATGAAAGGCACTTTCCTCATAATGACACCACAATGTGTCATAAAATAAAAGTGAGTATCACATTCACACTTCTAAAATTGGCAAAATGACCCAAGCCTGTTCCAATAAGAAATCAAAAATATACAAATTGATTACATATTCCACCTGCCTGTAATATTATAATCATGAACATTTAACTTGCCTCGTAGACCCAAGATTGCAGGTTCGATCCCAGCCAGGGCCATGGATATTTTTGGGCATAAAAATCCTAAGTATGGCTTCCTTCAGAAGAGAAGTAATACTGTGGGTCCTGTGTTGTACATTTATGGCACAAAAAAGAACCTCAAGCCTGAAAGAAGAGACCTCTGAGCAAAATTTATTGGCCATTTCATGCCCTGAATTGAATGGGATGCTTATGACTTGGAATGTTAAAGAGCGTACATAAATAAACTAAATCAACAAATGAACATTTATAATGGGGAAAGTGTGGAGGCAATGTGTCACAGGTTTGTCATTTCTGATACTTTAAATTTAACACTCAATTGCTTTGTAAACTTGAGGTTAAATATTTAAAAAGCTTGATGGGAGAAGTTATGAAATAGAAAATTATGAACAGCTTCTGTTAGATTCATTATATCTTTTGTTGGGTGTGCTAACAGATAAGTACCTAAGGAAGATTTTGGCATGATCAAACTAACATTTGTCTTATTAGAATATGAATTGCTTGCTATCTAATATAATAAAGCTCTTAGAGCTGGTTTTTTTCAATATTTTTAATATGATACATTTTACTTTCTGACAAGTAACTGTAAGGAATAATGTATGTTGTTAGGGCCTTGCAGCCTCCTGGTTGGCGACGAGATTGGCACTGTGGTGTTCGTGTGATCAAGAGTGGACGATTAGTTGGTTTTATCAGTGCCATTCCTGCTACACTTAGGATATATAACCAGTAAGTATACCATAACTTCTTAGTGAAAATATTTAGCATGTACAAACTTAGAAACAGTGGAAGTTGTAGAAGTGCAGATTTGTGATTTGTTAAATTTTTGTTAGCACACAGAAGATGGTGGAAATCAATTTCTTGTGTGTACACAAAAAACTGCGATCCAAGAGAGTTGCTCCAGTATTGATCAGAGAAATAACTCGGAGAGTCAACCTAACGGGCATATTTCAAGCTGTGTACACTGCTGGTGTTGTCTTGCCTAAACCTGTTGGAACCTGCAGGTAATGTGTTAAAAATGAAAAAAAATTATGCTAAAGAGCTTAATTTCAATATAGCAGCATGTGCATAGTTGTGAAATAATTTTATTCAGCAATTTCACCTAATGTAGTGTCAATTTAACCAAGCATATAATGCTTGTGCTTTATTAGTTTAATGTGGATTTTATCACTAAGCATGACCTGTCAAGTTATTTTTAATTCTTGAAACATAATTTATCAAAAACCTTGAACTTCCTAAAATTTTGCCTTAATTTTAACTATATTCTTTAAATGTATTATAAATGAAGGATGGTAAAAATTGGGTAAGTGTGGTATGGATGGCAGATGGTTCTTAGTAGCTAGAGTCAGGAGCAGCTATCTGTGTGGGTCTGGGAAGGATGCACAGTGGACAAGGAAAGTCACGTGCCAAGCTGAACCAATAAGAATCATTTGAAGTCCAGAGTCTTGTGTTTGGTTGTCCTACAGTTGGTCTGTGATTTCAGTGGTTTTCTTCCTCTTTGTGCTTTAGTTTCTGTTTTATAGTATTACAGAGAAGTAAAATATGGAGAAAGAAAAAAGTAAACATAGTTTTGCATAAACAAGCACATGAAACGGTATTTTAAGAGTACAATTCTTTAAGAAGGCGGAAGCTGACACACAGCACATGGCCAGCAGCTCGGCTAACAGTATTGCCAAGTGTCAAGAATGCATGGCTGAAGCCTGTGGTAATGGTGTGAGAACTGCGTAGAAAATTGCTAGAGAAGCAAGATCATCTGTGAATGACAATGCTTTTTAGATCACCAAAGCAAGATTGCATGCTCAAAAAAGGAGTAACTGATTCAGATGATTTTGATAAAGATGTTCTGCGTATCTGAATTTTTGACATACAAAAGAACATGCGAGTTTCCTACTGACATATACTAGCAGTTAAATTTTCTTCAAGGACAACTTTCTTCTGCTACATATAAGTATTATAACAAAGGGTTGGCCAAGCTATTTTTTCCCACTTCTTCCTCCACCAATGCAAATGTTAATAGGCCAATACAATGTCAGTATCTTAAAGTGTGTAGAAACAGTGAAAACCTGATGTTATTTAAATTAGAAGTATTTTATGTACCAAGAACATATCTGTCAATGGAGGCTTCAAATTTTTCCATTCAGCTAAAAATGTCTGATAAAGAAATATAATTTTAAGAAATTAAATCTGCAGGATACATATTTTATGCAAAAATGTTTTTATAATGTGGTTGTTTTACATTAGAAGTATTCTATGTGCCAAGAACAAACCTGTTAATGGAGGCTTGCAAATTTTTCCATTCAGCTAAAAAATGTCTGATAAAGAAATATAATTTTAAGAAATTAAATCTGCAGGATACATATTTTATGCAAAAATGTTTTTATAATGTGGTTGTTTTACATTAGAGGTATTCTATGTGCCAAGAACAAACCTGTTAATGGAGGCTTGCAAATTTTTCCATTCAGCTAAAAAATGTCTGATAAAGAAATATAATTTTAAGAAATTAAATCTGCAGGATACATATTTTATGCAAAAATGTTTTTATAACGTGGTTGTTTTACATTTGAATTAAATGGTATAAAACTCTTCATTTATACTATGTAAATGCTGTTTTCATTGCTTGTAGGTACTGGCATCGCTCGTTAAATCCAAAGAAGTTAATTGAAGTGAAGTTTTCACATTTAAGTCGCAATATGACCATGCAGCGCACATTAAAGCTTTACAAACTACCAGAGAAAACTCGGACTCCAGGTTTCAGAAAGATGGTAGCTGCTGATCTGCCAAAAGCTCACAAGCTTCTTTCCAAGGTATGTTTTGATAATAACAGTTATGCGAGCAAATCAGGGTTTTCTGAAAACAGTGGATTATATTATATTGAAGCATTAAAGAACCTGCAAGTAAAATAAATCAATATTATGTCAAGTTGCAAATTATTTTATGCTGTGATTATAACATGCTAATATTACTTTATTGCTTTTTTTAATTTTAGTATCTGTTACGATTTGACTTAGCACCGATATTTTCTGAAGAAGACTTTCGCCATTGGTTTCTGCCGCAGGCTGGTATTGTTGACAGTTTTGTAGTGGACAATGGCTCAGAACTTACTGGTATGTACCATTTTAAAAGTGTAATTAGTTCATCATAAATGTACCAATGGCAGGCATAAAGAGAGTAATAACTAAAATTTACATTCTTATAAAAATTAAGTATATGTGGGGCCAAAGTGTTGAGCATCAAAATATGTATACAGAAATTTATTGAGCAGAAAGTGTACTTAGTTTTTGACTTTAAACAAGGCTTTGAGATTTAGAACCATTAGTTTTTAATTGTCGGCAGAAGAGTTGCAATGAAATCCCATTTCTTAACGTTTATGAACTATTTTCTTATTGAGTTTGTAGTGCATACATCATAACTTGTTAATAAAGGTTTCTGGTGGGATATCAAATTATTTAATAGACCTTGAGAGAATTCATTTTAGTAGATAGGTTTTAGTTTAGTTGCTGGAATGTTCCATGAATTTGCAAAGCAGGCACAGAGACTTATGAACATAGAATTTGTCTAGATTTAAATAGCAAAAATTTTCATAGAGAAATATAGTATAATATAACAAATTATTTATGAGAAAATACTCAAATTTCACTAATTTTGTTCCACTTACTTGGACCTGTTTTGAAGGCTGTTGCGTTCATCATCAGCCTGGACAGTGGAACCATTATTTGAGTGATTTCCGCATAAATAATTTATGTTATAGAAATTGTCGTTTATTGTTACCACAGTAAGTCACGTTTTATACTTACAAAAAAATATAGAATGCTTATAAAAGAGGAAAGTAGAAAAACTAATGAACTGCAGAGATCTTTACTATAAAATAGGTTGGATAAAATAGTGTTAAGTAGAAGTTTGCTTTTTTTTTTTTTTTTCCCCTGCCAGATCTTGTGAGTTACTACACTTTGCCGTCCACAGTGATGCACCATCCTGTTCATAAAACTTTAAAAGCAGCTTATTCCTTCTACAATGTTTCTACAATAACAAATTGGGTGGACCTCATGGGGGATGCGCTGGTATCTGCAAAGAATGTGAGTATAGATTCATACTGCAGTAAAATTATTACTATAAACTGTTGAATATCACATTGATTTTTATTTTAATTGTGCATCCTGAAATTCCCTAAACAAAATTTCTGATCATTTTGCACCTAAGCAATACCTTACTTTCTGCTAGATCGGAATAGAGGCAATGGTGTTACCACTTGTCACTCTTTCTCTATAGGAAAATAAACTTTACTAAATTCCCCTTGGTTTAATAACCTTCTTGGGAAGCCCCATATTTCAACAAATGAAACAATGGAAATCAGGTAGTTAAAATCATTTCATTTTCATTTTCTGCATATATGCAGTATTGTCTTAACAAATTATTGAAAGTCTATTTCAGTAATTAAAGCAACCATTGCTAAATGATAATTGTCACCAAACTCTTTTGCATCACATTTATAGTTAATGATATGGCTTTTAGTGCAGTAGGGAGTAAAACCAAACTACAATAATAAATAAGACATTGTCAGGATTGATATTGTGTTACTGTTAAATTAATCTAGTGAACCATTATATAGGTGCTGTTTTGATTGCATGTCATAAAAAATATAATCTTTATGTAGCAAAAGATTTTAGTATAAAAGGCTTTCTAGAATGTTGATTAGTAACTGCAAATTATAACTCAAATGCTGATAATTAAAACTAATAAAAATTTTGACACATGTATATCACTCTCATATAAGCCAAACACTAATATTAATAACTTATTTTCAGGGAAGGAAGAAAGAAAATTATTGTAAAACTGTGAAATATACAATCCTGTCACAAATATTTATATATTTAAATTATTTCACAGAATGCATTGTCACTGAACACAAAATGATCAGAACTACAATGAATGTAAGCTGCATAGCACATTCTAGTCAAAACAACAAAATTCTTTATTGAAAACCTAGATTGAGAAATATTGCTTGAATTTAACATTGCAAATGTGTTATGTAAGCATTTATTTCACCACAGAAATAATCAGTGAACAACTGATGCAGGAAGGAACATTATGTATTAATTAGTCAAATAATCATCAACCGTGCTCTGTTGATGCTATCATTAACACTGCTAGTCAGAGCAACTTATAACATCACATTTGGGTGATCCATAATAATGTTTTGTATGCTGCATGCCCCATTTTTTAGGCTTGATACATATAAATATAGGATGTCTTTGTCTTAATGAAAATCATAAAATAGCAAAATTGATAATATCATAAGTACTATGAGAAAACAATGAGGCATTAAGTAGCTTTATCTCTTATTGTAAAGCCTCATCTTTATTGACAGTTGTTAATGTTTCATCTAAGACGTAAGAATTCTTGTCACATTACCACAATACTCATTCATTTCATCATGTAGTAGCTTTTAAATTGGTGTAATAATTTTCTGCTTTGAATGTAGGACAAATTAGAATTCATTTTCTTTCCAATATATCATGAATTTCCTCTTTTCTGTTGCAGAGTGGCTTCGATGTTTTCAATGCACTGGATTTAATGGAGAATAAGGAATTTTTGGAAACCCTGAAGTTTGGTATTGGTGATGGGAACCTACAATATTATTTATACAACTGGAGGTGTCCTCCTATACCACCAAACAAAGTAATGTTTCAAGCTTTAATATTCTCACTAAATTCTCACTATTTATTAATGCTTATGCTTATTAAGATATTTTTAAATGCACAGCTGACTCGATGACTTGTTCATTATATATTCAGACTTAATTTTCTTCTACAGAAATGGGGCACATTATAAGATTGAAAATGCATGCATCTGTGTAGCCAGGGAATTGTGCTTCATACCCAGCAATGAGGCACTTACTTTTTGGGTTTGCCAGAACCTGATTTCTTAAACTAACCTCCCATTACAGAGTGAAAGTGGATAACTTACACATATCAAGTCATATGACCCAACTATCAGTACCACTGCTACAGGGTACACTGCCCAATCTAGAATCAAATTCTGCAACACTGCATTTGGACACTGAGAATTTAAAGATTACCTTGCGCCTTCTTGCAGTGTATTTATTGCCCATAAATGTTAGGCACACTAAGGCCAATACATCTGAATGTCTCCCAAATGGAAGTACTGAAATGTCTGGCTTGGTGCACTTCAAGTAATAGAAGTGCCACAGCTGTTAGGGATATGCAGAGTATGCACCAGAGCATCTTAAAGAGGTCACAACCCCTCCCTTATGGAACAATGCATGGATGCAAAATGAAATTTATTAGCTAGTTAGGAAAGGGGGAAATAGATAATATCCATCAAAAGAATGTAGAAATGAGAAGTTTGCTCTGAATATCTGATTGATGAGATAACTGTCACAGGGAAGAGGGAAGAGAAAGGCAAGTTTGTTCTGGGCATTCCTTGAGAACTTGTTGTAAAGGCAATTGAATTTGAAATGATATTAAGTTACCTTCTTCAATAGAACATTTGCCCTGCTGTCAGTATGAAAAGATCTAATCTCTCAAGTTTAGGAGCAACATGATAATGCTAAATTGTATCTCATCATACCCTGAGTATCATCAAAAAATTTGTCTCTCAAGTTAGACTCTCACACTAAGTAACTACCATCTCTTTGATTCTCTAGGTTGACATGGAAAAGTAATAAAGTTTAGTAAAGCTCTTTTTAAATGAAGAAAATAAGTCAGTTTGGAAATTTATTAAATAGCAAGAACTTTAATTTCATGCTTTCCCTCTTGTTTCAGATTGGGCTTGTTCTCCAGTAAAATACCTATGTTTGAATAGTTCTTCAAAAGTGAGTATATATGTATTTGTTCCAGAACTTGTAAATAAATGGTTATGAAATGAAATTGTCTTCTCAAGTTCTTTATACCTCTCAATTAGCCTTGTTTATCTTACATGATTTTTACTATGATATATGATAGTTTAAATGGTTTCGGAGCTGTTACCATAGATTTTTTCTATTAACAGCAAGGCACATAACTCGAGCTATAACATTTTCATTGAAAAGTTACAATAAGTTTCTTAAGATAAATTATATAGAACTTTAATTATAAACCTTGTTCTCTCACTGTGCTTTACATCTCAATTTTACTCAACTTAACTCATCTCTTTCCGTTTGTAATGTCCTTGAATGACATTTTTTGAACTTGTTCTCTTTCTATCTCACAGCATTATACTTTTATTTCCATATATGGTTAGAGATTTGACTAGCAATGCATTTTGTGCATAAATATTATTTTAAATACAAATCAAGTTATCATATGCATGCAAATTTTATTTTAAACGTTCCTGTGAACTGCCTCCATGCAGAACTGCAATTCATAATATTGTGCACAAATTTTAATATACTGGTTTAGTGCAAAATAAAAATACAAGCAATTTTGACAAAGGAAAAATTAAACAAAATTGGGCAAATCTTCAATGTGCGCCAGCAAAATCACTCCCAAAATTAGCAAAAGTGGGATTTTGGTTGTAAAGGAAATCATTAGCAATGAAATCAGAACATTATGGTGGCCAAATTTAACCAAGCCAATCAGAGTGAGTTTTCCTGATACAAGTCTATTTAGCTGAGAAAGGATCACAATTCAGCATTGTGCAAATTTGAGGAAGTGGAGTTGAAGTGTGGGTACTGCCAGCTGCCGCATGCTTGGTAGCAGAAATGTAAAACACCATGTGAGAGATGAAGTTTATAACTAATGAGCTACTCTTACGTATACAGTAAGGTTATTTAAGATATAGTTTTACCTTAGTGTGGCTGCTTACCAGGGAAGTACAGCCATTGCAGCTGGAAAAAGAAAAAGATGCTTCTTAGAAAGTAACTCTCACTTTAACAGACTCTGATTCAACAAACTTTGGATTTAATGAACTTATTTGACAAATAAATACAAACAATGAAATTAATAAAAAATAGTGATTGGTGATCCTTATAAATTGTGACAGGATACATTTTGTGCATACTTATAATAGTTTGCATACATGCACATGCTTCGGTTTGGAAGCATAGGTAGCATTAGTGGATAACAGTCAATTAGCCTGGTCATTAGCATTAATGGACTTTTAGTTTAACAAACATCTCTTCATATTAGTCTTATAAATCAAGAGTTTACATATTTTTATTTTAGTGTTTATATTTTCACTAAATGCAAAATGATATTATATTTAAAACAGATATTTTAACAGAGTGATTAGATTATTTGACTCTTACCATGGCAGTCCATGTTCAATTTGCCCATATGTAGGTTTTGTGACAAAGTAGCACACAAAGGAAAAATTTTTCCAGTTTCCTCTGCTATTCCTTCTGCCAGTATACCGCTTCACTCTCATACCCTTCCTCCACGATGTAGTTCATTGACTTTCAGTGTACAACTTGCAAATGGACTAAGCCTTTGCCCTCTGCTGCCAAATTCAAAACTAGTGCCAGGCTGACAAGCAAGTTGCCATTAGTATTATCATCAGGCATGAAAATGTATTTTAAAACAGTTGAATAGAGTAATTTACAAAATGTTAAAGAAACTTAATTTTTTAAAAATATTGTTTAACACCCTTTTTTATTGATGAGGCACTATAGGCGGTAAACACTGATGAAATGAAATTATAAATATAGCAAGAATTTCTTTTGAGTGGGGGGAAGAAATCATTTCAGACCTAAGTTTAGAGTACTTCTCCAACATTTGCCATTGGGAGGATTGAGGATAGCTTGGAAAAATCCTAAATCAGGGAGGATAGTCTTGGTGGAAATCAAACCACTATTCTCCCTTTCATCAGTCCCTGCTGTAGTGGCCTTAGCTACCCATGTCAATAAATACTGTATTTATACAACTCTAATGCACCATTGAATGTAATGTGCACCCCAGATTAGAAACTTAAAATCATAACATCTTCAGGAAGCTTTTGACTTGTTGTACAGCATATTAAGAGAAATGCCCATCCCCCTTATAAAACAATCCACCCACCCTCATCTAGCTTAAACTCTTGTTTCAGTATACCAAGAACTTCAGCCTCTTCTTTTGCTTTAATTCTTATGTCAATAGTCACAGGTTGGCTTTTCTATCTCCTTTCATGTACAAATTCCAAAAAGTTTTCTTCGGTGTCAGAATGTCTTTCTTTGCGAGGACCAATGAATTTCTTCCTGCTTGCTTTAGTTGCAACAATGCTAGTTTCTGTTGCTGCCACAAGCGAACGTTGCTCGCAGCTACATTGAACTCTCTTCCTGCCTTTCTGTTACTATTTTTTTTTCAGCATAAAAAAGTAGCACAATAAGATGTTCTTCTAGTTTGCCCTCCATATTCAAACATTGCAATAATAGGCCAACAATAAATTCATTGAAATCGAGAATTGCAGCAGTGCATTATGAGTAAAAAATGATAAATTTTAATGAAGTTACCAGCAAACTGCAGAACAGAACTGATTTATGCTGAAATCTAATTAATTTTTGTTTACATTTTAATTGCTTTATAGAAATAACGTTTTATTTTAATGAATACATATTTCGTAAACACAACAGCCTGTCCATCCTTAGGTTAGAACACACAATTTGCTCATATTCTTGACAATGTACAGACAGAATTATAATGTATGGCATTCCCATAAGATTTGAACCGATGATCTCCAATTAAGTTTTGTCTGTATTGCTAAGTATGATTGATCAAATTGGTGACAAAGCAATAGACTAATGGGTATTGAACTGCTAGTAAAATTATTGGATTGCATAACTTTCCAAACTACGGAACCTAATATTTTAAAAGCAAATTAACAAACATAAAATATCTATCCTTACTCCCATCCTTATATCTTTTTATAGGATGTGCATATACTTATTAGACACTGCATTTTAGTGAAAAATTTATCAGTACTGGATTTAAGATTCTATGAGCAAGTAGTGAAAGAATGTATTGACGTTCTCCTATCTTGACAAAAATAATAAATGAGGACTATTTTTTTTTTAACCTCCGATGGGGCATAAAAAGACAAATGTGAATCACAAATTGGTTTTATTACCAGGAGTCAAGTACAGTCAGTTACTTTTCCACTTAGTCATCATGAAGATTAAGACAATTGTCATATTGGTAGATGAGCTTTCCAATATCCTCTTTACAGAAGTTAGCTGCCAGCATTTGGAGATAGGTCTTTTTTGGGAATCCAGCATGCACAAAGTTTTTGATAGCCTAGGTGTTCTGGAACAAATGTTTACAGAGATGATCTTGAAATGTCCAGAAATTCCACAAACTCACTGATGGTAAATCTCAGTCTCTCTTGAACCACTTGATCAACTCATTGAACAAGGTCTTCACTAGCGACAGATCTGTGTCCTTGTCCACCTTCTTCATGAACATCAGTTCAGCCTTCTTTAAATTTCCTACACCATTTACACACAACACTCTCAATCATACTTTTTGCATCATAAACACAGCTCATTTTGCAATGAATTTCAGCTGCACTATTCCCTTCTGCCTGTAGAAAATGAATGATGCCTCGCAACTCGCACTTGGAGGGAGAATCAATAATGCCAGCCATGTTGAAATGCCTGTCGCTCAGCTCCAACTGATGTATTGAACTAGGCCATGGGATAGTAGCACAGTGCACAGATCTGCCTCCTTATGCTTGTCTGGTCACGTAGCAGAACAATCAGAGGTTGAAAAAAAAATTCCTCGTAGTACTGGGTCTTTCATGGTTTCACAGCTGCTGGCAAGTCAGCGTCAGAGCGATAACTCTTGTGAAGTGGATGTATTGTCCGCATAACTGATTTAAGTTCTGACTACTATAACTGCAATTACAATTAAAAAAGGCATGTACTTTATGACAAGAGATATTGGAAATATAGTTCTGCTGTGTATTTTTGGCATCCTTTTAGAGTATTGCCATTCACACAAATCAGTTTATCTTTTGAAATTGGTTCATTTTCTCACCTTATTTTTTCTCTAAATTCTTCAAATATATGGGTGGTTTTGTTCCATATATTTTATTTTGAAAATTCTCTCATAAATAAGAATCATGTACTGTTTGATCAGAGGACCATGCAAGCTATAATCTCATGCAAATTGCATTATCTTCAAACATTTTCACAATGAAATTTAATGACTCATTAGCTGAATGCACAATGGCAGAGTCATGCTGGAAAGATCAGTAAGTTGCTCAAAAATTGTGAGTGTGTGTAATTGATGTATCTCTGCACTTATGGTATTCTCAAAATATATAGGCCCTATTATACTATACATATTTATTGCACACCATTCACCAATTTTCTCATCATGGGGGCTTATTACCTCCTGAAGCATTCAGTGAATTAACAAAGCAGTCACAGAAACCTATGAACATAGAACTTGTCGTATACAATTACCACAGTGGCACAAAATCTACATTTACAAAAAATATTGTGTACATCTACACAAATAGTTACAATAAAAATGAAAAAACTCAAATAACAAAAACAGAGAAGCAGAAACAGACTATTAGCTTAATCACATAAATTTTACTATTTACATGTTTACATATGCATTGATACTAATTATTAGTGTTTTTAACTCAGTATAATATAGTCACTCATACATTCCTTTACAGAATAATAGGCCTTTCTACATAGGTATTTTCTAAGAGCAGATTTAAAGGAATTATCATTGTTTATTAAGGCTTTTAAGCTAGAAGAGCATTTTTACTAATGTGCATTCATAATAAACTTCTTTTTGATGACAGGAAAGTGTTGAAGTTGGTCTATGTAGATTTGCTTTCTTTTTTCTAGTATTTTTGTCATGTATATTTTGATTTTGAACCAATTTTTCTTTATTTCTTATAAAAAAGTTCATGAGGGATAGTGTATATTCACATGGAAAAGTTAAAATTTCAAATTGCCTAAAGAGGCTTTGTGTGAAAAATTGACTTTCTGTACTCCAGTATCTGTTATTTTGCATTCAGAAGTGAACAAGTATATGAAGCCATTTTTCACCAGAAGAATATTAAACATGGGCTAATTACTCTATCATTAATGTTCTGTAACATCCAATTACACAAATTTACCCAAATATCAGGATCCCTGTCTGCAATTTATGGACAACAATCACCTTGTGTGCTTTCATATTTATAGTGAATCAATTTTGGAAGATGAAGTGATGGGTGAATGACATTTTTCTAAAAAGATGACAGAAATGTATGGATGTACCCAGGATAACATTTCCTGTCTTAAAGAATATGCTTATTTTCACTGTTAGTATAATTATAATTACAAGAACCTGAATCAGTTGTGTGGATATTACATCTGCTTTACCAGGAGTTATCACTCTGAGGGCTGACCTACCAGCTTCCGTAAAACAAATGACAAAACTATAAAAAAAAGCTGGTATATACCTAATTTAATGAATGACTTAAGGAAATACATTACTTACTTTTTATTTTGTGATTTCAGTGGTGCCCAGGTGGTGAGCTGGCTCCCCAAGTCGCACGACGAACAATGTGTGAAACCATTGCTGTTTATTGCTTCACATACAGACACATAAGACCAAATACCTTAACTTGGTCCTCATATAGTTCATTAAGTATGTCCTTGTATATGATTTGTAGCTATAAAAAGGAAATGAGAAGAAAAAATAAGATGAAAACAAAACCATTTTAAAGAACTGCAGAAATTATACTCTATTTTTAGGGTAACTAGTCATTCAGTGAACATTTATTTTTCCTTTTTATTAAGGTGGTTTTTAAATAGGCCTACAGCCCTAGGAAGTGGAAACCTTTTAAAACAATGTGTTAATAACTCTCCTCTATTTTTTTTTTTTTTTTTTTATTTTTATTTTTAAAGATAGGATAAATGTTACTTGTAATTGGTGATTCAGAATTAAAATATTATTTTTCTGTTGGGCTTAGGGGATATCTTTATTGTTCAAGAGAAGTTAAAAGAATGTGTCTGAAAAGACTATTATGTTTTGCTAACAACCACAAAAACACACAGTGCCACTTTGTATACCTCTGAGTTTGTTACATTTTAAGTTTTGAATGGCACATTACACAATGAACACAAGTGATTGATTTTGGAGAAGAGTAAAAGCCTGAATTGAAGTATAGTATGATGCATTATATAAAGAGATACACACTTTGATATGTCTTTGTCACCAATAAATTGTTAGTTGGTGTTGTACAATTTAATAGTACATGCTTTGTTTGAATACTTATAATATTCTCACAAATATAATGTATGAGAGAGATGAGATGCAAATGTTGGTTGAAATAAATATTGCTTATATCTTAAATAAGCTTATTCTACTCTTACTGTTAAGTAATTATAATGTAAGGAAAATAATATCATGTGGTGTGCAAAATTTTTTTTGACAATTTTAAATTAACTTGTATCTTTTCTCAGCATACCATACATAGCTTATTCCTTGCATCTTCTTTCATATTCTGGATATAAATGTTTGCACATTGCTGAACCAGTGTTTTCTAATGTTGGTCACTTAAATCATCATTTCTGTTATTTTAATGAAAAATCAGGGGTCCCCAAAATATTAACACAGAGCAGTTTCTTTTTGTCAACATGACATAAAATGAACATTTTCATCTAAGAAACAACTTATGCAGCATTTAAACATAAATTGTATGCACTAATCTGCTATAAATTTTGATAATGCCATGTTTTTGAGTATGAAAATAAATGAACTCGTAATGTCTACTTGAACATTTTTATTATTATGCCATATATATTCCTAAAAGTATTAAATTTTGAATGTCTAATTTTATTATTTATGAGGGTGATACATAAAGTAAAGAACATTTAACCGTAATAATGTGTAATGTTATATGTTAATGAAAAAGAATGTACAAACTTTGCCTTGTACTTTAACCCACAAACCAAAATATTGATCTTGCATACCAATAGGTAACTTGATTTTATCTGTGTGATCCTCCATATTTGAATGACTGAGTAGCTTATAATATGTTCATAGTAAGGCAGAATTCATTAGTTTTGCACGTGTTCAGTTGTTGGTATTGAAATAGCACTTCCAAGAAAAACGGTCAATATGTTGTAAGGTCTTAAATGACTTATACATCACATATTGCATAATTGTTATCTGTCAGTTCATAGTGATTACAGCTTGCTAGCTTACAAATTTTTATTTTCAGAGGTAATGATCCTCTATTTGAAGCTGAAGTGTGTTCAAGCAGAATTAATTGATGGAAAGTAATATTATTGACAATATGAAGACTAATGAAAAATATGTTCCAGATGTTGTCAGAGCTATTTCAAACAGTAAATCTGATATTCTGACTTCAAGCTCAACCACTGCTTCAAACAATGTGGAGCATTGAGGTGTCTGAGGAATAATATCCAGTTTTTGGATATTTGTTTTGGTAGAATGACAAAGAACCAAATAAATTACAAAGGACTCCTGCACACACACATATCATTTAAGGTTATCCAGGAATCTTTAGGAAATGCTCCAAAACCCCTGGAAATGTGGAATTCTTATTTGATGATGAAATAAATGATAATACCATAAAATTAATAAACTTAAAACATGAGTCAGGAAAAGAGAAATTAGAAAATAATAAGGAATCAACCTCATGCCCATAGATAAAACTGAAATTAAATAAATTCTGATGATAATTTCATCAGATAAAAGTTGAGCAGGATGTATAATTTTCACCAGATTCTTTAAACATTTCAACAAACATATAGGTTTAAAAAATATTGAGACTTAGATGTAAATGTTTGTAAATAATGTATTATAATTTTATATTATATACATGTATTATTTCATATCATCATATTATATTCTGTTTATAGCCCTTGAACCTCATAAAACATTGAAAAATATTCACAATCTAAATGTCTTAGTTGCTGTACATAAAAAAACTTTTTGAGTAAGAAATTGATTTAATGTTGCAAGAATAGTGTGTCAAGCAATAAGAAATATTTCCCTAAGCTATTTACCGATAATAATAAGAGAGTCCCAATGATCAATATTTGTAATTAAGTATCTTCATTTTGAGGGTTAACTACTCACCACATAGTGGCCTTGGACATTCAGGCATTTGTCACAACTGGAAATCAATTTAGATATTTCTTCATTGTAAAATATGGCTGCATAAAATCATGCAGCATGAGTGATTTGACAATGTTTTGTTTTAATTCAGTAGAGATAAGGCAATCTGTTCCTCCATGTCATGATCATTTATTCTACCATTTCCTGACAGTATAGAAGGAAAAACAAGAAAAGTACCAGAATTGATCCTATAAATATTGTGCTTAAAATTCACTTCAAAAGGAACACTGGAGAGATTTCTAGTATAAATAAATGCTAGATGCTAACTCGCATGCCTAATAACTGGATAGATGCTTAAATAGTTACTAATTTTAAAAAAGGAGACAGAACAAACAATAAAAATTATGAGAAATAAGCTTATTGAATGAAGTGTACAACATTTATGGGAAAATTACTACAAAACATAACAGAGGTTATTTTATTAGAAGAACATCCTGCAAGAATAATGTGTTTATTTTAAAACAACTATTTGAATCCCATATGGAGTTTAATAGAAAACTACATGTTATTTAATTATTATATGTAAAAGCATTTAATAATGTACATAGAGACATCTTGTGGAATATTATATATGAAAGAGGCATAACGTGGTATCTAACGAAAGTTATCAAATAAGTGCATGAAGGAACCAAAATAAATATAAAAACAAGAACAAAAAATGCTTTTTGCTAATATAAAATTAAGTGTACGACAGGCATGTAGCCTATTATGGTCCATTTTTAAGATATACTTAGGCGGTGCCATAAGGGTGTGGAAAAAGCAGTTGATAAATTTGAATATTAAAGATAATTTTAAAAATAAGAGATTTGTAAAAACAATTATATTTGCAGATGAGCAAGTTTTAATTTCTGACAATGAAAATAATTTACAGAAAAATTTATATGAATTAAATAATATTGTTAAAAATTATATCTTACTACAGCCACAGAAAAGTCCAAAGTTATGGCATTCAAAGGGCAATTGCCAATGATCAAAATTGATAGTTGAAAATAAAAGTATTGAACAAGTCACCTTAATTTTTCAAGCTGTCAAATTTAATATTTTGGGGAAAAGATGTTGGAATATAATCTGTAAAAATGTAATCAAATGTGCAGTACTATTAGAAGAACATTAAGGAAGACTAGAATGGAAACTCAACTAAAATTCTTTAAACTAATAGCAATGATTAGTTGCCTATACAGCAACGAAAACTGGACTTTAATAAAGGATAAAAGAATTCAGGCCCAAGAGATGAGATTTCTAGATCAGTGAAAATAGTAACATGAGAAGATGAAATAAGAAATGAAACGATAAAAAAGGAATTAAAAGTTTAAACAGTAAAATATGTATGAACAAAACTGAATGGAGATATCAAATGCATGCCTCAAGAGAGAATTCCACATTTTATTTTAAATTTTATACGTAGAAGGAAAAGAGGTCCAGGTAGATCCAGAAAGAGGTGGTTCTAAAGAGCTGTAATGGGACTTATGTCCTAAAGCATGAAGTAGTTGATTTCCTGACAGTAGCCTCAATAACATCTCTATAGACTGCAACAAGTCTCCAATAAATATCAATAGGCCTAATGCTTTCAGCATTTAAAAAATAAATAACTGATTGAACTTGCGGAAAATTGTCAATATGTGCATTCATTCTCAAAGATCATCACGCTGAAAACATCTAATGCAACAGCTGCACATTCAATTTGCACAAATGTTCCTTACTTTAAAAATTATCCTTATATATTTCCTACATTTCAATCAATATTTACATGTAATGGGCACTAGAAAATGTGCATGTTTGGAATATTTTTAAATTTAAATGTAATTTTTTATATAGATTATAGTGGATTAGAGTGGGTGATCCCTGAACTATGATCAAACAAATGTTTTACATAGGTAACAAACTTGAACAAAATAGTAAATTTGTAACATGAAAATACCCACTATAAAAGAGCCTGAAGCTGCACAAGGCACAAACAAGTAATCTCTAAAGTCAAAATTTATTTAATTTATGTACCACTTTCTCTGGCATACTAACTAAACACAAAAATAGCAAATCTCAGGATACAATCATAATAACCTCTTTGTTTTAGGAAATTGTTTCTGTAGTTTCTTTTGAGAGTGGCAATTTTTTTAAAACTTTTTATGCAAAGTCTGCCATTACTAAGAACTATGCGCTTCAAACATGATCTATCAGACATATTGTAGAAAAATGGTTGTGATAAGTTCTGGTATCTGAGTTTGTAAGAGCAGTGAAGTCTGTGAATGATATCTGCTTGTGATAAAGATTTGTTCTGTTCATTATTTATTTCTAATTTTGAAAAACTTATGTTAATGTGAGAAATGTAAACTTAAATATTATTGTTATTGTGCATCCCATGCTATGGCCCTCCCTGCAACCTTGTTACTTTTGTAAGAAAAGTGTATTATGAAATATGTTGTTATTGTAACTGTGGTACATATGGTTGTTTTGCATTTTACAAGCAAGCCTTTGTATATAAACCTTATAATGAAGAATGTTAACCAGTGGAAGCCTTTCGTATTGTAAGCAAGTTATTTGACAGTCACATTTTTGTGCAAAGAATGAAATGTATACTTTTTTTCTCCTTTGGAAAAATAAATTGTGTATTTCCACCCAAAACAAGCCTTTTTATTTGCATATTTTTAGAACCTTACTTTATATCAGTTTAAAAAATTACCAGAACAGCATATAAGGGTCATTTGAAAAGTTATCAAAATGAAGCACAAAATACCTAACCAATTTTTTTTTTAATGGTGTTTAATGTCCGTTTTTACTACTGAGGCACTACAGGTGGTGAACACAGGTGATACATGAGATGAAATTAATATTGGAAAAGGATTTTTTTTTTAAGGAAGGAAATGTTCCAGGCCTAAGTTTAGGATACCTGTCCGGCATTTGTCAGTTATGAAGACTGAGGAAAACCTGAAAAAAACCTGTCATGGAGAACGGTTCTGGCAGGATCCGAACACCAGACCTCCAGCTCACAAGTCTGCGCCTTAACGACCTTAGCTACCTGCGGTGGTAATCATTCAATGTTCCATCTATTATGTGAAATGAGTCTTCTGGGCTGTAAGGCATGGTCCAATGGAATTCTTCTACTTCATCTTCCAAGAAGATTGCATGTTCAATCCCAGCCAGGGTCGATGGATATTTTCAGGCATAAAAATCTTAAGTATGGCTTCTTTCAAAAGGAAAGTAACCCATGTTGTAGATTTATGGCATGTAAGAACCTCAAGCCTGAAAGAATAGGTCTCTGAGCAAAATTTATCTACCATTTCACACCCTGAATTTAATGGGGTTGCTGATGACTTGAGATGTTAAGAGAGCATCCATAGATAAACCAAATAAATAAAATAAGATAGTATCATCCATGTAAAATAAAGGCTAACTCTTTCGAATTACTCTTATTTCTCAACATAGTCTCTTTTGACACTAATGCATTTTGTCTATTATGTTCTAAAGCCTTTATCCCATTTGGGAAATCAGATTCCTCCAGGCCTGCAAAATATTACTCGATTAATCCTTTAAGTTCATTGGATAAAAATTTCTTTTCACCAAGAAATTTTCTCAGCTTTGGAAAGAGATTTTAAAGTCTCGTGAAGCTAAAACTGGGAAATAAGGCATATATGATAGCAAATCATAGCTCATTCATTGATTTTTGCCTTTGTAATGATGTAGGAGGGGAGAATTACTTTGATGCAAGATTACTTTCATTATTGATAAACCCAACTTTATATTTGCCTTTAGTTGGTTCAAAAGGTTAGCATAGTATGCTCCAATAATAGATGTATCAATTTGAAGATAGTCCATCATAGGATATCTTTAGCCTCCCTCCAGAAAACTGATGCCATGATTTTTCCTGCCTATTTACGCATTTGGCCTTATTTGGTGGTGGACAATCATGATTCTTCAATTGTTTTGTCTCTGGTATGCAGAACTGCATCTATGTTTCATTACTGGTCATGAATTGATGGATAAAATGGCTGCATATCTCTAAAAACATGCCAAACTTTGCTCAGAGATTTACATTTGCAATCTGATTTACTTTTGATCAGGCATGGCATTGCATCCATCTTGCAAATAATTTTTAAAAATGTAAAATACACATTTGTTTGAACTGCTTATATTTTCAGCAATTTTTTTCACATCTTTAGTTCAGGCTCCTCAAATAAAGCATCATGCATTTTTTCTCATTTCTGGTATGGTGGCAGATTTTGGCCATTTTTTTATTGGGTTTACCTTCCAAAACCTTTCATGACTGCCTTTGAACTTAGTTGTTCACTTGAATTCAATTGTAAATGATTGCATAGAATTGCATAGAATATTTGTCATGCCCTAATAAATTTCTGTTCCTGTCATACCCTTCTTCATAAAGAATTTAATTACTGCAAGTTTGAATATTACCATTTTTCCTACATGCATATGTCTGCATTGCAACAAAGAGTAATATCTACTATGATCCTTCACTGAACAAAGCATTATTGCACATGTTTCTGTGAAAAATGGCAAACTTTGATTGGCTTGGAACTACTGCTGCAATCTTTGGCTCATTCCAAGAACTTTTCCACTGATCCTCATATTACAGTATTAGGTATGACGTTTAGCATAAGTTGGTAACTTTATTTTTGGTATGGCAGCACTGTTGTACTAGAAGTTTGTCCTTGGAATAACAATGTTGTGCTCTTATGCCTTGAATTTTACAAATATGAAGAAACCTGGGTATATTTTTAGGCTAAAGAAGATTTGAGTGTCAAATGGAAAAAACAAAAACTTCAAACATATTCTTCTGTTAGAGCTTAACAAAGCAGCAAATACAATAGCGATGACTTGGAACATTTATGCTGTGTATGCAGAGAATGCCATTGGAGAAAACAGTAGAACAAAGATACTACGTCAAAAGACACTAAAATATCAGAGGGTTGAACTTTAAAATCTTTTATTTTTTCTATTAGCTGGAACGAGATTTTTATGCTTCTACTTTGAAACCTTGGTAGAGCTATAAATCTGTCTGTAAGCCATTTTGCTAGAAAATATGTAGGGGTATTTATATTATTAATGATGGGTTTCATGCCCTTCCCCAGTTTATGGATTTTAGGTAACCCATATATTCTGGCTATATTAGGATTCTTTTGTTTTAAACTAAAGTAAATATAAAGATAGGAATATTTCCTTCACACTGGAAACAGAAACAAAGGGAAGGTTGCCATTTTTAGATATAAAAATTAATAATAATTGTGGAAATTTAGAATTTGGAATCTATAGAAAGGATACGCACACAGATAACTATATAAAATCAAATGGGTTTAACTCCATAGCTCACAAGCACTCAATTTTCAACAGCTCAATATATAGACTGCTGAATTTACCAATCAGTAAAGAGGAGTACAAAAAAGAATTTAAGAAGATACAGGAAATTGCTATTATAAATGGTTTTAATAAAAATTTAGTAAACAAAAACTTAATAGATACCTAAAGAAGAAATTGATCAAGAATACCATCACACTATTAACTGAAAAAGAGAGACCGGTTTTTAAAAAATTCACCTATCATCCAGTAGCTATGAATAAATTCCAAAAAATGTTAAAGATATTAACATTGAATTGGCACCTGTTAACAGATACACTTTGAAAATTGCTTTAGTGGACAACAGTTTTAATAACATTCCACAGGAGAAAAAGTAGGCATCTACAAAATAATATGTAAAGAATGTGATAAGATACATGTTGGAAAAACTAAAAGGAACATAGGAACATGGTTAAAGGAGCATCTCAAGAACGTTAAGTACAAACAGATTGGTGACATACCATTTTTGGAAAGATAATCAAGACATAAAAAGAGAAATAACTTAAAGAAGCACATGGACATGCAGAATTGGACACATGAGAGAAGATTTACATTCATAAACATAGGAATCATCTTATGAATTTTGACATTATAGGGGAATGTAATACCAATTTCCAGTTTATAAAGAAAAAAACACCACCAGGACGCAGCCACAGGTCCTAATAGATGTTAGTTTCTCGTATCAGTCATCAAGTTGGTTGAAGATGGAGAGGATGTCCCTTCAAAGCTGGTCCCACCATATTTAAAAGTAAGTGAAGCATAAGAGTTTGTTAGACGACAGATTAATTATAATTTATACTTTCAGCAATTTGTGAACATGTTGCAAATAAAGGACATAAGTTCTGTGATTTGGGAAAGCAGTAACAAAAAGTGTCATCAAATTTTAGGGAAAGTGCACCAGATAAAAGTGAAATTAATATTGCACTCCAGGAAGAAACTGTCACATTCCATACAATGAAGCATTCATAAAGTTTCAAATCTATGGATTATACTTTGATCAAAAAGTTTAATGAGGCAAAATTCACTTGTTCTAGAACAAAAGTGGAAGCAATTGTTAAACATGTGATTGCACCATGGGCAATGATGATTTCTGTGAGAAGAACTAACCCAATTAAAGGGGAAAGGTTTGAGCTCCTGAAGCTTAATACCCTGAAGAACAGCCCTCTAATTGCACCAACATAAGCAAAATAGTCCTGCACAAAACAAAGCTAAAATCATCCACAGGAACAGCAGGAATAAAACAACTGTGAACTATAATGAAAAGTTCTGATTGCAATAACAGCTGCTTCATTTCATGTGATGGAACAGTGTTTGAAAAATGAGGCAAACATCTCATGGATATTATTTTTAAAAAGTAAATAACAGATCTTAAAACTCCCTAACACTATGTATGTTTAAATACCTGTAAAATTATCTTTGAGCAAAGCATTACATTGTATTTTTATTTTAAAAACCATCAGGTATTAATTACCCTGTAGAAAGTTGAAAAACATGCAATTGATTTAACTAATAATGAAACATTTTTAAAACTTTGACGCTATTTTGTCAACTATGTCAAATGTAGTAAACATGATATTGGTTTATCCTATCAGTTTGTACTCACAGAAACTAATAACACAGTATTTTATCAGCAGTACAGCTCATCACATGCATTTTGGTGGTGGAGAAGGTTACTTCAGTATTTCAGCCTTGCTCACAGTGGCTGTTTGTGCTTACTCCCCAATAGAGGTGCCTCCAGGAGGAAGCAATGAGATAATGGAGACACTGGGTAGCCAGGATCCATGGGGCAGAGCTGGGCAGTGTAGCAGATTTTCTGAGTTGAAGTTTTTTTTCCATTTTGCTATGTATAACTTGAATTGTTTTCATGTGTCTGTTTATTTAGTCTAATAATTTTTATGTTTTTATTTATGCTGATATATGTTGTTATTGTTTGTTATTTTATTCCTTCTATATTGGTTCATTAATGTAGAGGGTGGCACAAAAGTAACTACATACTTAGTGAATTTCAGTTAACACATTGTATTTCTTTGTATATTATGTTCAAAACGTTTTATTGTAAGCAGCCTTATTTGATGGAGGATCTGGCTTAAAATGTTTTTGCCATTTCCTCAAAACCTTATTGGTAACTAATCTTTACAGAAAAATTTCTTTTGTCTCTAGTTCACATTTCCAACTGTTACTGACAATTCATTCCTGTTTCCCGCTCTTCTTTCTGAGAGTATTACCAACTTAGAAACATACATACAGTATTGTTAAAAATAATGGGAAATGAACACATTATGTGTCTGGCAATTCCACAAAACGATTAGCTGTAAAATTTTCAACAATGTCAAGTCTGTCAAACCAAAGGATATTGCTTCAACAGAAGTTCAAAGCATACTTCCACGTCCGATGAATTATTTGTTGGAAGATGATCAAGATAGTTGGCTACAATGTTGTGAGTTTATGCTTGATCATTATCAACATGATTCTAATTTCTTTTAAAACAACATGGTCAGTGTTGTCACCTGTAAGTTATCTGGACATGTAAACTGACCTAACAGTACTTATTAGTACGTGGAAAATCATCACACTGTTTTGGAGCAAGAACTAAATCAACCTAGCGTAAATGTATTGCGTGCAATATCAACATGTAGGTAATTGGGTTGCACTTTATTGATGGAAATCTCGATAGTAACAAGTACTTGCTTTACTTCAAAGGGGTTACACCAGGTGTCATCATGCATTTGAACAACTTTGATCAACTCTACTTCCAGCATGATGGAGCTCCTGTATATTATGTTACAGTTGTTTAGACATAAGGTGATAACATTTACAATAGGAGAGTGCTTCGATGTCATACAGAATTGAATTCCTACCACAATCCCCTGATCTTACCTCAATGGATTTCTTCCTTTTGGGTATGGTTAAAGACGGAGTCTATGGAAGGAAACCAAAAACTGATGAAGAGCCAACTGTTTACATTTAGGATGCCTGCCACAATCTGGACAACAACATTCAGCTGTTTTTGCATGTCAGAGTGTTTCAGGTAGACTGAAATGGTGCATTAATGCAGAAGGGAAACAGCTTGAACATAAAAAGGACGTGAAATCCTTTGCTAACTGAAATTCACAGTGTGTAGTTAATTTTAAAATAAAAAGAAGTGTAATCATTTTTTAACCGAATTCAGTAAGTATGTAATTAGTTTTGCACCATCCTGTATATCTCCGATGCTTTAAAGGGGAATCTGTTCCATATATTAATTTTACTGCATTATTTTTAGATACTTCTAGTTATATAAATTGTTTTTGTTGGCTGTTATTAAGCTTTGTTTCTGTACTACATTACAGATTTGATAGAAGTGTTATATTTCAGGAATGAATGAATAGTGTTTAATGCCTGTTTTTGCTACAGAGGCACCATAGGCGATGGACACTGGTGATACATGAAATGATATATTGGGAAAGGATTTATTATTAAAAGGAAACGTTCCAGGCCTAAGTTTAGGGTACCTCCCTGGCATTTGCCATTTATGAGGACTGAGGAAAACCTGGATAAAACCGCAGTCGGGGAGGACGGTCCTGGTGGGATTCAAACCCCAGACCTCCCACTCACGAGTCTGCGATTTAACGACCTCGGTCACCCATGGCGGTGGATTTCAGGAGGTTGGGGTGGTTATCTACTTTCTTTCAGGCTACATGAATGTTATGTTTTCAGTGTAATTTGTTTTGTGAATTATAAAATAGCTGTGTTTTCACCCTTTGTTACTTTAAAACTCTAGAAATTTGGAACTTTAAAGAATGAAAATAAAAATATGCTCCAACCTATTCACATTTGCTTATCAGTAGTAGAAGGCAAAAGATAAAAATAGGAAGAAGTACTATGTGCAGAACTGTAACTAATAACAAGACTAATAGAAGAGCAATATCCCCTGTTTGGAATGGATCAGAATATACAGAGGTCATTTATTGATAGAGAAGTAAGAGCAAGTGCAGGAATCTATTCCCCACTCTTCTCCCAGTACACTTTGGTTGAAGAAAAACAAATTTGATTCCAAAATAAAAGCAGTACAATTAATATATATCAAGCATTCAATAAAGCTATCCTATTCATAAGCTCAAAATCTGCAATATAATCACTAGAAGAAAATAATGATTTCAATTCAAAAATAATAAAAGAAAGACAATTTAAGGAACCTAACCAGTTTAAGTAAACAGATTAACTTCCAGTCGGTAATGTGCATGAAGGGTTAGAGAAAAATGAGAAAGTTGACCTGTTAGCCAAGAGAGAAACAAATATTGACCTGAAAAAATAACCATTAAATGTGGTTGATTGGTTGGCTAGTTGGTTGATGAATTGCTAGTGGCCATTGGATATGCTGATATTTACCATTTTCTCCCTAGATTTCTAATAAATAGTTTCCAAATTATTTTTCATTACTTGTTGCCATTAAGTTGGCTGCAATTCAGTCGATGTTCATTGTTTAGGATAGTATTCATGTCCTTACCCAATGGACAGTATCTGTCCTCGATTAATTTTATCCTGAAGAGATGTTCTGACAGCCAGTCATGCCCATCAATTAAGCAGAATTGAGAAACTCCAATATAAAAAGATTAGGTTTCAATTCAGAAGGAAGGATGGTTTTAATTTTATGGTGGCTTCTTATTTTACTAAAGTATCAGTAAATCTCATTTCCATTTAATCCAAGATGGCTTGGGATTCATTGTAAAACTATTTCTGTATTTTTTATCTCAATAGTATGATATAGTTTTATTATTTCATTTATAGTATATGTCAATGGGTAACTGTAATTCATTATATTTTAGAGGCACTTAAGATACCAATTCTTTTACGTATGTTAGACCTATACAATAGATTTTCTAAAACTTCTCTAATGGACATATTTCCCCATCAAAATTGTTAGCATACTGTCCCAAAGGTGTATATTGAGAGAATTCTTCACAGCATAAACATTAAACATTGAATCTGCAAAAAGAAGATAGAGGACATATAGGGAACATAACTAAAACAAACCAAGGAAGGAATCTGTGGCCATATTCATTATTACCATTGAACTTGACTGCTTAACAGTCCACTTACAGAACATCATCAGCTATACTATATGCAAAAAGCAGATTCTGTTATGGATAGAATCTACCTGAAATTGTGCCCTAAACTTAATCCATTTGAAATGAGAAGAAAATATCATTTAATTATATAGGAAAGTCAGAAGATTAAAAGGAATAAATTCAGAGTCTGCCATTGGAAACTATATATATACATATATATATTTTAATTTTTCAACATTTTCACTGATAAATTCTACTTCTATGCCAATGTTTGAACATGCAGCAGAGTAACTTTCTAGAGAATAGTTCTACAGCATTTAGGAAAAACTAGACAAGTATTAGCAGTAAACTTTTATAAGAGATCTAAATAAAGTTCAAACTAGTCTTAAAATTGCACAATGATACCAAAATAAGATTCAATATTGAATGTTTTTGAATGTTGACATGCATTTCACTCACAGAGTTTTAATTAGGATGTGCTTCAAGAACCTTTGGTCCCATCTGCAGCTGTTGGCTGACTATTATGGGATGTGTGGTGGTTGTGTTTGGATATGAGTTTACTTCTCTGTTGACATCTGTTGGCTGGAATATGAATTTACTGAACTTGTCCAGAGGTGGAATGTCAAAATTCATCATTTATCAAAATGTTTTAGAATGAACATTTTTTACCATGTGGATAGTATGTATTTCTTTTAACAAAATAGCTTCTTGTTTAATTTCATGGTTGTTCCCAAAGTGAGTTGCTGTCACTGATTTTTTCAATTGTTTTAATCAGACATTTCTGAAATGTTCTTTCTTTCTTTCTAATTTTCAAATGTATCTTAATTTGCCTAATTAAAATAAATTAATGAATTATGGCATTCCATGTTTAAACAAATTCAATAAATTCCTATTCCTGAAGTCTGAATTTGAATTTATTTCCAACAAACCAACATTTCAATAAAATGACATATTTCCATTTTTTTACAATAATTCAATACAATTATTAATTTTGCTAAGTTACTTGTTAACATTCTAGTCCCTGCACATAACTTTAGGTTAGTAGTGCATTGGTGACCATCATACTCTGAATTATTCTTTGATTGTTAATACTTCTAAGGTTCATTTATTTGTACATTTCCTTTCACCATCCTCTTCGTCATTCTTATCCATTTCTCTCTAGCTTTACCTAAATAATTCCCTCATATTTTTATATCCTTCTCTCCTTTTACATTTAAACTCTTCCTAATTAAAAATTTCCTATCTAAATTTTTCCATTTTTGTTTTAAACCTTTTCTCTCCGTAGCTTTCTTTGGTTACAATATAACAAACAATGAATATCTCTATTGTTTTCTTCATCTCTTTAAACAATTTCCTATTCCTTTATAATATCCTAATCAAATTTCTATTTCAGCCAACAGATGTTGACAGAGAAGAAACTCAGACCTAGCCTAATTACACCAAACAGCCCAAAACTTACCAAGCAATCGGTCAGCAGTTAAAGATGGCTGTGAAATTTCCTGAAACATGTCCTAATTAAAAACCATGTAAATGAAGTTCATACTAACATTAAAACATTCAATTTGGAATATTACAGTTCACTACCAAAAGCTTTAAAACACCAAATAAATACCAAAAATTAAATTTTGGGAAAACTGATGCCTTCTTTCAATGGGAGACAATTAAATTATATGATCTGTACCATTATGGCACAAATTGACTTACACAGTTTTTTTTTTTTTTTCAAATTCCACATTGGCATGAAGTAAATTCGCTCTATTTTTAATATTCATTTTTGAGAATATCACTTAGTAATTTATTCAGAAAAACTAGAAAAGCACCCCTAAAGTAACTTTTGACATATACTCTGTATTATATATATATGAAAAATGCAATAAATGGAGTTTTGAAAGATTCTATCAAGCATTAGCATTAACTTCAATATCCAGATCATTTGTAGGAATGTCTGAAAGAGGAAGGCTAAAAAATTCAATGCTTGACAACTCTTTCATTCTTACTTACCCATTTTTACATAACATGGATCTAGCCATTATGTGATCATTCCATGCATTTAACTTGTTTTTGATTGAAAATGGAATTACCTTGGTTTTCCTAAATACTGTAGATTTATTGGCATAACAATACTAAAATTGCCCATTGTTCTCTTTAGATCCTTACAAGCATTCAACTTGAAAGGAACTAATGAAATGAAAAAGTTTAATATTAGTGGGCAGATATAAAATTGTTTACTGAATCATTGTCTTTGCATAAAGTAGTCAAAATTGCAACCTGGCAGTCATCAAAACACTAGTACTACTGTTAAAATATATCCACTGTGCTAATATACAGGAGAAAGGATACAAGGATGTAGTTTCGAAAAGGAGCATAATAAAACTATTTTACCTTATGTGTGTATATATGGGAATAGTTCCAAAGGAAAAAAATGTATTTATTAACTTTAAAATAATCTGTATTTAATTTTAATATGACTTGTTTATCATCCATAGACAATCACTTGATTAAACTAAAAGCAACAAAAAACGTTTTTTTATAAGATGTAATATTAAAGAAAACATATATTGCTTTTAATAGTTTTGAAATGTTAGCATGGTGAAATTGCTGTTCAGCGTAAAATATAAAATTTTATCTGTGTCAACATCTAACCACTATATCACTAGTGGGTGTTTCAGCAACAGGTTAAGTTTCAACTGTCTTATATAAAGCACAAGGAAGATTTCTGGTTCTCTATGAAGAGAATGACTTTAAACTCTGTCTACATCTATGCTTGAGCTGATGGTGATTATAGTTAGTATAAAAGATTTTAACATACCACCACTTTTGCATTTTTCCCCTTTTTCTCTCTGTGCTATATATAGCAAATGTCTATTTTGTTACGTTGCTGTTGTAATGTACATTCAATCTGCAAAGTTTTTATACATAATACACATAGTTATTCATAGTTCTTTGACATATTTAAGAAAGTTGATGGTTTTTGATATGTGAAGTGAAAGACAAAATTCATCAAACATTTGTTCATAAATGTTTTGCAAGCACTTGCATAATGCTACAGAAATTCAGTGGTACAGCATTTCTGATTGTATGCAGTGCAGTGTGTCCCTGTCAGTTAGTGCAACTGTACTCATGATATGATGTTGAAACTTTAATTGTCACTAACTACATAAAGAAGCACTCCCATTTAGTGGAACCTAATTAAATGAAATTTCTCTTAACAACATATTTAGTGGGAACTAACAAAAGGAGATGCATCAAGTCAAATCAAAGGTAATATCTGGGTAAGAATATTTGTTCTACTATTAGAGTGGAACTTTTGTTTCATATATAGTTATAAGTAATTGCAAGTTTTAGAAGGAAACAAGTCCAATCTAAAAACAGCACAATAGTTTATTTATTTGAGGTTAGAAGCAATATTGCACATTGTAATATAAAGGTTAAAGAAAGTATATAGAGCAATTAACAACTCTGCTTCAGAGTTATATACATTTATATGATAAATGTCATAAATATTACTGCAGTAATTATGCACGAGATACTGCTTGGGGTGAAAAAAGAACATTAAAAAAAATTGTGCAAAATTCATTATGCACATCTATTGTTATGAACCCGGTATTTTTGTTTCAGAAAACAAGTCCAAATGCTAAAGAGTTCATTAGCCAATGGAACTAGAAATGATAAACTACTTGAAAAACTTAGTGTCTTTTTCATTTGATGTCTCTGATTTCAGTATCCCTATTTATTTGTTAAGCTCAAAGTTTTTTAATATATCAAGGAATTATGAATAATCTGTATTCTGAAAAATTATGAAAAATCATTGTCACTTTAGTAGATTAAGAAAATACCAAACTGATCAGTTGTTTTTTGGTCACTGTTCAATATACTGGGAGAGACTGTTGAGAGGTTATGATGTAATCCACAATTATTGTTTATTTGAAATGTGCACCTTGTCACTATTCATACAAATAAACATATTAATGTTAATAACTAATTAATTTCCATTATTGTTTGGCACATTCCTTGAAACACTAGAACTATTCCTTTTCTTTTAACCTTGCAGGCATTCAATTACAGAGATTGTTAATTTATTGTCAATACATAAAACATGCATATATAGATATTCACTATATACAAAGGTATATAAAAGATAAAAATATATAACCTATGGCATCTTAAAGATACAACTTGTTGGGGCAGAAATAACTCTCTGATATGATTGTCAAAAACTTTGCTTTGCTTTAACTATATCGGCATCATCAAATGTTTAAACAGCTTCTTAAGCTGTTAATTTGTGAAATCTGTATAATACTCAGTCTGAAAGCTGTACAAATATATAGATTGGTAAATCTGTTCGGACATGCTTTAATATTTTTCTTTGGAATTACAGAATGTGCTATTCAGAGATTTATAAAAAAAAGGGATAGAATCTTTTTCTGTACCTCTTCCAACACATTTTCCTGTAAAAGCATGGATCATCTTTTATGCCCTTATCTCAGCTATCACTAGGTGTACAAGCTGTGATGACAAAAATGAATCAAAAGTATTTTTTTCCTTGGTGAATCCCAATGTCTGAATTAAAATACTATTCTGTTAAAATCCTGACTGTTAAAATACATATCATTATAGCATCTAAGTAAAAATGTGGGTAAGCATTTGGTATTTACATTTATGTATAAAATCATATGATCCTCTCATGAATAAGCACATAAGACATTATGATATTATGTCTTCTAAGAGGACATGCATTAATAATAACTATACGTGGATCCGAAGTAAAATATTTTTGTTATGCATGTATATTATATGAATAGCTTTTCTATAATAGAAAAATATATTCACAAGAGCGCCATTATCTGTGATTAACTGTATAGTTCTGCAACAGAAATTAAACACTTGCTTTCTTTCATCTACTTTGGTAAGTCTTGGCACCATATCACTCTTCTGAGTAGAAAATGAAACAATGATTGTTGTATTTTACTCTCCAGCTGAACTAACATTCTTTGACTGATGAGAAAACAAAAAATGCAGAATCTACCAGACCCTTTCATTTTCTAGATGGTCTCACTTCGATGACTACACCTCCTGCATGGCCATTGCGCATGGAGTAGTTTCCACTGTCAAGGTATTTGTCTGTACCACCTCCTCCTCCTCTATATCGGCTCTTTGTGACTGTTGTGGTCTCACTGGATTCTATTGTCTCCGTTGAAAGGCCACTCTTGGTGGGTACAGTCTTCTTGGAGAAGCTCTGTACTGTATTAGTGACGCTGGGACGAATGGGATCATCTGACTTGGATGTTATGCGCACAGTTTCGGAATAATCATCGCTTCCTCTTCTTGTCATTGTTGTTTTCTTGGTATCACGATAAGGTGTATGTGTGAGCGTGCTGGTATAGTTTGGTTTTGGTGATGTTGTTCTACCAAGTTCTCCTACTCCATTTACCATGAGATTTGATCGATATGGTGAGGATGGAGGAGGAGTTGCATTTGTGCTTGAGGATCGAAAAGAGCTACTATAATCCAGGACTCTTCCATTCTTCAGTGGAGTGCTCGTGGTGAATAGACGACTACCTGGGGATGGTGATGGAGATTTGGGTATCTCCTCATCACCATGTAGGGTCTTATATAATTCTGGTGCTCGATCCATCAATCCCTTCATAAATATTTTCTTCTTTGTCTCTTGGCTACTGCTGTAACCATTTCCTGTGAACAAAACAGTAATCTGCTATTAAAAATCTCCCAAGATTTGGAGCAAATACCCCCCATAGGACAATTTGTTTTAAACTCAGGTTTTTTAAAATCAGAATAAAATCTTAATTAAAATCAAATGAGAAACTTTTTGAGAAAATGCTTACATGAATCAATACTTATGAAAGGATTTCTTTATTAAAGCAGAACATTTTCATGATATTTGTACAAGCTGTGAATCAAAGGCATATTCTTTTAAAATCATCTGAAAAAGAAAATCTTTAATTTCAGTACATCATTCCCTTAAATGAATTCTAAACAAAAGTATCATACATATCATTTTAGTGCAAAAAAAAAAAAATATATGTTTTATATTTTGCTTTCTAAAGTGTAAAGAAGATAAATGAAAATTACCATAATATGTCAACAAAAATGTGTGAACATTCCTTAAGTGGCATTTGTTGGCAAGCATGATTCCTACAACAGTTTATGAAAAAGTTTCAGCCAGCCATTTTACGTTTGACAGCAATTTGAATGAACCAACATTGTATCTGTTATAAAAATGAAAAAATATTTTAGCTCTTTTTGGTTTGGAACAGTGTTTAACACCAGTTTTTACTGCTGAGGCATTACAGGCAATGGATACTAATGATACATGAGATGAAATGATAAATTTGGAAAGCATTTTTTTTATTTAGGAAGGAAATGTTCCAGGCCTAAGTTTAGGGAACCTTCCCAGCTTTTGCTATTTATGAGGTCTGAGGAAAATCTGGAAAACAGGTGGGAATCGAAATGCCAGACCTCCTGCTCACAATTCTGCACTTTAATTACTTTGGCCACCAGTGGCAGTCTCTGTACAGTGATTAAGAAAGAATTAATAAGCATAATCTATATCTGTAGTTCATATGAAACAAGTAAATGGTAAATAAGGAGAAAACAGTACTATATCATTTCATGCATGGCAAAAACTAAATATAAGTAAACCGAACTTTGAGTACAATCAGAATATGATACATGAACAGGAAATACGATTCCTGGGGCTACATAAAGAGGTGGTTTCAGCCTAGGGCCAGGGGTACCCGAGTACTCCTCCTTTCCAGTTTTTATGAAATTAATTTTAAATATCCTTAACTATTGTTATATAGATTGTTAATCTATTTTATACAAAATAAAAAAGTAAATTGAATAAGCTTAATTAATTTTACATCAATTTTAAAATTTTATTTGTACTGAGTATGTTATTTTTAATATATTACATATAGGAATCAAAAACTATAATGAAAATTAAAAAGTTTAAAATTAACAATTTTGAGTTCAGCATTCTTTAAATTTTCGTTTTATGCCTTGCAAGTACTAATGAAGAAAGAATATGGGTATCTCAGCACTAAAGGTCAACATTTTTGTTTGAATTTTGATTATATTCTTCTTTATTCACTTTTAATATGTACCCTTGATGTGTAAGGGATCAAGGTTAGTTACTAAGTAGACAATATTAATGCTTAATGTTAGCTCACACTACATATTTTATTATATGCAAGGTATTGTTAGACCATTGTTGTGGTCTTATCTCTGCACTGCTGTAACTAACTTCTGATTTCAAATTGATAATTCTAAATGTGTTAAATGTTCTTAAAAAAAATAATACTCTATAATAATATATGTGTGTAACTGAGCACATTTCCATATAAATGATTGTGCTAATGCTGCCCACTATATTTTCATTACTAAGGTCACTGTACACTATACAATTAATTAGCTATAATAATTATAATTAATAATGGAACACATTCACAATATAAACCTTTATAATATTTGCATACATAACTGTTTAATACCTTGTTTGCTTATTATTTATACTGGAAGAATAAAGGGAAAAAACCAACAGAGTCCATAAAAATGTAAAATGAGTTATTGGTATGCATGCTTCTTGGTCAGCTATTTCATCATGTTAAATCATTACAAAAGAAAAACTACTATGGTTCACGCTATAGCCAGCTGAAGAATCCGTGTGTAGTTGAAAAACCAATGCAGTCACCACCTTCTTGATGTACACAGTCCATGAAGCAGTTGAAAAGTTATAATAATTTAATTACTGAATGTACTGAGGATTTTGTATTATTTCAAATTATGTAATTGTGTATTTCATGATGAATGGATTCACTTGAATAGTTTTAACTTTGTAAAAGTGATATTTATTTACCTCTGTGTGGCCATTCTTTCATGGAGTCAAAACAAAAATATGGCATTGGCAAAGGCTGAAGTTCCTGATGGCTGGAGAGAAGTGATCGCAGGAGCCTCAGTCAAGCCTAATCCGTTTGTGGGGTCTCGTGAAAACAAGCAATGTTCAAAAGCTGGAGTATATTTCTTCCTACAAGTCCTACAAAAAAAGATACCTTTTGCTATTGGCCCATTAAAACTGCTAAGATTCCTTTAGTCAAAATCAAAAAGCATAGAGCATAGGGACACTTATAATGGAGCCTTCTTCTCTTCATTGATAAGGGATCAAAAGAAGAAACAGTTACAGCCACAAGATATTCAGGAACCAAGACAGCACTATCACTCACCTCCTCTGCCTAAAGAGAAGTGTAAGGAGCTGATGGTCTTGATGAAATTCTGTGAAAATGAAGGATTCAAGAAGTACTACAGCTGACCACTTGCTGCTCATTAGCCAAAATGATTGCCATGTGATCACCAAGATCATACCTCTATCGATGATAATGGTTTTTAGAGATACAGTCGAAAAGACTTAATAAGAACCATATAGGCCTTTCTTTAGGCTTAGAGAATACTGTCTGTCAACAAAAGTACATGTTTTGTCTTTTTAATTACATAATATAATTAAAATTAATTTAATGGGCTTAAGTGTATTTTTGTCTTACAAAATGCAGGGAAAAAAACCAATGAAATCCATCCATAGGTTAATTAAATAATTAACTGGATAAGTTAAATAAAGTTCTTTATCTGTAGTTTCAGGCTGCAACAGCTATTGGGACTCTATAAAATTTTAAAAAAATATTGTCACTTAGCAAGGTACAAGTTTAAGCATTTGAAAGTTTATTTCTTCACTCCTGAAAATTGCAGTTTCAGACTCTGCTGGTTTTGCCCCTGTACCCTTCATATGGATTCATAAATTATTAACATATATGAAAAATGTACTATATCAATAATTAACAGCTTATCTATAGCTATGCTTTTATAAGTGGGTTAAGCATACATTAAGGAAAAAATAAATAGGGATTCGGATTTTGCTGAAAGTATGGTCTGAATATGGTATTTTCGAGAGAGGAAAAAGAAGAAGAAAAAAAAACGGGATAGCTGAAAACCATAGCTCAGAGTGTAGGCATTTCATCTGAAGCAATGCACATGAAAAAGCTGTGTGCGCAATGGATGTCATGACTGTTAACTGTGAACTAAAAACGCAGGCGAAAGAACATTTCATGGTTTAATTGCTGGAATTTTTGCGTCAATCCATTACTGTGGGAGAAACTGAATTTACCATGGCACACCTGTGTCCAAGCAGCAAGGGGGGGGGGGGAGCGCAACTTCGGTCGTTGCTCTTCAGATGCTCCTGGTGCGGGCTCTGCGGACCCTGAGTACCCGTGGTACTTCTGACGTTACTAGAAGCAGCCGGGCCGGACTTGAAACGAGCCCCTCCCGCAAGGGAGTTGTCCGGATTGGGTTGGACTCGGCATGGCAGTGGTTCCGGAACTCACGGGAAACTGAGTACTCACGACGGCAGCGTGTCCCAGGGGAGTGCCAAAGGCGTGTACCCCAGGGGCAAGTGCGCCTGAATCGCTGTCGTTCGTGGGGAGGTGGTGGCTTCTTTAATGCTGGGGTAACTCACCGCGTAAGTGAGTAGGCCAAGCTAGTAGGGCCTATCCACCAGTGAATTACTGGCAGCTAGGTGCGCCGGCTGTGAAGCTAAGTTCACTTGGCACGTCTGGACGTTGCAGCCGAACGGCGGGTCGGAATAGCTTCTAGGTGCCGTCCTAATGCAAAAACCTACGGAATGCGCAGACCTCTGTGAAAAGATTGAACACCACAACACCCCACGATAAAGGGAGGGGTCCCCTTATAATGTCCAAGCAGCAATGAAAGAAATGGATGATTGGATATTCCCAAGGAATAATTCTGGTAGATTTAGTTGGAAGGGTTTCCTCCTGTTTTGATTAACTGCAGACTTACCTAGAAGGTTACTGGTGCTCTTCGAGAAGCGGTGAGAGGGCTCTTGGCGCTTGCTGCTACGCTCATAGTCATAATCGTCTCTATCCGGAGAGGCAGACGTGGTGCGACTGAGATCCCGCTGGCTGCGACTGATGCTGGCCAGAATTCCGGGACTCTTGAGGGGTGGCGGCGATTCGTCCAGGCGATGCAGATGTGGGTTGGACTTGTAGGCGTCCCTGTTGCGGTCCCTGGCCCCCAGAAGCAAGGAAGACGAGGTCTCCGTGTCTGAACCACCATGAACGTTGAAGCTCTTGCTGCGGGCCAGGTTGGAGCGGTAAGTCCTGGCAGGTTTGGCAGGTCCGGTCACGTGGTTCACTATGGACACGTTGATCATGCTATTGGAAGCTGCCGGGGGTGCAGGTGCACGGTGCAACTTCCGGGGCAACGTCTGCGTGGCCCTCCCAATGTCGCCACCAGAATTATTCACTAGACGACTTGTGGACTTGCTCAGTCTTCCCAGCGTGCTGCTGTTGTTAATGTTGACCCTGCAACGTAAGTCTTAAAGTTAAACAAGCTACTCAACATCCAGGCATTGCTGGAACAGCGAGAATGAAATAATTACCACACCGATGGCTCTATAACCATTGATACACCCTTTTAAATTAATGTCCTTTTCTTCATTATTCCACAATTTCCAACGAACTTGTGGAACAATGAAGAAATCTGTGTTGATTTTGAAACAAGAGAGAGAAAATAGTATTATTTATAAACCACTTTATTTACAATGTTCACACACTGTGTGTGCCTCCAAGGGGGTTCCAATTCTCTCCTAAATTGATGGTACCTTTGATTCATTGTACAGAAGTCATGTTATACAGAGTGTTACTTAACCGTGACAAACAAGCCACGCGTATTATTTTTGTTCTTTACAAAGTAGTGCTATGTTCTTTGTAGTCAAAACCACCTGTCATCTACCACAGAACTTCCATAATATTCATGCATGGGCTGATGAAAACCACTAAGCAGTTTCGGAAATAAGAAACCAACAACATTTTAACATTAATGCATTGACTAAACTAATTGACGACGCATTTATCGATCCGTTAATTTTACCTGACAAGTGCATCATACTGTGCCTTTTTAACGGGTCATTTAAAAGTTTCGCAGGAAGAAAGTCTACTAAACTTAATACGCTGTATATAGTTTATACATAATGAGACAACGTCTTTTTTCTCCTGGGGTACCGACATCCTGTTCTGCTCTTTTTTATGAAGTCAATCTTTGAAGTCTGTATTAGAGCTGTGGTGGCTATTTTCAGCATAACCATTGGAATAACAAAGTTAAATAAATACTAAATACTAAGCGAAATTAACAATTATTTTATCTGAATTTCCTTAATTTAGATCTTCTACCAAATCCCCAGAGATTTTCCACATGTTAAGGAACATCTATATGCCAACTACACTAGTAAACTGGAAGGCGGGTTAGATGGCTCAACGCGTATATGCCTACATTTTGTTCAGATCACAGAAGTGGAGGGAGAAGCAAAGCTAAAAGACCGCTCTCTGGGCCACTTAAAGACCCAGAGCTGTTCTGTTTAAGGACAAGTAACAGAAATCACTGAATTCTGAGTATACACCAAATCTGAGCTGATATTCTTTCTCTCGTTCCTATTTTTAAGCTTTTATTTTATATGGGTTTCCTTTCCAATGCAATATTAAGTTACTGCAAAGTTATCCAGTCAGTAATATTCCCTGTTTTTTTAATCTCTGGAAGGGGGAGGGGAGATGACTGTTTTCCGGATCATTTAGCTAATGAATCAGTTACCAATCCGGTATAAAAATATAAGTAATTCAAATGAATGAGAGCTGCCTGTTGCTACAATTTTTTTATGTTTTATTTATTGTCGCTATGACTTCATTGGTCTTCTCGCAATGTCTGTAGGATGTGCACTGAATACTATAGGTGTAAGTCTGTAGGGGGTGAATGAAACGATGGCGCAAATGAACTCGGAAACCTTGGTGTCTTACAGCTATCTGGCATTCGCCTTCTACGAAGAAAACTTTATCCAAACAGCTTGACCTCACCGAACTCCGGACGTCAGTTGCAAACGCTACCACTGGACACCAAGACAATCGCCACAATGCTTTCGTTTCCATTTTATCACATGTGTCACTTATTTTTATTGAAACTCATCAGAATAGCGCACTAAAATATCCTACAGTTTCAATGGCCTGAACTTCTAAGCAAAATAGAAATAGTGCAATGAAACAGTTTAACCAATGTACTTTGATTATCAAAATTGTTTTTAATAATTGTACATTTAATTAGTGTTGTAAGTTATCATGCTTCAGTTGTCTTCAATTTTTACCGAAGATTTTGTATGGGGGAGGAGGAATCGGTATATCCCATAAATTGTTTTAATTTCGACCTTTATCTGTTCGACTGTTAGCGGAAAATAAAATGTCAAACTGGATTTTCATAACTGCAAGAGTATTTTATGGGTATTTGATTTTATTTTATCATTATATTCGCTAAATAGCCTAATTAATTACAACTTTACTTAAGTTTCTCTCAACATATATTCTAAAGTTCTGCAAATAACAGATTCGATCAGGGTGTGTTGGCAGCTATGAAAATGGCGCGCATTACTTTGTCAATAATCAACAGACATCACGGAGGTACCACCACCATTAAGTGAGTTCCATTGTACGCAAACATTTTTTCACAACAAAAAACGAAAGTATTACGAATGATGTGGCATTATACAGCGCAATAATGCGATGACAATGTATGAATGGCATTGTAGCTCGATAATGCATTTAAACAATAATATAAATGGCTTTTTTGTAGGAGCAGACTGGATTGCCGACGCATTATCGCGTTTGTAGTGTGGTGTCCGTTAAGACACGAAATTTAGGGGAAGGGATGTTTTGGCCAAGCCAAGAGATAAGATAAGAAAGATATGGAAGTAAGCGTGGCTTCTGTTTAGGCAGTCTAGTGAGAGAAGTTATAAGAGAAGCAAGAGCACAAGTAATTAGCTAAAGTGTTATAAAACTTTAATGCACATTTCATTCAATAAATTGTGAACTATCTAACATTGAACATGTGTGATTTCTGGTAAGATCCCGAAGACATTCCTTTCTGGTTTCCTTAATGTTTTGAGTTAGTTTTAAGTGTAGGTTGGAAAAAAATGCTTTTTGCAGTTGTGATGGCCTCGGTTGCGACAATATCTATTGTTAAGTTAACCTCTATTTAAACGAGCATTCAAATAGTTCGACGTTGGTGTGCATGGTTCATGGAAGGAAGTGAAAACGTGCAGGATGAACAACTTAAGGGAGGGCTGCAGTGACGGTGTTTTGAGACTGCCAAGAGGTTTTCCTCATAGATCCACAATAAATGCTGAAAGATACTGTTCAAGTCCTGCTGCAACTCATAACCACGATCAAATATAAACACCCCGGATTTTCAACTCGTAAAGTTATGTTACTGCATGACAACGCTCGCCCACACTCATCTGAAATAAGTCAGGACCTGCTTAGGAATTCAAATGTGTAATGTTCCGCCCTGAGTGATTTATATCTTTATACCGAACTGAAGAAGAACCTCAGAAGCCAGCGATTTGAAAATGATGAAGTGAAAATCTCAGTGAACAAGTGATTGCATAAACAGAACACGGCATGGAATCGAAAACTTGGTGTTGCGATAGCGAAAATGCTTGGAAAAATGCGATTATATTGTGCCGATGGAGCATGGATCTATATACGCTTTTCTGCTAAATCTTTAGCTTTCGTGTGTGAATGTATAAAATGTTGTGTTAGCACTTTGTAAAGTTATTTCAGTTTCAATTTCGTTAATGTGCTTAGCCTTTTTCATTTGTTAAATTGAAGGCAATCATTGGATAAGAAATTAATATTCAAAGTTAAATTGCACAAATGCTTGACCATTAAATTTCTGTATAAATAAATTGCAGGCAAGCAGATTTATTACCTAAACTTTTCTTAGTAAGTACTTGCCTGGTTACTGCATTTTTGTGTGGATGTTAAAGAAGTTTGCGAAAATTGTTATATATTTCTGTTGTTCAAAGCACCATTGGTGAGTTATTGTGAATAGTTTTATAATGATCATTGTAATAAATATAAATGTCAAAGATAATTATCTTCTCTGGTACTTGGAAACTACCTTTCCCAACCATAGCCTGATAGCTTTCTTGTCAGTCGCTTTCTAAATTAAATGCTCGCTCAGATATCAACGCGAGGGTGCAGTACAAGATATGAAAATTCTTATAAGGAATCCTAGAGTAGCAGAGAAATAGGAGAAACAACTTAGGAGTTCTATATTACTGGCTTTATTTAAAAACAAAAAAGAGAATTTAATATTTTTCTCGTGATAGGGAAACTTGTTTATTGGATGAACGTCGTAGCATTAAATTGCTATATTTTATAGAACATTTATAATGAAAACAGAATTTTAACTTAAGCTAGAGGATAAAGCAATTCAAACTTTTTAAAAACTGGATAAAAGATTTACATAAACATATGTAAATCAAAACGAGTAATTATGGAACACAGTATTAAATCTGCCATTTTCTTAACACCCTGACATTTGCTGAAAATTTAAATATGTTATGCATAATAGCCTTGAGTGTTTCAATACATTAGCCATAACAGAAACCATTATTATACACGTAATTTCACGGATAAAATGTCCGAAATAACTATTAGTATTCTCTTGGAGAATGCAAGATGCATTGCAACGTACATTTAGTTGAGAATTTTAAAGAAACATTCATTAAAACATGTTGGCAACATGTGCTTACGTCACGCTCATCTCAACCGAATGTTCCATAATTCATAATCTTTTAACAATACTAAAAGTCTGGCAAAATGAGGTAATTTAAATGAAAATCATGAGACTGCGTTTAAAAGGAAGACAGATGGAAAGATGAGTAAAGCAAGGTAACCTTATCTATCTCAAATTGTTTACTTGTCTTCTGAAAAACTAATTACGTAAATTTAATTGAAGTCGCTGCATAACAAAATACGATCCACGAACTTGAGATTAAATGAGGATACAATTATCTTTGTCAGTTTGAAAAATAATTTTAATAAATGCCAAACCTGAACTGGCCAAATAATATCTTTGAAAGCAAGGTGGTTAAAGAATAAAATAATTCATTTGGCATGGGAGACATTATGGAGTCTTTGATTCAGATTCCAGGATATGACTACATAAGGCGTCCTTGCCAACCCATGCAAGCAACGGGCGGTGCCAACAGAACAATTTCGTCCATTATTTATCCTTGGTAAATGACTGAATGGAACACACGGTATAGCTACACTTATACAGCCTTAATAGTTGTATATTTCGGTTATCAAATACTCTCGCTCGGTACTATCAGCAAGTAAAATTAAGGAAGATTCTCGTGTTACTATGAAAGTAATGCCTACTTTAGTTATAAATAGGTAGTGGGATTTTATGTAAATGCAAACATATTTTTTCTGCATGAATATAAATGTGTATAACTAGTTTAAACTTCGAACGATCATAAGAATCTAATTTCACATTAAACATCCTATTTGAAATAAAATATATGTAAATACATATTTCAGAAAACTCTTAGTAAACGCATAAATTTGGTTTAGTGCTGTTTTATGCTCTGAATTATTCTATTTTCTTAGAATATATTACTCTCGCTGTAAAAATATTTTGTACATGCATTAAGTGTGGAGCAAAAAATAAATAAATAAAATAAAATAAAAATCACATCCAGAACTGATCTGTTCAGACAGAAAAATTCCGATCGTCCTATTTCCCTTTTGCCTGGGTTAAATACTGTGCTGTATTATGAGAAGACAGTTGTACAAACATGAAGGGTTGTCTATCGAAACATTTAAGATTTATTGAAGGAGGATTGTATATAAAAAAAGATTTATCATTCATATCTGCAAATTTAAGCTTTCTGTATGATACCACAAACAACCTGGAAACGTCTTTAAATTTGTTGGTTAAAACAGTTATGGAGGTGCAAGCCATTAAAAGCAAATTAGAATTTTTTTTCACTAGTGTTTAATGCCCGTTTTTACTACCGAGGCACCACAGACAGTGGACACTGATGATACATGAGATGAAATGATACATTGGGAATGATACCAGGTCTAAGTTTAGGGTACCTCCCCGGCACTTTTTAGAATTGTTACCAGTCTAACTTCTTAAAGACAAATTTTGAATTTTTTTTTTTTTTTGTTAATCTATTTATTGTCGCACTTGACTGCATTGCTCTTCTCGCGGCGTGTCGATTATGTCCGAATACTATAGGTGTAAGTCTGAAGGGATGAATGAATTGAAACGAATGCAAATGAACTCGGAGTCATTGGCGCCTTGAAGATATCTGGCATCCACTTTCTCGGGGTAAGGAAAAAAAAAAAAAAAAAAAAAAAAAACCAGCCAGCTTCATCTGATTGGAATTCGAAGTCAGGAATCTTGGAGTCAGTCGCAAACGCTTCCACTGGACCAAAGAGGTGGTCAAATTTCGAAAGTTGTTCGTAATAAAACAAACGATGGCTTAAAATCTTGTTAAATTGGTTAGTTCTGGAGAAATAAAGAAGTAGGCGTTAGTGTGTCTATAAATGCACGCCCTGTGATGTTGAAAACTATTGATATTCGCATGCATTCTTGGAGATAGCTTTTGTTATTCACTGCTAGTAGTTAATATTCAGCTGTTGTTGGTGAATACCCATAAATTTACTTCTGTTATAAACTGATAATTAAGGAACTAATTCTTATGTGAATAATAATGTTTTTCTACACGAAGGTAAACAAGTTATAACGAAAGAGGCCATGTACAGTGAATATTAGGAATAATTAAAAAAAAGTTTTAAATTTTTACCACATAAACTGTATAATGCTGACGTTTAGATAGGGGTTTTCCTGTTTTTATTAAAAAAAAATAAACATTTAAATTGTTTTTGCCATATAAAAATTCGCTCACTAATTATTAACCTTCAAGAGATATTTTATGGCTGTAACACACTCATAACTCAACTACCTTCGAAAAACGTGTATAAATCTTACTTTATTAAACCTTCTTGGAAATTATCCACCCTCAGTTAAAAAGCATTGTACCGGGCAAACTTGATTGCTATTTTCCAGCGTGATTATGTTGGAGTACATTCAACACTCGCGATATTTACCCCTAGTATTAAAAAGCACTTGCTTATAGGTTTTGCTTTGTATTGAACCATAGATTCAAATTTGTATCTACTACATTGTGAATTGCGTTTCTGAGAGGAGGCAACTGATCAGGAATGTTCTAAATAAATCTGCACGCTTACGAAGAACGTTCGTATTTAATATAACGCTTACAAAAAAGTCGTTGCTCTAAAGCCCACTGTCTTAGCAATCTTCTCGAATGAATGTATACTGCTGTGAGACCGGCCGTAAACTTGTTCAAAAATGACTTTTAAGGATATGACAAAGGAAGGAATGCAAAGTTATAGCACGAGTGCCGCTGGCTGCTTAGTAAAACACCGGACAAGGTTTATAACTAAAACCATTTAGTACACATGATTAACGCATACTAAATATTAACTGTCAGCTCACTTAAGGAAACCGAGAAAAATGTTCCCAGCAGAATTGGAATTGAGATATAAGATTTTAAGGTTTATTCAGTAATTTATTCAAAGGTATTTCTTTCTATTTCTATAGGAACTAATTATATAATCACACGTTTATCTTAACCTGAGAAAGATCGTGTTATTTTGAGCATTATGTTTAAATAAATTTTGTCATAGCGATATTCGTTCCTGAGATTGAGTTTGATTTAATTGAAACTTCGATATATGCATCTCACTTTCAAACTTCCCTTCCGCGTATGTGAGTCAAGTTTTAAATTTATGCAATATCACACGATATTATAAAAATAATAAACCACTGGATCCTCCGGTTTACTCAAGGTCTAGTGTGCATGTGAAATGCTTAGGAATTCCCATTTTTGCCGACTATTGTATATATTTGGTTTGTACCTGTGAAAAGGGGGCGATTCTTGTTACGTAAGTTTAAAAAGTTTCACTTTTGGGATGCATGTAAAATTTCACCTTGTTTTATTTTGTACAATCTTGCTGTGCAAGAATTCAACTATTTGTTGGTAATTTTTTAGCTTCTGCAGCTGCCTTAACAAATAAAATACCGTTATCATATTCTCTCGGCATACAATAAACTTTGTGAAATTGTTTACAACAATGTAAACATAAGAATTATTTTATGAAATTATTCACAGTTACTTAGACAGCTGATAGATATGGCGGTATTTTGTTTGGTAAAATTTCTCGATGGATTCTTGTCATTGCAGGCCCATAAACGAGTAACATTTCAAAAATATTCTGCTATTTTACAAACTGAAGTCGTTTGTTTCACATTCAAAGATAAACAAATGAAATTAGCTATTAGAACATATGCAATACAACAGTTGAAGATCGTTATTAAAATACACGCAAAAAGTATTTTACTTTTGCATCTGCAGTATTGTTTAGTTGTTCTAACCAGATTAAAATCGGTCTAAAAGATGAGATAAAAAGTAATGGCAGCATTGCTATAAATGTTAATTTACTTTTTTTATTAGAGGAAAAATATTTACATTCCTTCAATGTAATCCCCGCCCCCTTAATGTCTACCACCTTCTGCCGTACTTGTGGAAGGCGTCTTACACTATCGACGCGTCCTCATCTTCTGAAAGGATTGCTCTATGGCACGTGTAATGGCGTTTCTTGTGTTGCAAGTTCTTCTTTCATTTTGGCGAAGAGAACACAATCATAATCCAGGAGGGATACAATGAGCTGAAATGTGTGGTTTTTAATTTGGGGTCGTCCTGACCGGAGCATATTCCTGTCTTCACCTACCGCGCCCGCAACGCTGCATCACCACGTGTCTTGTGAAACTTCAATTTTGATCCAAGAACGTTGTAAATTTTCGTAAATCTCTTAAATCGCTCGCACTATCCCTGCACTAGCTCGTCTAATATTCGGTTAACAGCCCACCTGACTCATGACCGTCACACGAAAGTAGTGATCCAACCCGTGTGGAAAATGGCCGGTGGAAGTAACCAGGTGATATATACTAAAGAGTGGTTTTAAATATGTTTAATAAAATAGTGAAATTTACAACTGACATCCCTAATGTATCACAGTTAATAGTATTAAATGTGAGTACAGAATTTATAGAAACTTGTGGAAAATGGAAATGGCATTAATTCCGTTTGTTCTTTAAGATTAAGTCCCCAATTATAGTGCATCACCAGATGTTATTGTCTCATTGAGGATGGAACGTGACCTTTATTTTTCTGCAGAGCCACAATTATACAGAATAGTTGGTGAATATGGCTACCAATGAGGTTTTCACGGATCAGTGATCAATAACCAAAGTCGTTTTAAGAATGTACATCAATGTCTTCATTATGTTCTAACGATGTGGACCAAGCACGTGCTAAGTTTCTGCAGCTGTGTTGGAAGAGGAAGAGTTAAGACACTTGAGCTGCCGAGCGTGTCTAATAAATCGGCTGTACCCAAACTCCTTTGGCACACTTGGACACTTTCGGCGAGTCAGCGTGACTACACTTGATTTACCGCACCCACGCCAAACAAACAGCACGCATTTGCACAGTATGGGTTCCACTTAATTGAATACTCTCTTACAAGTCTGCCAACAATTTAGTTTTCTCCTTTCCCGAGGCTTAAATATAGTTACACGATGGTAATGTTTTTAGTTGTAGTCGGATGTGAATATAAACTCGTTTTCATTCAACTATCATGCATCCTTCCAAGTGAAATCGGACGCAAAATTAGAATAGTCCTTAAGTTATAAAAAGTTTAATATTTTTATGGTACTACAGCATATAACGACAATTTATTATAAAATATGACATCCCTAGGACTAATAGTTTGGCAAAAAATTTGTCAGTTATAATATTTTATTAAAATGTTATTTTGTTTTATATTGAAAAACAGATTTCAAACTACTTAAAAAAGAAATCCAAAAAATAACTAATTTTAAAGCTCATATCTTGTCAGTTGCCAAACATACTTTCTAAAATATAATCATTAATTTACAAGACAGAAGGACTCGATTTTGATTTGTTATATTTACGGACGCTTTTTAACATCTCAGGTCATCAGCGTCCCATTCAGTTCAGGGCGTGAAATGGCCCACAAAAATTTCTCAGAGGCCTCTTCTTTGAGGCTTAAGGTTCTTTATCGTGCCATAAATGTAGTACATGGGGCCGACGGCTTTACTTCCCTTCCGAAGGAAGCCATACTTAGGATTTTTACGCCCGAAAAAATCCATCGATCCTGGCCAGGTTTCAACCCGCGATCTTGAGTTTAGAAGGCAAATATGGTTACCACTACACCACTAGGACCGACGAGACAGAAGGAAATCTATTATATGCTTATTTGAACGATTTCTGCACAACAGCAATCAAAAATAAAAGTATAGAAAAAAATTGAAAATTATTGGGACAAATATAACTTTCCTATTGATACTCCAAGGTGCAGATAATGTCATACTTAAATAGAGTCCTTATATCTGTCTTTCACGCCGATATTATCATATAACCAACACTCTCAAGCCAAAGTGGTACAGATGACTTTTCGCTCGACTATACATTGGGGGAAACTAGCAAGACCCGTGTATTCTGGTGGAACGCCTAAATAAAACGGACACTTTTTGTTAGAGAGAGACCGATATAAGCGAATTACGAAGGAATGTATCTATTGAGATTGTACCCAAGCAAAGATTTTTGAAAATTTTCTTCAAACCTCCATCAATTCTGCTATGCACCAAAAAGACAGAGGAAAATGTTATATATTTATGTCTGTTAACGCTCTAGCGGCAACAATTCTTGTTTTTCTCAGCGAAACTCGGCATATAACCATCAATTAACAAAAGATTCATCAAGTTCAAAAACAGGAAAATGGAATCATTAGGGGTGGGGGTTAACCTAGAGCGATGTGGCTCTAGCGGTCTCAATTTTTGTTTTTTCTCAACGAAACAAAATATAATTGTCCATTAATAAACGATTCATCGATTTCGTTAACCACCAAAATTGGAATTGGAGGTGGCGGTTAACCTGAAGCGAAACTTTAAAAATCGCCCTAGCTGCTACAATTTTTGTTTTTTTCTCAGCGAAACTCGGTATATGCAATTGAAATAAAACAAGAAAAATAATTTCCAAAAATTAGCGAAAACAGGAGTGGGAGTCTATCTAAATTCAACATTTAAAAATCCACTTTAGCCGCAGCAGTATTTGCGCAATAAAACTCTGTATATGCCATTTAAATAAAACAAGAAAAATAGTTTCTGAAACTCAGGGAAACCGGACCGTTAGAAGTGGGGGTATACCTGAAAACCAAAATTTAAGCGCCAGTTTCTCTGTTCTAGCGCTCTGTAATAACCTTCACAAATTCGACTTACTGGGGAATTCGCTTAGTTTACGCAACTCCTGCTTGACGGACTTTTTTTATCTTATTGTTTTACGTAGGAAAGTTAGGCAAATATGAATTGATTGAAATATTATATTATATTATATATGGTAAGCACACATTTGTAGATAGTGTGCGATCAGTCACAATATAAATTTTGTTTAAAATGTCTAGCATAAATACTTTCGGATTTATGCTCTTCAACATTAATTTTCACAAACATATGATAAATTTATCACATTAAAACAAGAAAACTAATGGACTTAAAGGGTAACGGAGTTCGCATAGTCGCGTTTCCCTTACTCTCCTCATATACTTTTCAAGGTGACACTAATTTGTAGGTGTTCGAAGAAATAGCCAGTTGGGAATTTAAGGACGGAACGATACTTCAAATCTATCAGCTTCTTTGTCAAGCTATCAAGCTAACATGTTGCCAAAATTTCCTTCTCTCAGGTCTCGTTATGGACTGATTTTAAGCCAAGACATGCACCAATCTTCCGTTTAATAGCTAACATAAAATGACATTCTTGTAAATGCATTTCTGAACGCCCTTTATGCTTCCAAAGCTTACGACCCATAGAGACATGGAGACAAAATGAAAAAGTGCATTCAATTGAAGAGAAACAATGGAATAAATTAAGCAGGTGCCAACAGAGAAGATGTGCTGTGTAACATATTGTCTTAGAAAGTCGATGCAGTTTTGTTTATTACATGCTGGCGAAGGATGGACATAACCTCATTTTGGCTCATTTGTGTTCACAGCTGACCAGGTGGACAGTCGCGGCAGTACAGCCTTACTAAATAAGTTGCGAATCCACCCACTTGTTACCACATGTGGCAATTAAACGTTTTCGAACCCACGCAAATGCTCGCCATGTATCTGTCAGGTCGCAATGACGTCAAATGGCGAGGTGCGCCGAGGAATGAGGCGAGGCGAGGCCACGAGCTTACATATAAGTCGTCTACCTTGGGTACAGCCAGCGCAGACCAATAAATATCTGAATGTCCTATCATAGAGTGAGTCAACCAACCAATGTCACTGTGATAGTGATGGCATTGACATACACGTAGCTTCCAACTAGCATAATGAATCACTTTACGATCAGCTGAACTTGGGAAGTCGGCCATTTTGTCGCCATAGCGTTTCCTCCATTCTGTGAAGGCAAACATATCATAACCTTAGCTGTCAAAATACTATGCACCACGCAATCTTGAACCTCCACCCGAAGGTGTAAGGGCACCATAATCACCATCTCCTATTGTTTTCCTTTGTTTTCAAACTACAACTTCAAGGGGGGTGACAGTAGTAGGAGCAAATCTTCCTACTGAGATTTTATTTAAAGTGCATGATGCTATTTATATCTTCGTTGATTGTTAATTTGGTTTATTTACAGACGCTGTTTAAAATTTCAGGTTCTCAGCGTCCCATTCAATTCAGGGCGTGAAAGTGCCGACAAATTTTGCTCCGAAGCCTCTTCTTTCGGGCTTACCGTAAATTTACGACATTGGACTCACGGCTTTACTTCCCTTCCGAAAGAAGCTATACTTATGATTTTTACGCTCAAGAAACATCTATCCTCGATCTTGGGTCTACAAGGCAAGTATGGTTACCACTAGACCGCGCCAGGACCGACATTTATGTTGTTAGATTGGCTACAATACATAGGGGAAATTAAATTCTCTTTGCTATCTGCTTGTAAATCGTGAAAAACAATAAACGGTTTTAAGATTTATTTATTTATTTACGAAGGAACACTTCAAGATCTGGAGGTTTCTCATCTTTAAAGGAAATTTCTTATTCATGTTTATAGTTCCATATGACGAAGATGGGGGAAGAGCTTCATGTATTTGCAAGGATTGAGTCACTGGTTTCTTTCGAAGTATGGCGTAAAGATAAAAACTGAGTGCTAAGAGCAGAATAAATAGGTTTTATGACAGTCACCTCTCCACTGCAAAATAATAATTTACTCGGTAGTTTTATAAAAAAATCATGTTTTGACGATAATGTGTCAGACTGCCTGGATTCTAGAAAACTATTAAAGAAAAGAAACTATACCATTTGGCAAAGTAACGTCCGATTTTAATTGTTTTAATATAGTTTTAATTACATGTTTTGCTAAATATACTAAGTTTATTATTTTTACTTCAGTCTCGTTCTCTCAGTAGAAATATCTAAAAACAATGAATTACGTTTTTATAATTTTTATTTGTAGTACTCTAAGGGCCGGTTGTATAAATTATTATTCCGAGTTTAAGCGCTAAAAATAAACTTCATTCAAGCTGAACTTAAACTTTTGGTTGAAAAAAATTAATCCAAAATCATTTCACCTTGATCTAAGTTAACCTTAAACGGAAATTTTTCTAAGGTTAATCTGGGTGAACCTTGGTTAGCAAAGTTGCACAATATTGATCTTTAAAAGAAAGGAAAGATAAATGTTGAATCGATATTTTTAACTGTATGCTTAGAAGAACATGTGTGAATGTTCATGCTTTAACTATTCGCTGAATGTATTGCTGTAAGGGCATGTGCGTTATTTTAAGAGTTCAGATTACTCTGACGGTTCATCCGAAAACGAATTTCAACGAGCACCCTGTGCATTTCAGCACAGAAGGAATCCCATTATTGATTTAAAATGAGGTTTCGACTATCGTAACATGAAGTCGAGAAACAGGAACAAAGACGACATCCACAGTTAAGAACACGAACTAAAGAAATCATGCGTCGAGCCAAATGTTTACGATTCTACTCGCACTACCGTTCTTTGCAACTGGTAACTGGGCTTACATTTAAAGTGGACAAAGGAACTGCTAGTAGAACCATGCACAAAGTAGTAAGGGAAATGCAAGTTTAAGACCCGGAAAATTCCGGGGAGGTACCTAAACTTAGGACTGAAACGCTTCCTTCCTTAAAAAAATAACCTTTCCCAATTTACCATTTCATTTTATGTATCACCCGTGTCCACCGCTCGTGGTGTCTGAGTAGTAAAAACGTGCGTTAAACACTTAAATAATAATAATAATAATAATAATAATAATAATAATAATAATAATAATAATAAAACAATATAAACGTAAAACGTTTATAGAAACCGCTATGGTTGGTTTTCTTTAAACGTTCAAGTTATCTGCGATTCAAAACTTCGTTTTCAAAAATAACATAACATAATATTCTTGTGGACATTCTAGAACTCGTGCCGAGTTTAGAGCAGGAAAATGTCTACAATGTGTGCTATTGGGAGACAGCGCATGTCACTGTTGCCACTACATTTATTATAACATGTTGATGAACATCCTATGGTAGTTAAAAAGCGCCCAGCAAAAACTGAGAGGGGTAGAGGGTAGAGTGATGTTAGTGAACATTTTAAATAATTAATAACATGTATCCTCTACTGAGATGTAAACGCTGGGCTCCCCTGCAGAAATGTTTTTCATGCTACCTTACAAAAACTTTAGTTTGAAATGTATTGGCAACTGAACAAATTACAGCAGAATAGACCAATATTGTTGTGATCTTCGGTAGCGTTAATGTATATTGATTGACTGATTGATTGATTAGCGTTGGATTATTTACATACACCTTGGTACTTTGTGGTTAGATCTAATGCTTTAGTGATCTCTAGAATCTCTCCTACAAATTGAGAAAATACACATCATAAAGCACTTTATCCTAAAAGAGATACTCTTTGTGTTTCCAGAATTTCACATTCTAGTAAGATGGTGAATTTTGAAGTCTCACCAAATTGTTCACATAGAGACATGTGGGATTTCCTTGGTGGAGTCCCATCGTCCATTTACTTTTTGTCCCTACTTGATAGGTCCTTAGTGAGGGAGCTATCAGATGTGTTTATAAGAAATTTTCCCAGTTCTTTCATTTTATCTGATGATCTTTCGTAGTCCAGCTGGTCCAAATACCCTCAAACTATTCAAGTTACATATACATGAATCTTTAAATTTTTAATAAATACATAGTAAATATCTGACATAAATTAGTTTGAAATTATTTTTATAAAACAAACACTATCGGAAGTATCGAACAAACACACGCCTTATTTTCGTATAAAAACCGCGAAATTTAACGACAATCCCTCGGCAGTAACCAGTTCCAAGATATATTAATAAGTACCTAATTTCTCATTGAAGTGAAATCGACTTTGTGGTACGCTAAAACGTTTACGATGACTGCTTATCCAGTGTTTTGTCTTGAACTTGTGAATTTTAAAATGCATAGTTGATTAGTGATGAAAAGCATTTAACAAGAATTGAAAATTGTGAGCAAATTCTAAAGTAGGTCAATACCTTATTTTACAATACTGTTTTTTTTCTTGGAACAGTTACGATTATTATTTTAGGAGTTATGACGTCATAAACATTTTAAAATGGTACCTCATTTCCTGTGTATCACTACACAATACTTCATTTGTTTTACAAAAATCCAAGTTGCTAAAGTTAGAAAAAACTATGTAGGTCAATTTGATTAGCTCTATCTGTAATGAAGACGGTTTTATAGTCAAATCCACATTAATGCAATATTATATAGAGAAAATAAGAAAATGGAGATTCTGATGATAGGATATAATAGAAGAAAATAACGCAACATGAGCGTAAATAAATATCACCAGCGGCAACTGAAAATGTCCAATAGAAATTTGTGTTCCATCTGACCATTGTCACATTTAATGAGAAACATTTTGAACATCTAAGCGTAAATTACCATTTTAGATGTAGACCACTAAATTTATTTTATAAAGTTTGCTGTGTCCGAACTTTTTCTCAAAATTTTTCTCATTTAAGTTGAACTGAATATATCACTTCTGTATTTCGAGATATGTCGATATAACGACGTTCGGTTTCAATTCTGAATGCATCTCGATTGTTGGATTTTCATGTGCTCAAAACATATGAAATCTTTTCAATTATGCAGATATCACTGGTAGCATATGTTCATAATTTATGAAACTGTATCTAGAGCTGTGTATTAGGAATTCTTTACTGGTTTATAACCACAAAATTAGAGAATAAATAGAAGTTTATTGTAAGTATGATTACTACGCTAACTAAAAATTAAAATTTAATTAGTGAAATAAACAAATGAAAACCTTTGTTTAGAATGCAAATATTTACCAGTCGTCATGGAAACAAACGTATTTTCGTTAAGCCGATATAAACATATGTCCCAGTAACAACAATATTAACCACCAGAGCAAAAGTGCAGAAAAAGGGATACAGAGGAGATAAAAATCTGACATTGAGAGGCTTTTGGGAGATTCTTGGCCTACATAGAGACGTGGGGTGTTCAAAGAAGCCATGTTTGAGGTTGCTGTCGTCATGAACGTCCATATTAGGAGATGAAGGTCGCGTGGAGACAAACCTCTCGGCCATTTTGCAACATGTAGGCTTGACGCCCACCATCATGTCCGCCTTTTACCTGCGTCGCAATTCCACTTTGGGCTGACTTTGGCTCCGTGCCGCAGAATTTAAATACACCGAAAAAACAGAACGGTAAAATATTAGCACTCCTTATCGGATTACATGGTTTTATACACGCGAGCTTAATTTTAATAATAAAATAAAACAAACCCTGAGAACTAACATCTTAAAAGGTTTTTGCTAACTTAAAACTTCGGATATTACAACTTAAGAAGCTTAAGGATTCTGTTAGTGTACAAAGGACCGTGTTTTGAGTTTGCCATCAACATATTAAATGACGACTCGCTGATAAGTTGAATTGGATATCCTGCAAAACCACAAATGAAAACTTAAACTTTGAGGCCATATATTTTTATGTTTTTAAGGTTGCCTTTAGACTTTAATCATTTTGAAACATTCCTCAGCAAACAAATAGCGCTACAAGATATACTTTTTAATCAAAACATTTAAAGAAATGCTATTTTTAAGCACCAATATTACAATGAAATGTTTTAGTAATAATTAAATATTTTTGATGGTAATTACAAAACTAATAAAACATCTTTACTGTGCTGCATATATAAGATATTCACAGCAAAAAACAAAATTTATCTCAAAGAGTGGCTTAAATATTTTTAGTATTTTAAAAAAATGTATAACAAAAAATTAATATTTCCAAGCCGAACAGCAATTGAAAAAAAAATTAAATTTTCAGTACATGTCTTAAAGTATGCAGAAAGATATTGAGGTACCAACGTTAATTTAACCAATTTTGTGCCTCTCTCGGCAACGACTTGATTTCAATGTTATTGCTATTTTAACTATCATATGTTTGTGGTATTTTAACAAGAAATATTTATTATTTTTAATCGGTCAATAATCCATCGCTCAAGGTCAGCCAGGTTACACGGGCGGGGTTTATTGGACTGCTACGTTGGCCCCGATTTTCATGTCAATGTCGTTTGAACACTGAAAGAAACAGGACACTTCTAACCCTGGAGTAAAGAATGCTAAAATTACTAGGCCTAACTAATAATATATACGCATTTTGAGTGGACTAAAAGTACATTTTAAGAGACTAATTAATTCCTCAAAGAGGACTAAGAAGGGCGGTGGATATTATCATAAGCAGATGAAGGCAGGCTGACAAGGATGAATGCATACATTAGAGTTTATTGGACTGTCTCTCTGGTGTTTCTACTACAGGTTCTTGTGTTGTTTCAACCATAGTGTAGCCCGGATGACCCCGAACGGTGACTATCCACCGAAGCAGCCCCCGCCACTACGTCGGTCTTCAGATAATTGGTTGATTCGATTTAATATATTAAATTCCGTATTAATCGGAAAACTTAGTAGGATAAAACTGAAAAAAAAGGTGTAATATTTTTGTCGATAATTGAATTACAAGTGTTGAAAGTATATGTCAAATAAATAAAAGAAAGACATTTAATAGACAAAATAATAATTATAATGTCGCTGCTAATGAAATATAAATGATTAGGCAGAAGTACAAAAAAAAAAAAAAAAAAGAATAGTTACAAAGGGGTGCAGTACAACGAAAATATTTAAAATTATGAACGAAAAAACAAATGTTATAATCAAAATGAACAGACCATGGCGCCTTGAAAAATAACGTGCAATTCATAAAACAATTTTACAACAGTAATTGATGAATAAACGCTTATGAAAAACATGATCTTTGCAAATAAAAAAAAAAACTCGGGAAATAATTCACGTATCAATGTGGTATCGAACTCAAGTATAGTAGATGGCAGGCTAAATGACTCACAGAGATGAGATTTCTTAAGGAAAATGTTTATTTTATTTTTAACTATACTTTGCACGTAAAAAAACAAACAATTCTCTCTTTCTTTGGGTTTAATATAACAACTGAACGTATCTTAGCATTACAGTTAATTTTACACTTGAGTAGCCACGTCTAATTATACCCAGATTCAAACCAAAACTAGCAATTCCGGTTTTCAGCACCTGTACCGATAACATCAGGTACTAGATTCGTTCTCTAGTGATCTTCAAGCTCGGGGCGAGGCGAAACAGATGGCAAAAGTAAACTTTCGGAATGAAGGCTAAATCTTCGCGCGTTCTTGGGCTATTCCCGGTGAAATAAGCAAGGTCACGCATGTTTGGATGTGGCATTGCTATTTCTGCAGTGACGTAACTTCAAACAGATGACTATCTCTTGCCTAACATAGGAATTACTGCACAAGTAATGAGTCATTTCTTTCCAAGAGTTAAACGCTGCATCATGTTAGCAAAGATTTTATTTTATTTTGAATATACGAGGTGACTTCAATGGAAATAAGCACTTTCTGACAGCACGTACTGATAAAAGTGAGCTCGTTAAATTCTAAAATAATGTACAAAACGAACTTACATTACATAGAATAGTTGAAACGCAATAATCTTTTAGAAAATTACCTTTTTCTATGTGGGCAACGACGATGGGCAGCTTCAAAATCTGCCACGCTGTCCCCATAGAAGATATTTTTTTACAGTCTACATCTCGCATCTGTTTAATACATAACTTCTTACTATGCAAAATGCCAACGATCACATTTTTGCATTAGAAAAATATAACTTTTTGAAATATTGGACTATTTAGCGAGTAATAGTTATTCAGAAAGTTATACAGAAAAGTAAAAGAAGTAAAATATAGAAAGAAAATAAAGATAGTAAGCTTTTAAGCATGATAATGATGAATAAACGAAGTTATCACTAATTCAAGGTATTTTAAAAATCTTGTAGCTTTCTAAGAAAATAAGAGCAAGCTTATAATTTGCTTTACAAATGAACCGGATTTAATTACGTATTATTACTATTTCTTCCAATGTAAACTATTAAGAATATCATTCGAAAATCGTTTAGAGCTTTCATTCTCGGCTATAATTTCGCGATAAGTGCGCTATTTAAATTTTCAATACATCACGTCACTTTTGTATAGGCACCTACTATAATTAACATCATTTATTCCTATTTTTCATCACGCTGCGCTATTTTAATTTTAATTTATAATGAAATAAATTTAATTAATATATTTAATTATTTTAAAATTCAACATATCACGTCACCTATCATAGACACCTACTATAATTAATATCATTTGTGCTTATTTTTCATCACTTACATTATAATTTAGTTGTTATTAAAGCTAGCAAACAATTTCTCCGCTGTTTGTTAAGAATTATCAGAATGGCCAATAGTAACAATGAAATTTTCCTACACTGCACAGAGGTTCCGAAGATTGATCGAAGAGCGTAGGTAATTTAGTTTCCTTAAATCCAATTGTAAGTTATAATATTTGTGCGCTAGATTAATTCTTATTTATTTGTTTTAATAATATACCATCGTCCCCTTTAAATTCCTTTGAAGATGTATCAAGCGACCGTCATTTAGTTTCCTGTAAATTCAATACGGCATCCCCCCTTTTTATGGGTCTAAATATATCTTTTGGCACATTATAACTTATATCAATACTTTCACATTTCGAGGCATCAACGATGAAAATAAAAAAAATAGAACAGCTGTTACATATTACGCTTCAAAAACAACGTTGCCATTGGAACAAAAGCGAAGCGGTTTATATAGTCTTTGGCCGTTAAACACAATAACTGAATTAAGTAGTTCTGTTTCTTTTTATATGTTTATAATAGCAAAGTTAAATAATTTTAAAAAGTGGCAGGTGCAAATGAACGTTAAAGAGTGAAAAAAGAGAAAAGACGAGATTACCTCGCGAAAGAAAATACAACTCCACGATTTCAAATTGAGTACTTTTATAAACATCTCTTAGAGGCCATTGTGTAGATTATTCTTGGCAAAGGGAACCTCAAGGCCTGCCATTAATGCTCCCGCGCGGTCAACCATTTAAGGAAGATCAATGGTTATTGCTCTTGCGTGCGGAGGTCATATGGACCCAGCAGGTTCTCAAAATGGACATAGCTTGGGTTCGTCTGCATCGATACGACGACGCTAAGGTGGAAAACTTGATTCATTATTCCCGGAGCGCGTCCAGATGCCAAGATAAGACACGCAGCAAACTTGCATATATTTATTGTTCGCATCATCATTTCAGACCTTCCTTATGAAACTGCAGGGAATATAACACACGTGAATTATTTTTAGTAAAATAAATTTTTATAAGGAAAAAAAAAAAAAAAAACAATAAAACAGAAGAGAATAGTAGGGGAAAGTAAGAGAGGGTAAAAGATTTCTTCTTAATATTTTTTTATTCTTTTGGTGATCATCATGGAGTTGGTCTTCATTTTACATTTCAACTAAACCCAAGGTCGCGGGTTCAAACAAGGCCAGAACCGATGGATTTTTTCGGGACGTAAAAATTCTAATTATGACTTCCTTCGGAAGGGAAGTAAAGCCGTGGGTCCCGTGTCGTACATTTACGATACGAAAAAGAACCTCAAGCCTGAAAGAAGAGGCCTCTGAGCAAAATTAATCGGCCGTTTCATGTCCTGAATCGAATGGGACGCTGATGACCTCAGATGTTAAAGAGCGTCCGTAAATAAACAAACAAACAAACAAACTAACTAACTATTTTTAACTGGCGTTTTACCATTTAAAATTTGCATAAACGCTGATGTGTAATTAGTGTTAATCCACTTAATATATATTTTAATTAATTTCATGGAAACATTTAACTTACTTTGCTCTAAGATTTTTTTTTACATAATCTACAGTGAGGTTATTTGAGTTACGGGTCATCTGAGCAGAACTGTTTAGTGGGGCGGTGCAGCCGCTGCAAAAGGAAAAATGAAGATGAGATTCACCAAGCATAAAGTTAGTATTTTTCTTTTTATTGAAAGCATAAAATAACTACTGATAAAAGCAAGCACTAGTCTGGTTATTGGAGATGTTGAAAGTGACGGTCTTCAGCGGCAATACTTTCCCGGCATCTGCGTAAGAAATTCCTATGTTCCTTTTCTACCGTAAGAACACTGCGGTTAGGAACACGTTTCTTATCATTGAGATATCCATCTCTCGTAGAGTTTTAACAAGTTGGCGAACATTTTCTCCAGTTCTCTAACTGGAACACGATTTCCTTGCGAATCCCCTTATCCCTTTTCAGCAAGAATTAATTTATACATAATGGACGCACTATCATTCGTTGACAAAGCCTACCTGAAACTAACTACGAGATGCTAACTGCACGTGCATTATAGGCCTTTGGCGAATGGCTTCTCCCAATGCTCAGCCGCACTCTGCCAGCCTGTAACTCAAATAATCTCACCGTAGATATCTTTATGGTTTAATATAAGGAAATTCTTAACGCAGGTAATTTCGATTGGCAGCTCTGAGCCCAAATATATGAATCGGAAACGAAAAATTCCACCAGCGAAAAAATGTGCTTGCAGGCAGCTGTTGGAATATTAATGGAGATGCTCAAGAAGTAGAAAACAAACAAAACACATACAAAAACAAAAATAAAACAAACAAACTAAGGTGAATAGACCAAATGATTGTTTACAGCTCATTTGAGGGAACTAATTTTATAGTGTACTCTTTTTATTTTACATTCTAACGGGAGGTTAGTTTAGTACGGCATGGAAAGTGTGCAGATAGCATGTGAATGTTGGTAGGATTTCCTGCAGTTTCCCAATCCCTAAGTGTCTTAATTTGCACATTACAGCTTTAAATCTGGTGATTTATGTGCGACATAAGAAGTTTATCAGAGAAACATCTAACTTTTTTACTGAATAAGTGCAGTTTAACCACAAGATATGCAATGAAAAAAAGACTTATTTGTAATACTTTAAAGTCAATAGAAACTTGGCCAATGTTCAGTTTCTTCTGTGAAAAGAATATACAAATTGGTGCAGAAATTAGGACAACTGGGTTAGTTTTAAATAAAAGATAACAATATATGAGTCTTTGCGATTCTTGTACTGTTTTATATATACCAAAGAACATTTCGAACACCAATATTTTCGAATAAATAAAACAGAACAGACGAATGCTAGTCATATTTTAGCACATAGTACCCTTCTATAAATGTGTATGTGCCATATGTAACGTAACATTTCTACATGGACGTAAATAATTTAACTATCTTTGAGTAACTTCTCCACGGAAAATAAAAACAAAAATATCAGCTTACTGCTTTCGCCCTCTCTTGTTCTATCAAGAACTTCCATAAAATAAATTTCCTTAATTTTTATTTGGAACACGCGACGCGGGTCTTATCATTTGCGTCCACACATGGGAAGAGCGAGAAGTCATTTGTACTACTTTGACTTGAGAGTGTTAGCTTGGGATAACGCATATTTGTATTGGAGCTGTATATATTAATAAAAATTAACAATTGGAACTTTCATGTTTAATTAAGACGACCGATGCATATTTGTTCGTGCATATATGTGCATATCGTGGATATTTATAATTTTTTTTGTCTCAAACATAAAATTTAATTTCCTAGACTTAAGTAAAACATCAACAGAGAACATCTTTACCTACCTTGGAGAACGTTTGCATTGGCGAATGAGCAGTATTTGTACTTTTCATTAATGATGCATAAACTGGAGATAGTTGAATGAAAAAGAAATCGAAATCTAAAAGAAAGACCCAGTAAAAATTCTGGATTTATTTTTGTCAGCTTTGCAAAAAGGAAGTGTACGTATTTGTAGTGCTTTTTAATGCTTAACATTTATCGAATTTGATTTCGAATAGCTGGGTTAATTTACATTTTAAGAATTATTTAGCCATTTGAGCTGTGTTAATAGCTTCTTAAGAAGCACTGTTTATAGTTTGTGTTTAGATGCCTTAAAATTTCAAGCGATTCAATATGTAGGCAGTGAAACACACAAAAAGAAAATGCATACATAAGAGAGACAGACATTCCTCGACGTTTTAGAAACTAAAACCAGTTCGACACAGAATTTATAACAGGAGCCTTATGAGGTGTTCACTGCAGTGGGGATACCATGGAATAAATTGGAAGAGAAAAACCCCAAACAAATTAAATTCTGTGGATACAGCAAGCTGTAAGCTAGGTGAAGTTGAAAAACACATATTGGCAAATTTCCTTGTAAAAATTATGGTCAAAGAAGCTGAGAGAAAGTAGCAAAGTGCATTAAGGATATGATAGTTTTTTTTTATTTGTTTAATAGTGAGATGAAACGATAAACTGGGAAAGGATTTTTTAAGGAAGGAAACATTCCAGGTGTAAGTTTAGGGTACCTCCCTGGCATTTGCCATTTATGAGGACTAAGGAAAACCTGAAAAAAAAAAAAACCAGTCAGGCAGGACGGTCCTGGTGGGATTCGAACCCCCAGACCTCCCGTTTATGAGTCCGCGCCTTAACGACCTCGGCCACCTGTGGCGGTAAGGAAGGAATGTGAAGGACATATCCCTAACCTAGCGTTAAAATAATCATTTCGATGTAATTTTCTGTATTTTCTTTATTTGTTTTGGCGAGATTTGTTTATTATTATTTTATTATTATTAAGAAGGAATAATATTTCCATTTATCATATACAAGTGCTATTTTTTACAGAACAAATGCGGCTGGAAGAAGCTCCCTCTCTCCAAAAGTAGAATTGGTTTGTTTTTGTCGAGAAGAAATCAGAGGAGAGGTCTCTCTCCACTTAGCAGCGAACCTATTCAGTTTCATATAACCTTGAGCGCAGCGAGTAAAGGTCTTGAGCAATTCTACTGATCAGGTGTAAACATCATTGAGTTGTTGCGGAATCCTTGGGAAGAAGTAGATTAACAGGAAAAGAAGTACAGGGAAGAGAGTGACCTACTTGTTAGATAACTTTGCGAGGCTTTCCTACACTGTAAGTGAATTTCACATAAGCAAATTTCTTATTTCGAGAGACAACATTAATTAAAGCTGATAAGCCTTATTGATCTGTAGAAACAGTTTTGTTAATGGTATGTGCGTTTGATTTCGAATATAAACGCTTTTGGCAACAATGTTAAAGATCATGGAGAAACAAAAATATCTTCAACATTAAGGGATATATATGAATGAAAAATAAAATAACACAATGAACAATGTTAACTAAAATAGCATAAGATTATTTAGTTTTATATACATATTATATGTGTGTGTGTGTGTGTGCGCGCGCGCGTTTGTGTTTTATTAGTGTTTAACGCCCGTTTTAACTACTGAGGCATCACAGGCGATGGAAACTGATGATACATGAGATAAAATGAACTAGGAAAGGATTTTTTTTTTAAAGGAAGAAAGCGTTCAAGGCCTAATTTTAGGGTACTTCCCCGGTATTTGTAATTTATGAGAACTGCGATAAACCTCAGTCTGGGAGGTCGAACCCACTCTCTTTACCGACCTCGGCCACCCGAGGTGTTATCCAGGACTATGGTAATTAAAATTTCAGTTCATTAAACTGCCGACATAACAATGACGTTAAATAGAGTCATGACGTCATATTAACACAGTAGAAGAGAACCTATGATATTTCTCTTAACTTGAGAAAAATATTTTTATTTCGAGGATTTTCGTTAGAATAAATGTTGCCATGTTCATTCTAAGATAGCTGTCTTATTTTGCACAGTCTTAAAACTGCGATTCGACTGCTTGCTGTTAATTCTTTAGCTTCTGCGGCTGCCATAACAAAGAACAAAGGTTGTTAACACATTCTCCTCGCATTTGATAACATTAAAGGATTGTTCGAAATCAGAGTTGAACATACACAAGAGTTTAAGATTAGGTTATATAAACAAACTATTTGCAATTACTTACGTATACAGCTGAGAGAGATTTATGAACGTCCTAGGATACCGCGCTCTTCTATTTGGGAACAATTCTCGATATTCCGTGGCGCTGCAACCTCGTAAATGAATAACATTTCAAGACACTCTGCATTTCTTAACTATGCGATCTTACAAACTGACGTAGTTTGTTTTACGTTCAAAGATAAACAAACAGTTGAAATTAGCTATTATAACATACGCAGCACAACAGTTGAAGATCGCTATTAAAGATTACAAGCAGGCTCTATTCCACAAAAGTATGGTCTAATACATACAAGTGTATTAGTAAAGTCCTTGTAAAGTACGGTTTTGTAATTTTCTGTTTCCACAAAAGAAGTGCAGCACTTGAAGTATCAGTAAACATTTTAAGTGACGTCATATAAGAGCAAGATGAAACAGCTGTTTGCCATACGTCGTCATTCCTTGAATGTGGTTATGAACACTCCTTAGGGATTTTTAATATACAGAGCGGATTATTGTCATTCCTGCTCAACGAGTCTTGTATTTTTTCCCAGATATAATGATAATTTAAATAATTTATTATGCATTTATCAATATTCAAGTGTAATAATTCACTTTGATACGACGGTCCCTTACAGCTACATTTAGGAGCATCAATTTCAGTCGTCGAGAGATGGCAGAAGAATCGAGCTTCTCGATTGCTAGTTATTTTATTAGTCCATTAGATCATTAATATTTATTTATATTGCTTAACAATCACGTTCTTATAAAAGCAATAAAATGGGAAAACTGTGTCAAAAGAGATTATTTTAAAATAGAATTAAAAATGAAAAGAAACAATTTTCGTAGCATGTAGTAAGAACCTTAAAAATACACCAACTAAGATGATGATCTGAAATATGCATTTAAAACAGGAAACGCCAATATCGGTCATAAGCCGTACTTTTAATTGCACATAACTAACTTTATCACTGCACAGAGAGATTTGTTCTTTCTTTATACATATTCCTACCATCATTATCACCACTTTCGCTAATACTTAGCATATTTGGGTCAACTGGCCACCAAAATCATTTAAAAGACAATAAATTTTGTGTTAGAATTTAAAGCTATCTATTATTCCTATACTTGCAGAGAAAGTTATACAGTTGCCAGTGCCTGACTAATGCTAATACTTCTGTGGAACAAAACGATGAAAAATCACTTGTACACTTTTAAGTATGGAGTTGTAAAGTACAGGCAAAGCAGAAAACGTTGTGTTTTATATTCGACTTTCATAATGCCTCCGCGTGATTTAAACGGCCGCTACGTCACGATTTAAATGCTCTTATGTGAGTGGACATGGCTCTTTAAATGACTTTAATCTCTTTTTGCTGCCTAATCTAGTGAAATATCCATATTTAAACTGCGTGACTTGAGGAGTGAGTAGATACAGAGACATCTTCTGGGATTTTAAAAAAACTTTTACCCACCGGAAGAACGCCACGAGCTTGTATCGTAGTGACAAAGCTACCACGTGGTGGTGTATTTTGATTTTTGCAGATAATATAATGTTTTTTGTAAGGGTAACATTGTGTTCATAGTGAAACACAAACAGATAATTATAAGCTAGAATAAGAATAAGTATCTATAAGATAAAGATAAGGCAGCAAATATTAAATACAAGCTTTCTTGCTTGCAACATTATAACCTAGTTGGTTTGTAAGCTTCTACTACAAATTTAGAAATATAGGCTTATAAATTGCCCTTTCACTTTCATAAATTAAAACTTTTGAAGAGTACTATTTTCTGTGAAGTGAATCTTAGTTCATTTCTGATAATTAGTAGTAAATTATAGAATAGTAAGCTTATTAAAAAAAAAAAAAAAAAAAATAAGAAATCTGTTGCAGTTAAGAAAGAATGCAAGGTTGAGGTGATATTTTGAGAAGTCTGAAGTAAAAATAGCTGTAGCTAATCGCATAGAAGCTTTAAATGAACATGAACCAGATCCAGGCGTCAGAAAACTTGATTTAATGAATTGTATGTGGAACAATCAAATACAGATAATGTGGTTGTTTAGACTGGAATATTTAAGGGGTAAAGTTATATTGCTTATGAATTTAAGGATATAGAAGCAAAATTTACTGATCAAAAAGGTTTTGCCAATAAAGTTACTGTGTAATGCTTATAATAAACTAGATGTTGGTACACATACAAGCCCCCAAGAGTTACTGGCAATTCTTCTCGATCTCCATTTGATGTTAAGCCCTTCAAAACTGTAAGGACTACTCCTAAAGCTGATAAAACCCATAATGGGTAAAGCAATAACAACAAAGCATGCAGCTACTCAAATATTAAGCATGGGCCCATTATCTAAATAAAACGTCTTCTGGGGAAAACGTTGTTCGTGACTGTACATACCTGGAAATAAGAATAGATGCGGGAGGAAAATGGGAAAAACAAATGAAACCAGTATTGGTAAAATTTTACGAGGGCGGTCATAAAAGTTTTCGTCCTTGACCAGCCATGCAATTAGCAAGATATGTTTTTTTCCCCCCTTACACTTTTGTATGTAAAATCACTGTTTCAAATAGTTGATTTAATACAGTTTTCAAAAGCAGACGTATTGTAGATATACCACAAACTGGATAAACTTGAATATCGTGCAACAACAAAGTTCTTTGCAAATAATGGTTTAATTGCAAAGAAAATTCTTACCAAATTTATAAAACTTTATCACTACACTTTTTCTTCATTTTCAACGACTAAAAATGTGGGGGGGGGTAATTTAAATATGGACGTACCAGTCTTGAAGATGACCTACGAGAAGTACGGCAAAAATGCAAATACTTTGAAAAACGAGTTAAAGTGCGCGATATTTATCAAGCTATAAGCATTTCAAAGGAAGTGCACAAGAAAAAGCGTTGTCAAATTGAGCACCGTGCTAACTGCATAAAAAACACACACGTGAAAATATGGCAACAGTGTTTGGATGTTTTTTAACAGTAACAGAAGTGATTTTGTGAGTCGATTTACAACTAATATAATAAGACGTCAGAATTAAAACAGTGAGCAAAAATAAAAGCCACAAAACGAAAGTTCAGCGGCAAAGAAGTAGATTCTATCTGATATCAAAGGTTATGGCATCAGTCTCTTTGGATACTAAATGACTTTTACTAATTGTCTTCAGAAGGGTAAACTTGTAACCGGAAAATACAATTCCATTTTTTAAGCCAACTAGTTGAAAAAAATTAATAAGGAAAGTTCAGGGTTCCAGGAGAAGAAAACAAATTCATCAAGCCAATGCATCTGCTCACAACGTGTTTTAGAAATTGAGATATTTGAAGTATGAATTGTTGGAGCATCCTCCCTACTCCCCTAATTTGGCTCTCTGACTTCATTCTGTTCCCAAAGCTCAAAAATTCCCTGGAAGTAACTGCAGTTGTAGACCTTACGTAAAACCACTTCAAAGGCAGGATGATAGCATTGGAGCTTCACTAGAATAAATGTATTGACCTTAAGGGAGATCATGTTGAAAAATAAAACCATTCTTTCATTGTTACACACTTTGTTTGAATTTCATGGCTGTATAAAAACCCAAGTTGAATAACTTTTTATGATACACTATGTGACCGCAGCCTCCTTGTTTGTCTTAACCAAGCTTTGATTCAGAAAACCTTAAAATAATAATTAAGGCTATTTCTCTCTTTCAACACGATAACATTTGTTACCAGTTATAAAAACGTTAAAGGATTCAATACGATTTGCATTTGGATACAAATTCCGGGATTAAATATTCTACGGAAGGTTGCTATGCTATTTTATGCTTCGAAATCTTTACAAGCATCTCACACACCCACGTGAGTGCTATGTTAACGTCAAGTTCGAACACGGGACTGCAGGCAACGATGCGTGCCGCGATGCAGTTTCGCAATTAAAAAAAATCCTGGAAGGTCAAGTAGTTGTCAATGTCACCTCTGAGGTTCGGAATCGATATCTCGCAATAATTGTTTATCCCCATGGTAACTAGTAAATAAAACAAAAGAGCAACTGTTTCCATATATATTTGTATGAACCATTAAAAGCAATGTTATACAATTTTAAAATTGTTACTAGCGGGACATGATCTCAAATTACATGCAAAATAAATTAATAAATAAGTAAGCGTCAAGCAAATTATCGCTTATTGCAATGGAATCAACGTTATACTTTATTCTTATAATTCTAATTAAATTTCACGTGATACGAATATAGTGGATAGGTTACCAATTTAATTGTTAATTTAGGAAGACATGACAAAAGAAACAAGCGCTTTGATAATTTATTTCACATTTTCTTTGAAGTCTGCCATATGTTAACACATCTTCATACTTGAGGTATAATATCTACCGACTAATTTTATCTGAAGTTAAACTTTGCCGATGCTGATATGTTCTTTGCTTTTAAAGTAACGTACCCGTAGTACAGATTACATAGCAATTTCCCTTTTTCAGTCACAAGTAATCCGCAGTGAACTATGAAATCTCTTGTACCACCATCATATTCAACCAATCTGATTTTAATTACTGCAACAACTACATTCTTGAAATGCTTACTTCTGTTGAGGTTTTTCTAATCTATTATGCTTAAAATGTAAATGATTGACGACTAATTGAATGCGTTTTAATATAAATTATGTATCGATATATGGATTAAAGAGATACACCCCATTAATTAATTTGCAGTATTTTGACAATGATTCTAGGAAAGATTTTATTTTCAAATTTTAAAAAGACAGCATTCAAACACATGTATTTATATTTGATCTCTCGCTCTCGCTCTCTCTCTCTCTCTCTCTCTCTCTCTCTCTCTCTCTCTCTCTCTCTGTCATACACACACACACACACACACACACATTGGCTTAAGGGCATCCACGGTGAATTGTGGTAAAAATCGTCGAAAAGTTATAATTTTCGTTTTAATGCTTACAAAAATTATATACCTCCTATTTTCTATTTGGACAAGAGAGGCTTTTAAACGCCCACTAAGAGATATGGGTGTTCTCTTTTCGCATTTAATTTTTCTTTTGTTCAAAATGTTTTACTCTATGTGCTTATGTATTTTTATCCGATTTCTTCAGATTTTCAAAATTTAACAAGGAAATTGTCATTAATTAGTTTGATTAAATTGACCAGCCATAAAGAAGGTTTAAAAAATATATAATTAAAGAGTGCAGAATTCTTCGTTGAACAGAGCATTACAAAAAATAAAATGGAATTTTGTTTTCTCTACATCAAAGTAAGTTGTTACATTTTTTATTTTGTTAACATTACAAACATTGCTTAATGTGGGGCATTTAGCGCATTAACACATAAAACTAAATAACATTTATCTTCTACTGTTACGAAAGCGGACGATTAGTTGGTCGTGTCAAGGCAGCAAAAGCTAATAATTACATCGCTTGTCTTCAAAACGTGATTTACTCTTTATAAACACGTGTTTTACGTGTTATAAGAATATAACGATTAGCTTTCGTTTTTACCAAAAGATTCTCTTTAAAAATGCCTTTAGTTTTTCGAACTTGCTAACACCAACGTTATCGTTAGTCAGTTGAGTTGATTCGATTACAGAATTTCAGGCCAAAGACTAGATGGTTTAATGATCTTTGACTTATCGTAAAAATACGATAATAAAGCACCATAATTTATTATTTCTCCATTATTCACGCACCAGTGCTTGAATTTCGTGTAATGACTCATATAAAGTTTTCTAGGTTTAACAGGAAGTATATCCGAGTTGCACGTTCGACTACTTATATGACTGCAGCTGGTAGACTGTCAAATTCACCTTCTTTTTGAGGCTCGAAAGAGAGATCTATAACGGAGACTACAGCTACAATATTTGTTGATTTCTCTACCAGGAAATTAGCATATAAATATAAAGGATTAGGTAGGCTTTGGCAGAGTCGAATAAACTGCAATTTATAATATATTTATTTCTTGAATTTTGAATATAAACTTTGTTAAATATACCAAGCGTAGATAAAATATTGCAGATAATACGTAACGAAATAGCTTTAGTAACTGTCTAAATAACTATTACCAAACACTGTTAAAGCTATCAATATGGAAATTTGTCCAGTTTTATTATGCAGATAAAGCAATCTGTGATAAACGATTTTAAGAAAATTGCTTGAAAACTGCAAAATGTACACATTTTGCCTGTAGGCAACCTTTATCATAATGAAAAATGGATCTTGTAGGGTATTCTTCAATAAAATCCGACCGCTACGACTGGCCGAGATTGTTAAGGGAATGATCGTGAGGTCGATTCTTACCAGGACCTTCCTCTCTGGCTGAGCTTTTATCCAAGTTTTCCTCAGTCCTCACAAATGCCAGAGAAGTATCCTAAACTTAGACCTGGAACGCTCCCTTCCTTTAAAAAAATAATTTTCGAATTTATCATGACATTCCTTGTATCACATTATCCACAGTCTATGTCGCCTCAGCAGAGGAAATGGCGATGAGCACTATTTAAAAAAAAAGTATTTAAATCAAAATAAGAGCAGAGAAATTCTCATATTTCTAAAATATCAACAAACGAAAGAGGAAATTACAAGTTGGAACACAGACGAACGCTGTAAAATCACCCGGAAGGCATCTCTGCAAACTCTTGCTTCTGCATTGCGTATTTTTAACGCAGTGGCTACTAAAGATAGTCTATTTCTAATCTGATGAATAAAAAAATGAGAAAGTTACGCAATCCGGGAAGGTCGAAATTTGCACAAATTTGTTCAAACTTTTGTAAAAATTAAAGGGTACATGCCGATCTAATTCATCACACTTGCTAGTCAAGGAGTTGCTTTGAACTGTAACAATCAACTGACATTTGTTTCTAAAAACAAATTAAAGCACCTTAATGCTGTTACTTTACTCCAGAAGTTACTCTAAAAAAGAAAAATAAAATACACACCTGTTCATATCATCTTCCTCATGACTACCCCTGCGATGGCCATTCTGTCGATGATGGTGTCTTCTGCGAGGAGTGACACCGTCATATTCTCTCTCCCTGCCGTAGATGCTGCCCCCAAAGGGATCTTCCCCTAGGTAGAACCTCTGGACGGCGCCCCTGCTCATCTCTCCAGCTGTTTGTGTACCACACTCTCTACGTTCCTCGGCTCGACTGGATCGCGACGGAGCAAGCGGCTGTCGAGGACTTTCCCCGCCCTCGGCCGAGTGCCCTGCCTCATTTGGCCGCGTCGCCTCCCCGCCTCTGGACCATGCCACGGATGGAATGTTGTTGTCTATGACGTGGTACTGCTGATAGGTGGAGCTCGATGGCTGGCGTGGGGACGGGGACCTCTTCCGCCGATGCTGCTCAACAAACATTGCCAATCTTAGTCTTTATTCGGCATCTCCATTCCAAAGCACGTCACAACACAAGTAGTGGGCGTTACAGTTGCATAAAGTTACCATAACAAAACCACTAACACAACTGTTCCTAAAAAAATATTCTCCAAACTCTTTCCCACAATGAAAACATTGCGGAAGTTGAGGGAAACAATGTGACATTAACAGCTCACATGTGACAGCATAAATAAGAATTCCTGAATGTAACTTAAATCACCAGGGGAAAAAAAATATTTTTAAATACTTACGAAAACACTAAACGAAGAGTTCCGTTCTACCCAGGCATTGAAATCTCCGTACTTTCACTGCTTATATCATTTAAAACACGAGACCCCGAACCACATAGCCTCTCTTGTGAACAACACAACAAATCATACCTGTCAAGAGGGCCTCATTAAACTAAGGAAACGTTAAACAGACCCCGGAACCTATAGGGTTATTAGCGTTTTAGCAACTCCTAGTCTATTATAATTCATGGAGGAACACAAGTATACAGGAATAAGATAGGTCCATTCTTACTCAAAATAACATATATTTTAAAGTTTTATTTAAAGAAATTAATTACATAGAGGCACTAGCTGACCCTATTGGTGTTGTTTTTGGCAACCTTTAACATCAACAGTTTAAAACCGCCAGTGTCAAAGTTGAACTAAAGGAATTCTAAGCGTTAGCGCGGGAAAACGTTGTCACATCTCTGTAATAACTTTCAGTACATGTGCCGATTTTGCGTGCATCCGTTTACTTGAATCAATATTTTAACATCGTCTCCCTTACCTCTCCCTTGCGACGTGGTTGAAGCGTTGCTAGGAGTGACTAAATGAGGTCGGCAATGCACTATACTACCCACCTTTAGTGGAAGCGCATTCCCAGTAAGATTGAAGTTAAACTTTCGCTAATGCAGGTAATTGGGTTTGCTCAGTCGTGTTTCAGTTTAATTTCTGTAGGTAGTTCGTGGTAAGCTATTACTGTGTGTTTGTGCACTGTGAAGTGTGTTGAGAATGAGATATAGGCTAGAACAAAGAATATTTATTTATGATTGCTATGTGCAAAAGAAATCGCACAAATACTGTAGGAGAGAATTTTTACTAAATTTCTAGGAGTCACATGTCCATTATGAAGTGCAATTTTCAGATTAGTGAACATAGTTTGAACCAAAGACGTTTTCTTCTCGATTAGCCCAGCAAGTTGGTGTATCTGTCGACAGTGCGCATAAAGCCACTCGGCTGCTATATCTTTGTATATATAAAATTATTGCTGTACCCGAAATAAAATCCGGGGAGACGCTGTAACAAAACATCCAGGAGGCAGTTTACAATATTTAAGAGGATGAATTGCGGCGAGTGTCTCAAAATCTTTTCAAAAGGATTCAGACATGTCTCAAAGCCGGGAAAGGAACTTAGAGCATCTACTATGATGGTGAGTACGATATTTATTACTATTAACTGTTGATAATGCGAAAGAAACAAAAGATGCACGCCACGAGTTCCGGGAGCGCGACATGATATCTCTCGGCAGGTGGTGAGGCCTCTATGCAATATTCCCAGCAGCAAAAAAAATTTCCGACTGTTCAACAGAATGAAAACTATGTGTATACATATTTTTTTTATTAAAAAGGAATCCGTGTCAAATGTCAGTATGCTGAAACATGCGGAGTACAGTAGAGACTTGATAATTCGATATTCGGTAAAACCCAAGCTCCGCTCCCCTAAAAGACTAAACAGATAACAAATATGGTGCGCCACAAAAAAAAAAGGACATTTATTATAATTTAAAATGCACGGTTGGAGGTCGCTGATTCCAATATAATACGACTGGATTGTTAGGGTCGAAGAGGATATTTCGGTACTTCATCTTTGCTCAAGGGCTGACCGTTTGTGCCTACGCCATCAGTGTGGGCATCTCCGGGAAAAAGTTTTGAGGTGACGGAAGATGTTGGGTCAGAACCCGCGGGTGCTGAGGTACGGGCATACAGGGTCCCTAATATTGTTTCCAATAAAACATTCCGACGCAGGCAGAGCCCTTCCTTCCAAGGAGTTCAAATCCCTAAGAAGGGCTGCTTCCAGTCCAGACCTTTCCAAAGCGCAAGCCACAGTCACACCGCATCAACCAACCTCTCCTGGCACTTTCGACCATGTAACAAAACCAACGGAATGAAATTATGTGAAATGCTGAAAATTCGCGACACACTCCAGCATTTGCTTAAGCGATCAGGGGAAAAAAGCGAAGGTTAGGATGGCCCGGCTCCAAGGGATTAGAACCAGGGGTCTCCTGAATGCGACATGGACAGGTTTTTTTTAACAGTAATAATGTAATGATGTTATGTACATTGTAAGGATTAGTTGGTTTAAAAGTAAATTATTATTTTTGTTATACTATATTCGTGAAACTTTTGTGAAATGAAACATGTTGCCCCCCTTTGCTATAAACCGAATCTTCGATAATTCCGAGTAGACTCGACCCCTTCCAATTCGAATTATCGCATTAGGAAAGCATTTATTAATCTTGTGCCATATGTCACGTCTTTCATTTTCTATTAAAGACGTGCACAATTCTGAAATTTTCCCGCTAATTGGTTACAGTATGTAGAGGTGTTGTTCCTCATTGGTCGAAATAGGTTGCCTCATCTTCCCGACCCGAGTCCCTTTCCCAAAATCATCGGTGAGTTGATCATGGGTTGACTTCAGATAAACCTATTTTGGCTCCTGACTAGGCTACTGGCGAGCCGCCATTCGTACTCAGGATTAGTACGCCACAAAAGGACGCCTCCCTAGTGGTCTTATCAATTCTTCTTCCTTTTTTTGTTAAGCACCTGTTAACTCTTTCTTCAATTGGTCCTCTGGCCTGGGTAATTTTGCTAATTTAGATATGAAGGAATTTTGGAGAATATTTCACTTATGCGACGTCATCTTAAAATTGACTAATGAGACAAAACAAAATTTTGAATTTTGATGGATCAGCCGGATATTGCAGTGAAATTATCGAAAAAAAATCATCAAACCCGTTTTTCAATCGACGTACATTTGTCAGTGTAGCCAGCTCTATTCCTCCACTATAATTCCTGAGCACACTGATCACTTTTGCTAGCAGGCGGTGCGGAACTATTGATAACAACAAAAGTATGGACGATGGACAATCATAACGCAAAATGTACGGTTCTTCAAATTGATATAACATTTTATACAAATGTAAATATTCTAAGCGCGAATTTCAAGTATATTATGCTTAAATTCTTATTTTATTCCTGAAATAATCCTAATAAATATCACTCGAGGGTCTGAGTGATATTTATTAGGACTATGTTCGTGAATTTATTTCAAACTCTCTCGTTATATTATTTGTGATAAATCATTTTAATCCAGGTATTATTTAAATTATATATATATATATTTATATATATAATTAAATAATAATAATAATATTTAAATTATATTTTATATTTTTAGTTAGGAGAAAGTAAACAAGGAATTATTTCCCACTGGGAGTGAAATTATGGAAAATTCCTTTGGTATACTTTCTTAAATTAAAACATTTGTATAATGCTATATCAAGTGATTTGGAATAACTTTGTGAACCTACTTTATTTTGATTTGTTTTGGAGTAGAATTCTGTGTATTTTATTTTGTCTTTTTGGGTTTTCTGCGCTTTGATGTGTTAAACTGAAAAGAACTGACGCGGTACTAATAGGAGAGTGCCGATAAAACGTTACAGGCTAAAAGCAAACATCTATGTTCTATAAACAGAAACATTTATCTTGCTCCTGCACCATTTTCTTTTAATAAACCTGAAGTAATTTAGCAGACCGGAGGATATGACTTACCTGTTTGTTTTTACGTTCCGTGCTGGATGAACGGAATTTGCCAACGAACTTCCGGAGTGACTCGCCAATCTTGGACGTGGTGCTGTTACCGGGGGACTTGGAACGCGATGGTGGTGGCGGATGACGTGAGGGAGGTGGTGGAATATCTGCTGCGAACCGCGTCCTCTGGTACAGCTTCTTGTTGCCGGATAATGACGAGGGCACCGGAGTGACAGTTGTCTGCGACGGTGTCTCTCGACCCACATTCTCCGGAGACGGAGAGGGTGAGGGTGAAGGTTGAGCCGGAGGTGGTGAATAATCGGGAGGCGGTTCTACTTCCTCCTCGTGTTCTTCGTCATCCTCGTTGCCTTCACGAGGACGATGGTGCCGTGGGCGATTGTTCCGATATCGCCCGTCCTGCAAGATTAAAATCTCAAACCTTAAAGTAGATCATGATTAATTAAAGTTTAGTTTTAGGCCTCGCCTAATTATTCCCGGAGTGTAAGAGTAACACAAATGGCATTAGTTTATTTGGCGAATTTTATCGGATTTTTCAGATGTTAACTATCAGATTTACAAGCAGACTGTAATAATAGTTTTGCCGTAAAATCAATGAAACCTTTAATAGTTGTAATTCTTGAAAAATAGGTAGAAGGTTCTGGGCTTTACGGCACAGTCAACTTTTGGACTTGTGGCCTTTCTTTTGTTAGTGAACAGGGAGACAGTTGCATGAAAAGATAAATAAGTATATCATTATAACATCCATTAAAGTGTGATAACTATTAATTCAACGAATGGTTTTAATTTATCTTCAAAGAAAATTGGAAACAACACTTTATTACTTGGACAAAATGCCACATTAAAATCACCCAATCAACTTTAAATTATAATCTAGATGGAAGAGAAAAATCCAAGAAGTCCAAAGAAGAAATTAATATAGCAAGGCTGCCTACGAGCGATAGCTTATCGGCCGATCCAGTTCCTGCAGCCATGTCGGTCATCAGATAATTGGATTACCCGGAAAAAAATTGCAACGTTAGATGCACAGGGCCTTAGATATCGCTAATACACGTTTCAGGAAGAGTATATTCACATTCATGCTGCTGAAACTGAAGATATATTACAAAGTTACGATGCAGAAACTTCTATATGTTGCACATGATTTGTCTTTTTTTTTTTCAGGAGAAAAATGACAAATCATGTGCACAAACTGTTATAAAACTAGGGTTCAAATAATTTTATTTTATTTATAATGAAAGTTAAAAGAGCTACGCTGCTTCTGCTTACATCATATGAGATACCAACCATCGATATATAAATGTGTTATGATATTAATTTATAGTGTTATACTTTATTGCATGGGTAAATGTTTAAGTATGGAGCAAAGTGAATTTATTACATTATTTTTATACACCAAAATTATAAAAGGATGTTACTAAAAAGAATATCAATGTTGTTTCTAATGAATTACTCTCAAGTTAATTTTACTTCTTATATAACACATGAAGGACCAGCAACAAGTTAAAATAAACAGCTGATTGTGAGCCGGCCACGAAGTTCTTGGTATTGACAGTAGCTGTAACAAACAAATGCCAACGAACGCTGACCACCAAACGCTACCTCAAATCGTGCGGTAGGGGGTTGCGTTCTGTACCATTCCCTAAGCACTGATCATAATCTGGCCTCAAGTATGTAGTTATGAATGGAACGGAATGAATGATGGCGCAAATGAGCTTGAAGTCATTGGTGCCCTAAGGCTATGTGGCATTCGCCTTCTCACAGTAAGAAAAACCGACGGTGTTATGGTGACAGAGCCGTACCATTGGTGAAGGAACAAGTTACATTGAAATCGATACAACAAAATTACATTTTTTTTGGTACGTACGTGTTTTTGGTGACAAAATCATTATTACAGTAAAATTTAGAGCGAATAGTTTCAAGTGCAAGCGAAACAGTTCCCTTGTGAACGACATGACGCCATTTGTAGCTCTGAAAAGCATTTCACTCACCAGCTCTTCCCTTTCAGCATGGCGCCTTCTCTGCGGTGGCTGTGGTGAATGTCCCCTGCGGTAGCCGTTGTGCAACTCTTCCGCTACGTGATGGTTGCCATTATACGTCAACGTGTGCTGTTGTACGGTTCGGGAGCTCTTGTGGTTGAAGGGTGAAGATGATCGCTGGTGTGGCGAAGACACCCTGTGTAGATTGCTTGGAGAATCTCGACTGGCATAACGGGGTCCCGGGGAGGAAGTTCCGCCGTTCCTCTCAGCCGCCAGGAAGCTGCTGGTGCTTTCGTAAGAAGTGTTTCTATGGGAAGTGGAGTTATGGTTGGTTTGGAAGGGAGAAGGTGAGCGCCCATTGACGACGGGAGGGGGCGATGCAACTCTATCCAGGTGGTTGCTGCTGCCACCAAGCCGGGGTTTAGAAAACGTATGATTGACTCCGGTAGGCAACACCTGGACGCGGTCCGGTCGCTGCGGAGGAACAGCCAGATTTGCAGACGTTCTTCCAGATTCGTTGACACGACGTTCCGACCATTCGCTGACGCCATGGAAATAACCTCCAGAAGGTGAGCTCACGCCATTGACGACGTGCCGACGTCTGTCATCGACATCAGGTTCCTCGGGAGATGACGATACAAAGACGCGCGAGGAGCTGCTGACATTGGCGACATATGACGAAGGAGATGCCGCGGAGTTGGAAGAACCGTGTCCATTGTTGGCGGTGGTTTTTCTACTGCCAATGGGTCTTGACTTCATCGTTACATTGATGAAGCTGGTGCTGGGACCATTAGCAGTAGAAGGGGGAATTTCGTCATCGTCAATGGAGTCTTTGGAAGATCGCGAATCGCTACCAAAGTGATGCTCCAGCCATTTGGAAGTTTCTACTTTACGGGTTTCTTCTTCTTGGTCGAAATCCAGGGGTTTCTTGGTCAAGGCATCCTTACGGTCCATTGCCAATGGACCTCCCCCAATTGCACCCAGACCTGCCTGTCCAGTAGCTCCCTTGTGCGCTTTGCTCTGGCGGCGCATGCGCCTTATGCGCGTCGATAGACTCTCCCAATCCTGGTGATCCATGGGGTCGTCACCGTGGCGTTCTGCCTCGACGTTTTCTGCCATGTACCTCATCTCTTCGCCGATCTTGACGCCGTCGGCGACGTACTCAACTAAATCCTGATCACGGGTCTTGGCGAAGCGGTGTGAACTCTCGCGACGCGTTTCCTTGTTCTCCTCGACTCCCGTGGGATCGTCATCGGGTTCTTCGTCCTCTCGGATCTCCTCGTGTTCGGTAGTGCGCCGCTTCTCTGTTACCAAACGGCCGTCTTCTTGCACCTGACTGACTTCGACGCTGTCTTCGGTGTCGATTACTTTGCGTCCCTTGCTGGACTGACTCACCACGCGTGAGTTGGCCACTAGCTCACCCCCAGACTCACCAGGATCAGGACTTCGTACCACTTCTCTCAAGTCTTGCTGATTCTTGATTGCTTCAATATATGCCTGCAACAAAGAATAGATGCAAGACATGTACATTTCAGTTATATTTTCTTTACAAGTAGAAAGACCATAAAGTATTTATTTACTTATGAGGCATCAAACTCTAACACTGACGTTAAACCTTGACTAAGCTTTATGGGAATCTACAACATTATCATTCGCCCTGGACCTCGATGCAGCATGTATTTGCCGCTCGGAGAACTTTTCAGATATTAATGTTACACTCTATTTAGCGTTATACAGAGTGATTTATGTAGAACTAGCACATTTCGTTTCTTATTTCAAAACGAATGATGCTAGCCACAACTTATTAACCTCAAGTGTAGAGTAGCTTTGGTAGATTAATAAGGGAAGTATTAAAGTGAAAGGGCAGAAGGGGGGGGGTCAAAATTAAATAATTTATCATTTTCTTCAGAGACATAGCATAATAGTGAAAATAGATCAGCAAATTTCAATTATATGCATCTGTATACTGTAAAATAATTTCATTAGTTTTAATATAATCGTTGAGAAAATGGGAAATGAAGACAGTAAATTTAACATTACAGGGATAGGTCTTTCATATTCCCCGTAACCTCTATAGAAAATGTTAAAAATATCCTTCCTCCTGCATTACACAACACATTGTACCATGTCACTGGCCGCTCGTTGGAGGGCCGTCTTGTCAATATCATTAATCTCCTGTGTAATTTGTACCTTCAGATCGTCCAATGTCTGGGGGCACGTGGTGTAAATTCTGTCTTTTAAGTAACCCCACAGGAAGAAGTTCAGTGAAGTCAAATTAGGAGACGTTGGTTGGTTTGATTTATTTACGGATGCGCTTTAACATCTCAGGTCATCAGCGTCCCACTCAATTCAGCGTGAAACAGCCGGTAAATTTTCTCTCAGAGGTCTCTTCTTTCAGGATTGAGGTTCTTTTACATGCCATAAATTTAAGACACGAGATCCACTGCTTTACTTCCCTCCCAAAAGAAAGTCATACTTAATATTTTTATAATCCTGGCGAATGACCTTGTATAGATCTGCGCGAGACAATTCTAGGAAATTTATGGGGGTACTAACTTCTTAGCCGCATAAACGTGACAAACAATTGCAAGCGAGGAAGATGAGAAAGGTGTCCCTACAACGTGTTCATTACAGAAGTAAGAGAGATACTAACCTGATTCCCCTATAAACGCATAAACATGAAAATGAACTCGACCAGAAATCACTGCGCATCGCTTTCTCATTCGCCAGGACTATTCAAAACTACTTTACTTAGTCTTGATCAACATTTCCATGATGTCCTGAAAGGTGAATGTTTCATTATAACTGATATGAGTCCCCTCAAAATGGTTTGTTTTAAGTATGTTCCAATCACTTTAATAGAAGTAGAACGTTTTTTTCATGATTTGACAAGCAGTTGACTATGACAGTTGATACCTTGAAAAAACTTCTTATTGTTGCTTGTAACCAAGAAAAGTAAGCTGAAGCACTTTAATTATATGACAATGAAATTATTAAGTATCTTATATACTATTTTCAATTATAATGCGTGATATTACTCTCTGTTTTCAATTATATTACTGCATATTTTCAGTATTTTAATGCCTTTTTGTCTTTAACTAAAATAAACGCCTGAATTTCCAGGTTCTACGTAACTCCGTTATTTTTTTTCGTGGACAACAGACGTTCTATCTCAAATTGCTTGTCTAATGTTGCTCTACATTCTGAAATAATTGTTATGTACTCTTAATTCATCAACATCCTGTATTTCTACTCCTTTTACATTTGTGTCGCATTACTTATTTTGAAATTCTGTTTTCATTCAATCTTTGTGAGTACTTACATGAGTTTTGCAATTATTCTATTATTAAAATAGCCCTTTTTTATTTTTTATTTTCATATCCCGTAATTTATATTGGGCATTGTTTTGAGTAATCTTATTTCTTTTATTTCTATTTATTCTCACCAATCAAAATTCTGAACCATAGGAGTGCCAACACTGCTAACAAGGAAAGTGAACGATTGTGTCAATTAGGGGAGGTTCAGTTCATACACGAAATAAAGCAAGAGGTGAGAAAGATACGAGTAGAGGTAAATCAAAATATCACGATTAATTTTAAGAGAAATTTAATGTAAAATCCTACATGCAGTAGATATGTGAAGACTGTAATTCAAGCAGAAACATTTGCCGTTTTGAAACAAAACTCGAGTGGAGTGTTCCATTTTCCTGGGTATTTTGACTTGTGAAGTACGTACTGAAGCGATTGATAGTGGGCTAGTGACCGTAACTTAACTATATTTTCTCCTTTCCAAATGTTGACAAAAACTTCAAGTACAATCAAATCCACGACAAACTTGGTACAATATTTATTTAACGCCAAAAAAAAAAAGTAAACATCAAGAGACTGCTACATTCCAGTGCATCTTTCAGGGTTACTCCTTTAAGATTAAGTTTCGCTTCATCAAAAAGAACTTGCTTTTTTATTCAGAGACCAAAAGTCTTGCAACCGTAGTATTTTCTGATGATGTATCTGCGGCCAAAATATTCATATTTATTGATGTAGATATAAATGTCGTAATGTTTGTAAAGTGTTCCATCCAATGAAACGATAGGCACAGGTAGTTGCTGAAATTGAACCAACAGCACTGATTATTTATGTGTGTCTTTTCTTTTCTAAAGTTCTTCCGCTATGAATTTCTTTATCGAATAGACTTTGATCAATATTCAAATGTTTTTCAGGCATAAACTTTTGATTTCCAGTGACTTCCAATCATCCTGACAAATGCTTTCGCCTTTCATTCAACTTGTGTGTCTGCTTGAACCTTGGAGTACTGTCCACAAACGAATCGGTTCCTCTCTTTGCGTACTATTTGTTTATTAGCGCTGAACTTGAGTGTGCTTTCCGGATTTTGAATCTTTCTCACTTGCCCACAATTGGATGTTTCTATCATAGATAATTCATCTCTGTCTTCTTTTCTGTTGAAAGTTCTTAGAACTTCTAACATTGAGGGCTTATGGTGAATGTTTTTTCATGTACTTGACGCTGGTGAAATTGTGTTGAACTCTTTTGGGTAATCTTTGCTCTTTAGTTCTGTAACTTCTTTGTTTCAAAACTTTCTCATCACTTTGTTTTGTACAAAACTTTTAAGCTTTAAGCATGCATTGTTCTGAAAATTCTGACTTTGATTTTGGTGGTGATGGTTCATAATAGAAGGATGAAGGCTGTGCTTGAGATGTTTGACAATGACAATGAGTCAATGATTTCGTAAAAGTCTTAATCTTCAGAATGTTTATCACTCATATATTGTCAATGTGAAGTGTGGAACGTTGCTTTTTCACTTCTTCATGATGTGGATGAGTTCAGATGAAACCAAATGGCTGTTGTTGAAGGAGAGACCACAATACTTGGACTGACAATCATCCTTATTGGACGCTAGTTCAAATCTGTTTACTAAGCAAATTCATAGGTATCACCAGTACCAACTATGCTGCCCAATTTTTCTTTCCGTTGCTTGTTGACTTGATTTATTTACGGATGCCCTTTAACATCTCAGGTCATAAGCGTCCCATTCTTTCAGAACGTGAAACAGCCGACAAAGTTTTCTCTCTTCTTTCCCTCCCCCCTTTTTCTTCAGGCTTGAGGTTCTTTTTCGTGCCGTAAATGTATGACACGGTATCTATGGCTCTACTTCCCTTCCGAAGGAAGCCATACTTAGGATTTTTACGCCCGAAAAAATCCATCGATCCTGACCGGGATTGAACCCGCGATCTTCGGTTTAGAAGGCAAGTATGGTTACCACTACACCACCAGCACCGACTGTGGACCGTTTCCATTGCATTAATGGGATTAAATTTAAAATTTGTTCAACTTTAAGCCAATTTTCACACCCAGTGCCAATCATTTCTAATTTCGGTTGAGACGATTGTGCCCTTTCCTTGAAATACTTTAAAATTTCATATTTACTGTTATTCTAAGAGTTCTTTTAATTGTACCGCATATCTTTTTTAAAGTAAAGTCATTTTGATGTCCAAATAATCTTCTATTATTACTCCTAAAATATTTAAAATGTGTTATTGATCTAGCACCTTTTCATAATACTATTTTTGCTCAAGTTATCTCAAGTTCAAAGGCCTTGTTTTGCTTTATCCCAGACAAGTTTCTGACCTGAGTAATCTTTATTTGCGTGCGGTCAGAGTCACAGAAAGAGTACAAATTTAATGTCTCAGTGCTTTAAGAAAGCGACAGTTCATGTTGCTTATTCTGACAGCAAAATAAGCGGTTGTGCATTACCGTATCTCAAACGGTGCATGTCAGCCATTGGCTCTTCTTCTACGGCCAGATTCGGTTACACCCGACAGTTACGGAAATCGTAGTTTTGTTATCAACTGCAAACCATCGATATGGTGTAACGGTCATGTGGGTGGAGTTGAGCTGTGTTCCAGCTGCTTCGAGCGGTTTTTCTTTTCTAAGAATTCAATTAGCTCCTGGCTGCTATGGCAGCAATGAAGTTCTTTACCATACATGAGGGATGCGGTTGGTTGACTTCTAATGCCCACAGTTCAATTGAAACTCTCCAGCATATACTTATGTGCAATCTTAAACCCTGGCGAGAATACACTTTAAAATGTGTACAGACAGTTTCCTGCTCCAATTCCATCCTTTTTTTACAATGAGAGATCAATGCTATGTTTGGAGTGTTTGAACCAATTTGAACCTTGCACAGTTCTCTTTAAAAACGAGCAGAAATTTCAGCTTCTCTCCCCTGACATCAATTCCAGAGGTATAGAGATACTGAAAGAGGCGAAAATTCTCCTATCGGATTACTTTCGAAACACGGACATGATCACTCTTTGACAAATGAAGCGCTAAAATTCTGCTTAAAATGTTCAACCAATCTGTACCAATCTTATATTGATACAGTATGCGGCAAAACAAACGACACTGAAATGTTAGTCAATGGCGTTGGTAGAGAATGTGTTAAAAATGTATACTATCACATGCCACACATTGTTCATAACGTTTTGAAGATTATTGATCTTATTGATGAACACAAAAAGCTACATTATCTTCTCACGTAGTTATGGAATATTTGTAGGTGAGCCATCTGTCTTGAAAAGTCATTCTTTCAACATGTCTCATATGTAAGCATCAAGGGCCTTGAGAGTCGGTCCTGGTGGTGTAGTGATGACCATACTTGCCTGCTAAACCCAAGATCGCGGGTTCAAACCCGGCCAGGACCGATGGATTTTTTCGGGCGTAAAAATCCTAAGTATGGCTTCCTTCGGAAGGGAAGTAAAGCCGTGGGTCCCGTGTCGTACATTTACGCCACGATAAAGAACCTCAGGCCTGAAAGACCGTTTCACGCCCTGAGTTGAATGGGACGCTGATGACCTGAGATGTTAAAGAAAGTCCATAAATAAATTAATCAAAAAAAAAAGGGGCCTTGAGAAATTAGGCGATCTTCAAAGTGTCGTTGCAGAAGGATAAACGATTCCCCCGCGGTGTGGGCTGGCGCCCCATCTTGCTGCATTCATTGTAGTAGAAGGGCGTGATAAAATGGGCGCAAGTCCCTCACGAATGGGGTAATAATGAGGTCTCTGTAGCGCTCCTGGTTTACTGTTTGCGGGTTATGTGCAGCATCCTCGGCGAAATAACAGCCCAATATTCCGATCAGACACGTTGGGTTACCAAATCGTAATGCGCACTGTGCAGTGGCTTCTGTGTAACAACATCAGGCGCAAGTTTCAGCGATGTTCGTTGTAGACTACGCTTTAGGGACTGTAACACCTGTTGGAGTAGTAGTCTCTAATTCTCGTTGTGATGACAGTTCTTGGCTTTCATTGACATAGGACTGATTCCGTAGTACGACGGAACTTATCACCGACAGCTAACATTGTTTTGTAATTTGGTAGCTGCTTATTAAATCTCTCCTCCTACTGTTCTTTAACATGAAGCAAACTCGGGCCATTCTGACGTCCTACTCCGGTTGACCGGAAATACGTTCCAGGATAAACGCATTCTTTTCTGTCGTGAGAACCATAATTGCAGTATTCAATACAAAATTGAATTTACAACGTGTCAAACTATTATATATACTAAATAAACATTTCATTGCTATGGAAACTTGGAAAGCAAGTGATTGATAATTTCAGTGCCGTATGTTTTGCCGCCTACTGTATTAGATACTCAAGAGTGACATTTTGTTTCGGTATAACTTTATAAAAATACAAGCATTCCAAAAACTAATTATAACAATGTAAAGTTGCTGAAGTATGCAAATTTCAAACTATTACTTTAAACGAACTTAAATATACAACAGAGGTTCTAACCTCCTTTGACCGCGGACTGCCTTAAAAATTTTCTCCTGTCGTGAACCCTTAGGATTTAACTCTAAATTTCAAATCATAATGTTGCATTATGCCCTTTTTTAAAGTTGCTCATCACTGGTTTACAAAATTTAAAAATATAAATAGACAAATAAATTTACATTCTTTCATTATTATGGTATATTCTTACACAATCGTAATAAACATAATATTGCATTTAAAAGGATATAAACGCATAAAACAATATTAATAACAACCAGCAACATAATTTTTAATTTTGATTCTTCAATGAGAGGAGCGTTCCTGCATTTCACTTATAAGCCGTGATATATAGCGCTTGATAGGAGAATAAGCACTCTGGGTGTACAGTTGTTACTAAAAGCATCATAGCCTTCTTTGATAGTACAGGAACACTTAGAACTCGCCTGCCTCACCTGCGCAGTTCACTGTCGCTGTTGCTAGGGAAATTATGACGGTACATATTAGTATTCTGCCTGGGCCCTGTATCATTAAAGTTGAAAGTATGACAAATACGACAATTTTACATGTTTATCACTGTATAGAGACAGCTGTTTCATATTCTTATAAATATATAAAATTGTAACTTGTCACAATGCAAATTGCAATTTCATTTATGTAAAAATATATTGTGAACTAATATTTACTTTCTGTGCGTTGATATTAATTACCGATATATGCGAATCTAATGTGCGCCGTTTTTGTTCAAATAAAGTATTCAGAACTGTGGTGCGCATTAGATTCGAGTGCAAATCCTTTACGTAGTTCTCCGGTAACTTCAATCAAATTTATCGTTTATTACGTCATAATCTCGACTTGGTTACATTTATTGTGCGCATATAACATTTGAATAGTAGGTAATCACGAAAAGGAGGGAAACAGAGAACATCTTAAGATGCGACTTTCAAACGTAAAGTAATTCTTTATGCTAAAACAAATGATAACAGAAAGACAGGAAGAGAGTTCAATGCACCTGAGAGCAACATTTGCTTGTGGCGGCAACAGAAATTGACATTATTTGCAACTAAAACTAGCAGGAAGAAATTCACTGGTCCTTGCAAATGAAGACATCCTGGCATTGAAGAAAAAGTTTTGATATTCATACTTAAAAGGAGGAAGAACGGGCAACTGTGACTAGTGACACCATAAGAAATAACTTTCTTCTTCTTTGATCTACGCCAACTGTCCTGGCTACAGTACGAGTGATATATTTTGTCCTACGTGCTCCAAGATGTAACAATAGTCCACTTATAAATTCTGTGTTCTGATCGTTTTATGAAGCAGTCGGGCTAATCTCTAAGACGCCGTACAACAATATGCCAAAATCTTTTATTAGGATTTAAAGTTTCAAATATGGGATGCGCATTACATTTGATGGTCCATTAGATTCGCGTAAATAGGATATATTATATTGTGATGTAAATCAAATCTGATGAAGTGCAATGTATTTGATTATACTATCAACTAATGCGATTACTATTGTTAATGCGTTATTATCTGTACTAATCTATACTGAAAGGATTATCCTTTGTCTTACAATTTTATAATAAACGTAAACAAGCGACATCAACAATAAATTAGCTATGGTCGACAATGTTAACTCAGCTTTAAAAAAAATGTCATAATAATCGCTAGCCTGATTGTCGAGAAGTAAAACGCCATGTGAACGGTCAAGGTTTATAAAAAAAAAAAAGTCTGTAAGTAACTAGCATGAACATATTCGTTCTGAAAATATTTTATATTTGCGTTGTACTTTAGAGAGATATCTATCGGTAATTTCGTTTCTAATAACAAACAATTAATTTGTTGTGCTGCAATCTCACGAGTTATGTTTGTTTCTGTTTACTTGTAATTCGTCTGAATCATTTAGGTGCCAACTTGACTGGCAATCCGTGGCCACCTGCTGTGTGATAAATCAAAGGCGGTCTATTATTCTCTTGACGGAAAACTTTGGGAACGTGCAGGTTGTGAGGTTGTTTTCTACTAAAAGCAAATTCCCCAAAGAGTTTAATTTTTGTAAGAGGATTACTGCATCCTTGCTGAAAGCCAAAGGGCATCGGGGAACCGGTTTTATCTGCCGACGTGTCTTCTCCACCAATAGATAGGGCTCACATTCTTTGTGTTTAAATAGGAACGCGAGGCTCACGTGTCCCAGATAAACGGATATGATAATTGCTTGAATGGGAAATTGTAGGTTGTTCTTTGGCAGTCACGTAAATCTACCGCTGACCTCTACTAGAAATGACCTGTATTAACCTTGTTCAATTTCACGGTTTGCAAGGCTTTTGTTGCATGCCAATATTTACTATATGTCTTTGCTGTGGTCTGTGAATTTGCACATTTTGCAGGAAATATATTCATTCACATAAGTGTGTCAGTTCTTGGAAAACGTAACTAGTATACAAATACTACGACAAAGTAGGGGTCTTGCAGAAAGTCTGCAAGATTTTAAATGTCATATACATTGAATAAAAGCATAGACCGGCAATTATCACATTATATCCCTTTTTTCAAATAAAGTAATAACAGGAGCGAATATAATAGGCTGGATTGAATTGTTAGGGTCGGAAGATGAAATTTAGGCACTTCAGCCTTGCTCAAGGACTGCCGTTTTGTCTATATGGGCGCACCTCTGGTAGGAAGAGATGAGGTTACTAGGCTAAATCATGGGCGTAAACAGAGTCGAAGATAAAAAACCGCGACCTTAGCGAAGCCCTCTCTAAGGAATTCGAGCCCTTCATTAATACCGCGGGTAAAAACCTTTTCAAGGCACAAGTCACCGTCACACCGCACAGCCCACTACGCCTGGCACTTTCAATCCTGTAACAGAGCACAGGAATGAAATTATATGAATTGGGAGAGTGGAAAAATCGCGGAAATAAAATATTCATGGCAGCGTTCGCCTAACCGATCAGCGGATATCGCAAAAAATCATAAGGTCACGATGGTCGGCCCTAAGGGATGTGAACCAAGTACTCCTTGCAATTCCCACCATTTGAGCCGCCCCGCTCGGTAAATATAGTAGTTTCTTAATGAATATTCCAGAGGATATGATAACAGAGCTTTTTGAGCATTTGTTTAATGTCTTCTATCAACTCTTGTCATACACTGCCATCGCAGTTTCAACTTTGAGGAAACTACAAGAACCAGAAAAAAAATAATACAAGCTTTCTTAGGTGAATAGTGTTTCTTTTACAGATGCCCTCGTTTGGACGCGTGGCCGGCTGAACGTGGATTTTGCTTGGCAAAGGAAGCCGGCGGAGTCGATATTTATAGTCCCTTTAATTCAAATGCATTGATTTCCACGGCACATCAAACACAAATTTTTTGGTCATACAATGATATTTCGTGCAAAAGATCTGGGTTTTCTGCGCTCCAGTATCTATTGTTTTGTGTGTCTACTGGCCGTGAAAATAAAACTATGCTTCTTTCGTAGAAAAACTAAACGCGAACACCAACATTATCCAACACCCAATTACAGAAATTAACTCGATTCACATTATCGCGTGATTGCAATTCTTGAACTACAGTTATCTTATTAGGTTTTCATTTTAAAAGTTTAGTGGCATTTTAAGCCGAGGTTTGCGAAACTTCTGATTCCTGTACAAGCTTTCTCACAGATTTATTTGCATTTCCTTTTAACTTTTCTCCGATATCAGCGAGTGTTTTCTCTGTAAGAACATGGCGTTTTACTTTCTACTTTTTCCCAAGAACAGATCCCGTTTCCCTAAATCTATTTCACAAGATTACGAACTGTTTCTCTGTGAGACGCACGAACAGCAGGGAATTTGTCTCGCTTCTCTACACGAGTTTGTTACATTGGAATCATACATGAAGATTCTGTGTGCTAAAGTACACGGACTTCTTTTAGCACTAACACCCTGAAACACGTGGTCTCACAACGTTCAACTTCTGTACAGCACAAAGACTTCGTGTCAGCACAGGGAGGGGCGGGAAAGTGGAGAGGGTAAACAGAATCGATTAGAAAGATCGGCCACACAGCAAATGAAGGCTCTGTAGTAACAGACGTTCAGTAGTGACATACAACAGCAAATGGCATAATACCTTTTTAATAGAAAATAATGCCAGACTTCCAATAACTAATTTCATCACTAAATTGTTTATGTTGATTTGGTTTATTTATGAACGCTCTTTAACATCTCAGGTCATCAGCGTCCCATTCAATTCAGGGCGTGAAACGGCCGACAAATTTTGCTCAGAAGCCTCTTTTATCAGGCTTGAGGTTCTTTATCATGCCGTAAATGTACGACACGGGACCCACGGTTTTACTTCCCTTCCGAAGGAAGCCATACTTAGGATTTTTACGCCCGAAAAAATCCATCGATCCTGGCCGGGTTCGAACCCGCGATCTTGGGTTTAGGAGGCAAGTATGGTAACCACTACACCACCAGGACCGACATGGGTGGAGCGAGAAGTCAGTTGTACCACTTTGACTTAAGAGTAGCAGGACAGACATAGAATTCTACTTCTAGATAAGACTTTTTTAAACTGATCGCAAATCTATCTATAATAATTTGTCCATTTCGTCTTAATAAATTGTAATTTTCCCACATTTTTATTTTTCGTTGTCTTTTTGAGGAAATACTTCAAATATGCAAAAAAAAAAAAAAAAAAAAAAAAGTTCTTAACATTGTAAATTAATGACTGTGTTTTACAAATGATTATATTCGATAAAACAAGAGGTTTAAAATGAGTAGTATTCTTTATTCAGAGTAGTATTTGGTAAATTTCCATATCCGTCTCTATAAAACGTTTCAATACGATAACTTGGTGAATTTTTGCATGTCTTAATTTATAAACGCTTTCGCCTTTATATGTTGTAGTACTATAAAAATATATTATAATTTTAGAAAATGTGATTTTTTTTCACAATTTTCCGTCTGATTTCACATATCACGTTAAAAAACGCATACTTTTCTGTAAGAAAGATGACTTCCGCTATCACGCAGGCTCACAGCAGCATCAGGTGTTCAAATATAAATGAATGGCACTGTACACGAAACAAATCTCTCTTTTATTTTCGCTATCATCTTTCACATCTTGTATTAAACACCTGCAATATTTCCAGTACAATGTTGGTGTGCAGAAACCGTATAGCCTGCCTAATTACAGACGTAGACACGTAACTTTCGTGGCACCTGGTGGAGGTGGTGCCCCCGCGGAATATCACGAATCCCGCAGTCACGAGCATGCGCGGCGGCAGCAACATCATGGGAAGATGCGAGATAAGCGACGCATCTTCCCGCTACATTAGCGCTCCTCGCGAGAATAATGTGTACCACTCTTCATCAGATTCAACTGAATTGATTTCAGTTTCCCATTCAATCACGAGCTTCCCAGTTGCCTTTCTCCATTCACTGCCGGTGATAAAAGCTGCCGTGACGTTCAAATTTCGCTCTTATGACGCTTTTTCCACAGTCACTTTCAGTTTTTCCCCCTGTACAAAGGTAACGGCTCTCACAGTTATCTAAGACTGTGGCACCTTACAATTGCCTTCCGAAATGTTTGGGCTCAAACATGTCTACGTTATTGTAATGCTCACCGAAGTGTAGCTGTTACATTTATCAAAATTTTAAGTTTTAGAATGCACATTGTCAAGCTCCATGAACAACAGAGGAAAACGCTCAGAAGTCTCACATTTTTGGCATTTTATGGCGAATTTACTGAGTATCTTGCAATGATATCGTATTTCATCTTTATAAAATGCAGATTGCCTAGAAGACGAGTCTTTGAGATAAGCATACACCATGCTCAGAAGTATCAACGAAGATCGAGATGTTCTGAACCATCTTTTGCTGCATGATGAAGCACATTTTCACTTAAGGGCTCTGTATAAACAAGATGAACAAAACCCTTTATCGGTTTCAAATCATTATCTTCCGAACAAAATAATATCTTTAATATTAAATATCGAGGACCTTCCATCAACATTACGGAATACTGTGGATTTCATTGTGATAAGACTGCCTTAGGTAGGAGAGCAAAAAAAAAAAAAAAAAAAAAAAAAAAAACCACAAGACACAAGGCGCAAGATAGAAGTGGCCTACAGATATTTTAACGCACAAAACGCATTAAACAATGGTTATAGCAACTTAAACATTGAACTTTTGGGGTGTAGCGTATACCAGCGACCTCCTAGAAAGTCCGCCCGTTAGTGATAATATTGATATTCCTGATTTTAGTGAAATATTATTGTGAAATAACTTTACCCTCCTCTTTTCTATCTTATTTCTGCGAGCGCTTTGTTAAATTATAAACATTTTTACAAGTAAACCCCTGCTCATTATAAAACAAAACTAATATTGCAGGAATGCTATTAATGATCAAAGTTATGCGAGTAGAAATGTGCAAGGACAGAGCCGGCGACTGGCGCGACGTAGGCCGCGTGCGGCTTGCGTTCAGCTGCCAGCGGAGGTTAAAAATAACTCTGCACATTTGCTTCAAAAGTGTTGGAGGGATTCTTCAGGAGTAAACCGCTCTATTGGAGAAAGAAATTAGACAGTTCAATTTGTTTTGAATTGTATCTACATTGAATTGTATTACCTTATTCTGTTATCAACCCGTATTGATTATTCGTTGGAAGTAAAACAGACTTGGTATCGAGAAATGTGTACTTTTACCAAGTCATGAATGTTAATCGTGTTTCAAGAACAAAAATAGAAAGGTTTATGTAATGCAGACTTTAGTGATAGCTTTGTTTATTTACGGACGCTCTTTAACATCTCAGGTCATCGGCGTCTGCTCAGAGGCTTCTTCTTTCAGGCTTCCGGTTCTTTATCGTGCCGTAAATCTACGATATGGGACCCACGGTTTTACTTCCCTTCCGAAGTAAGCCATACTTAGGATTTTTACGCCCAAAAATTCCATCCTAGCCGGGATTGAACCCGCGATTTTGGGTTTAGGAAGCAAGTATGGTTACCGCTGCACCACCAGGACCGACTTTAATGTTAACAAACTCTTATTTCCATATTTATCATTTTTAATAATTCTCGGTACTTAAAGAGATATATACATCTGATTCTGAACTAGATACCTTTTGATTATTTTTAGAAGCCTTTTAATGAATATTTTCAAAGGTAACGTCTCATAGTGGTAGTAAGCAACATGTAAACTCCTAAATAGCTAGTGGAAAGTAATGGCGTGTGCCTCTAAATCTGGTTCCATAATAAAAACGAATATCCTTTTACATTCAAAAAGGTTTGACGAAGTACGTTTCACCACTAAATGTCTTTAAAATCACGTTCAACTGCAATAAAACACGCTGAATTGAATTTGAAGTATTTCTTATTGCATGACTATTTGAGAAAAAACCTTACTATGCCCGTAGTAAAAAACAGGCGGCCCCGAGGCCTAAGTGGGATTTCTAGCGGGCGAAGCGGCGCCTGGGAAGGTTTTCTCGAGGTACTACGGTTTCCTCTGCCACTCATTGCTCCGTTGCTCAATCATTATCTTATTCCCATCTTCACCTTCATCATTCAGCATAATGTAGTTCGCCGATATTCTGTGCACGTGTTAAAAATGAACTCTGCCGCCTCCAATGCCTGTCCGGCAAGTGAATTGGCATTGGAACTAGCTCACAATAGAAATCAAATTAATAATAAAATATAATGCTTAAATACACATTTCTACAAAAAATTTTGTGATGTGTTAAACTAGCCAACAAATAAAACTAGGACAGTATTATTTAGTCTGTTAGTAGTCAGTTGTTACTTCCAAATGACAGAGCCTGTAGTGCCAAACAATGTTGCCAACTGGGACTACATATTAATTTGGGTTGTTTCTGTCTCGATTTTATACTTCGTAAAAGTCTGTGAATATACGTGACAAATGTCTGCGTTTTCAATTGGACTCAAATCAGAAATAACTGCAAGACAGAAAAAGAAAGAGACTTGAAGCAGAAAGACTAACAATGCATTTATGTTGCAAAGAAAAGTTTATAGAAATAAGTCACAATTAAATTTTAATGTGTGCAGCGTTTTAATACCGTGCCCCAGGTAAGATAAGATCTATTATCTCATCAGTATAATTACGAAGCTGTAAAATATATCATAATAGAACACAAACTCAATGAGTAAGAAGATACAGATATAACTAGGAGTGTTCTAAAGGTTCTCGCCTGACAAAAAAAAAAAAAAAAAAAAAATGCAACAGTTATTGTAAATTAATAGGTTTAGTCTAACGACTTTCTAACTTTTTAAAACCCTCAGTAAAATAAGATAAGCCCAACTGTGAAAAATATGCGCCTCTCTCAGCTTCAACCTTATCATTCTTCCTCCACCCAGCAAATTCTTCAGGTATAGGAACAAAAAGTATCGTTGGGAGCTAAATCAGGCGAATATGGCGGATGTGGAAGCACATGAAGGAACGTCAAGCAGTTTTGCAGCAACAATCCCAGACGTGTGTTAAGACGCATTATTGTAATTAAAGAGAACTTTCTTTTTCGCAAGGTGTGGACATTTAACCTGAATAGTATCCTTCAGTTGGTCCACTAGTGAAGCGTATTACATCCCGGTGATGGTTCTGCTCTTCTATAGGTAGCCTACGAGCACCACAAGAATACTATAAAACAGTAACCACGACTTTTCCTGCAGATGGAATCGTTTTTGTTTTCTTTGCTGCACTTTCACCTGTTGCCACCAACTGTTTGGACTGCTCCTTCGTCTCTTGTTCTTTGAATAAATGTAAACCTCTTGCTAAATATTCATTTGAATGTGTATTTTGGTCCATTGTTAATAAATGGCACTCATCGAGGAGTGGGCACGGCCTATCGAGATCTTGGTGATGTCAGCCAACTCGAGTACCTTCAATCGGCGACCAATGAGTGCGGCAATGTGAATTTTTGTCACAATCACAATTTGTTTAACGCCCGTTTTTACTACCGAGGCACCACAAACGGCGGACACTGGTGATACATGAGATGAATGATATATTGGGAGACGGTTTTTTTTTAAAGGAAGGAAACGTTCTAGTTCTAGTTTACGGTACATTCCCGGCATTTGCCATTCTTAAGGACTGAAGAAAACCTGGAAAAAACCTCAGTTAGGGAGGACGGTCCTGGCGGGATTCGAACCCCAGACATCCTGCTCACGAGTCCGCGCCTAAACGGTCTTGGCCACCCATGGCGGTATCTCGTCGTCGTGTTTTGGGACACCCTGAGCGCTCATCGTCTCAAATGGATGAACGACCGCGCTTTTTAATCGTCCAAAACGATGTGCAAGAATCCTTTAACGTGGAAACAAACTTCTATTGTATTTCTGTTGAGGTTAAACATTCAAAACGAAGTACTTTATCACAGCTCATATTTCCATTTTATCCATTTTGTAGAAAATGTTAACACTAGTTAGTTTGCACGATCGTCACAAACAAGTGACTACGCTTATGCGTCTGAAACTTGACAGTGAACTAGTATCACACCCTAGTATCACAAATAAGCAAATGAGAAACTTTTGCTTTATTATACAAAAAATATAGACAGTTACAGAGTATCGAGACTGAAAAATATATCGTACAGATATTCGAGAAAAGGTGGTATCGACAGGGAATCTATCACTACATATTACGAAGGTAAAGAAGAACAAAACAGCCTACTGAATGTAATAAAATAGTGTTTTTTTTACTAAACATTAAAATACGCTTTTATATTCAACATATTACAAATAAAAACAAAACTTTTTTGTGATTAAAATCTGTAACTTTGCACGAAGTCTGTCTAGAAAGTCTGTAACATTTAAAAAAATTGTGGAAGTCATAATATCCAATGTGATATCTTTTATAGCATTAAATGGCTTCTTTGTTTTTATGTTGCCATTCTTTGCACGATGTAGTCCTGAGAACTTCATGATATTGAGGCAAATTCTTCCAAGTTTTTCGTGAGTCTTCAACTTTCTCGAGGCGTACGTGAACATGGTGTATTCTTTATAGACTCGGTTCCGTCTTTCAGCGCGAACCCGCCTTGATTTAATCAAAGCGCTAACTTGTACTGCTTCTTTTTGCAACCACAGCACCGACTGAGCATATTCCCAACTGGAAAGATTTTTACAACTAGGCTAATAGAAGAGTAAACGTTACCTGTCGCGGATGCAGTTAAGTGTAAATTACACCCATTTGTTATTGGAAAATAACAGTTTTGCATGGTCAAGTGAGTTTACAAATTATTTTTATTCCGTGGGAAAAACTGCAAGAAATTACTAGAGAATCGATTGGAAGCCCAATTTATATATTTTTGCCATTTCGACTGTTGATTTTTTTTAATGGTGTTTCACGCCCGTTTTTACTACTGAGGCACCACAGGCTTTGGACACTGATGATACATGAAATGAAATGATATATTGGGAAAGGATTATTTTTAAGGAAGGAAGCGTTCCAGGCCTAAGTTTAGGGCATTTGCCAGTATTTAGGTAGTTGCCAGTTGTGAGGACTGAGGAAAACCTGAAAAAAACCTGTCAGGGAGGACAGTCTGCGCGGGATTCGAACCCCAGACCTCCCGCTCACGAGTCCGTGCCTTAACGACCTCGGTCACTCGTGGCGGTTCGATTGTTTCCATCCTTGATTCACTTTCTCTGAAACAGAACTTTCCAAAACATGGGAGAAATTGAAATTGTTGTCCATAATATCACAGCGTCAAAACAGAATGTTATGCCCATGGTATCAGGACTGCATAGAACTGAAGAATAAATTAATTTTGCGTCACAAGTAAAAGTAACTAAATGACCAGGGTTGTTGTGGTTCATTTCAATGCTTCACCTCCAAATTCTTTCCAATGACGGAACATTTTTATTTCATGGAGCTGCTGTTATGTTTAGCAATGAGCTTTGATTAAATAATTGCAAATGAATTTGTTAAGACATGCCAGCGACTTTGGGATGATTTAGCTTGTCTTACGATATAATAAAAATATGTCGTCAGTTTAAAAGTGGTAGAATACCCTGTGAAGATGAGCAGGTACTGGGCAAATTATCACAACAGAAACTTTAAATGAATACATTGCATATCTTAATGTTGCAACATCGTCACTATCACGGATATTGTAGATGAAAGAGACATCGCATACCATAATGTATATGTATATCGTGTCTGCATCTAATAGAGATGCAGGAAGTTGAGAGTTGAATTTTATGCAGTGTTTAATAATATTTTGGATCAACAAACATTAATTTTTTGACTATGGATGAACTAAAGGATGTTGAAACCAAAATGGAAAGCAAGAAATAGAAAATTATGAGGTTTTCAACCCCTAAGATACCATCACGGGTGGCCGAGTCGTTAAGGTGCGGACTTATCTGGGATTTGATTACCACTAGGATCGTCCTCTTTGACCGAGGTTTTTTTTCCCGGCTTTTCCTCAATCCCCGTAAATGGCAAATGCCGGGGAGGTGTCCTAAACTTAGGCCTGGGACGCTTCATTACTTAAATCAATGCCCACTGCCTGTAATGCTTCAGCAGTAAAAATGAGCGATAAACTATTAAAAACCCTAGGTTCAAAGTACAACCATGGCAAGCAAGATCCTGCCCGATTTTTGGGGGGGATATTATTTTGATTGTTTATTTATTGAGAGGAACCACAATAATAGGTCATTATTATGCAAGTTTTTTTCAGAATTGCGAGATATAAATAAAGGAAAAGTCGCGGTAAATTGAGGTAGGGCATGCTCTTTCTTCAAGACAATTCTTAAGGATGCAAGTCGTAGGAATTTCTAAGCACTAAAACCATGATACAGTGGAATGAAGTAATGTTGGTACTGGACTGTAACAAAGGTGAGAGAGGTACAAACCACCTTCTCTCCTTACGCCTGTCACTCATCAGTTCTTCATCTATGAGTGGCCTCATAGTTTGTGTTTGAGTGTACCTAACTTGATGTTAAGTGCTTAAGAATCACGATGTAGCAGGGTTTGAACTGCTGAAGCATACTGTTTAGGCTCCCAGCAACTTCAGGGTGTTGAGAATTTAAAGGAAACGCCAAGAGAGGAAATTTTCATCAGATTATGAAGTCACAGAAACTAAAACCAGGGTTTAAAAATAAAATTTTTTAGATTAACCAAAGCTATTTATTTTACTATAACTTTAATTATAATTACTTAAGTATAATATACGTTATAAATATAATTTTAAGTTTAAGTCATTTACATTTTTACTAATATATCCATGCCGCAATTTTCAATTTAAGATATCATTTTCCTCTGTTTTATTTATTTTTTAACATAAGAAATATGTATCCAGGCCACTCATTGAGAAACGGATTCCCCCATTTATAAATAACAGGTTCTTCCTGCAATTTATTTACGAGCTCTTTCTAGGCTTACTCAAGTGTTTAGTTAGAAAGCAGGGGTCTGCTCACAGAGCAAAACCAGTCACGCGGCCCTTGAGTATGGTATTAGTGTACCACCGCTAATTAAAAACTAATTATGGATTGCATCATCTCTCCTAGAAATCTTTACTTGCTTTCGGAGGAGAAACCACCATGTAAACAGAACCAGAATCCACGAATTATAAGTAAGAAACTTACATGAAAGCACCAATCATCATTAGAATATAAACACGTTGCAAAATAATGTTGCTACGATTGATTATACAGGGCTTTCATTTCAAAATTAGCCCGTCTGAATAATTCAAATAGCAAATATGTCAATTTACATTATGAGGGAGATATTTAAAACCAATTTACATTTCTCCCCTCACTTCCAGACACTACAATTAAGAAATACAAATTACACGCCCTGTATGACACTTAACTTTTTAAATGGTCAACGTTTATCACATATTCTGTTCATTTGAATTATTATTGCACTTTAATTTGGACAGAATATCAAATATGTCATTTGTAAGATGAAAAAATATTGGGTAAGATTACAATTATTGATACGAGAGCTCTTCAATAAAAATGATCATATTATTTTTTTACAACATACTTTTACTCCTCCTTATTTTTTTTTATTATTTTCTTAAAGTGATTCCTATTGGATGGAATGCAGCAGTCCCTGTTTTTAAAAAGCATTTTTAACAGGTCCCTTAGAATCGCCCCCGCAGCTTTCACCCCTGATTCTGAAAGGGACACTTCATATTGATTTTTTGGAGAAATGTTTGACAACTTTTGCGATGTACGGCCGTGCATTATCGCGGTGCAGCATCCAGCTTGTGATCTTTTGCGTGTGGTGTGGCCTTGTAGAGTTTTCTTTGTAGTATTTCTGAGTTACGTTATTTGTACAGGTATGATATGTTGGTAAACCATTTCTTGAATATCGAACAGTTAGATGAACAAACTTTCCCAGTAGAAACCACCATTTTTTTGTTTTGATTATGACGCAGATTTCACACAGAGCTCTCAGGACCGAAATGATGTAGCCAAGTTTCACCAGCAGTGATCACCTTTGAAAGAAACTCCTGTAACATCGTCTTCAACCTGCACGTAGCAGTCTTGGAACCCACCGTTCACAAACACATCTCATGTGCAACTGTTCAATTACCAACGTATATGTGGCCCAGTTAAAATTTCAATAATGTTGAAGGTGTTTTTAATGTTATTCGACGATGCTCTCTGGAAATGACGGAAGCGCAGTTAATGTTTTCTTCTGTTAGAGCATAAACTGCAAATTGAAACTGATTGTCTCCCCTCTTTAAACATTTTAAACCTTCTTCAAGCTGTGCTATAGGGAAGAACAGACTCTCCATAGGCCTCCTGTAACACTGCATAGGCCTTTGCTGAAGATTTGTTGAGACGAAAGCAGAATTTTAGAGCAGCGTTCGTCGCATGTCATTTCCATTTTGCCATAGGCGGAACTGTACATGTATCAACTTGCGCATCAGGAACCGGAAGTGACAACAACTAGTGCCAATTGTACATTATACATTCAGTTAACAAAATATTGTAACGCTAAATTTTAGCGCGATAAATTATGACCGTAAAAATATGATACTTCTTTTATGAACGGATTAAGTATTACAAAACAAAGCTTATTTCGGAACTTCGTACTAATCCGCTTATATTCTGATCTTTCTTGCTGGGTATACACCATTTTGAAAATTTATTACCAAAACATATATATTATATGAAATAATCAGTAGTTATGTTTTTATTCTGTTAACATTTAAACAACATTAGCCCAGATTAACAGGACAGCGATGTAAAACAGATTGTTTACAATAGAATTCTCTTTAAAAAAGAAAGAAAAAAAAAGAACGTAAATTAGGGGTGTCATTTAAAATTTCAAAGGGATATGGGCTTGAAATCTATAATGTAATCAATGTATACTCTAAATTTGGCCATAATACCTAAATAGAAGCTTTTTTGTTTAAATTAAATTAATCAGACTGGACATTTTTGAAATGAAAAGTCCTGTACAGCATGTTTTATTGGATTCATATATTAATAATATCGTTATTCATAACAAATCTTTATACGTGGAAAGTGGCAGGCGAGCTGGGCTGGTGTTATGTATAGTGTAGCGATGGCTTTCGCTGTTTCTGTGGCGCTGTCTCCTTCACTTCATCCCTTTCTCCCCATTGGGGACTAAGGCACAAACGAACAGCCCTCGAGCATGGCTGAAGTAACGAAAATTTCTCTTCTGGTTTACTAATTCTATCCAACAGAAGTGTATTTCTGTTCATTAATTGATTATAGGTTATATTTGCAATACGTTTTCTACATTTACATCCTCAATGCTGAAGAATTTTCTGCAGTTTTCATACAATGCATCTAAACCTTTATTTGTGCCAAATTGTCACATTTTCCTTTAGTGTTTTCTTGTTCAGTTTATACATATAACGGCAAGTGAATTAATATACCGTTAGGACAAACACCAGTAATAGCAAAATAAGAAAGAAAACCAACATGCCCTGTATATTTAGCTAATTGCTTAGAATGGTACTTACATTTGTTGAAGCAAAATTTCATAACGTTACCTTGGATAGATGTCATAGTATAAGATGTAATAAACAATAAAGTGTATTAGAAAACACAGAGAAAGTATGAAATAAAAGTAAAAGAATAATAGATAAATAGTAAAGAAGTCAAAAGCAAAACACACAAAATCAAATTTAAATTAATAAGCCAAGTTAAAAGCAACACCAGAGGTGCAAACAATATAAATGGAAAATAAAAATAAAGTAACACTATTAACAATGTAATAAATTAACAGTAATTATAGAAGAAAAGGATAATAAAGCGATTTCAATGTGACTTTCTCTTAGTGTTTTATCCTATTCTACTTTTATTATTACTGTTAATTTGTTACATTGTTAATAGTGTTACTTTATTTTTATTTTATATATATATATATATATATATATATATATATACACATACACACGTCTTAACTTGCACAGTTATATTTAAAAAATCCCATATGTTCAACAGTTAAGAAATTACGAACCTATCTACTAAGTTCTGAGTATTTTTTATTGAGAAATATCTATAAGTTAAGTTTATTTGATTTTTCGCTGTTGATCACGCAAGAATGTTTTTCTAGTAGCATTCTGTCTCATGATGTCTGGCAGAATGATGGACTAGGGAAGGTCGCGTTTTCTGACCTATTCTTTTGTTTTACACAAAACAGGGTTGAGCAACTTCTTTTGCAAGTTGAGAAGCTACGCCGTCACGACGAAGACGTTATGAATTTCTAGCGCGCCCAATCATTCCATTGTTTCTTCATGCACCGGAAGTTGTCTGCTAGAAACGTCGATCAAGATCATAATTGTGACTCGACTTCATCGTGCACATATTATTTTTGATGGAAAGCTCACTTTCCTTAAGCTAGGGCAATAACGGAGTGCAGAAAAGGAAATCACCTCATCTGACCTGTTTAAATTCTTGAAGCTATCTTTATATCATCAGTCCACGTGGAACGTTTGCCAAACCATTTGTGTTCCCGAAATGATAGTTAAAGATTCTTACAGGCTATTTTAGAGATTTCCTTGTTGGTTAGCAGGAACATATACCTGCCTGCAAGAAAACATAAAGATCATATTGGTGTGATTTTTCGTCGCCATGAAAATGCTAAACATCAAGTAACTTTTGGAGTGAACGGCACGGTATCAATTTCATGCTTCATGTGCTTATCGCATTTAAAGCAACAATTCTGCATTTTTCAACCAAGCTCTAGAAGTATATAAACAGTCCTCTAGAGATTTCTTGCAACTGCTGCCATTTCTTGGCGTTAAACAGAACGTTCTTAATAAGTAGATTATGGATGTTACTGGTTAACGTTACATAAAGAGGAAAATAAAATAAAGAATGGATAGTGAAGGTGGGGGACAGGTGTCTGGTACGAGTGGCGTTCGGAAATGATTTACAGTCAAGATAAAGGCAGTTTATTGTGTCTCTTAAGAGCAAAGACCCCCTAACAAACGGGGTGGGCTATTCCACGCTAGTTGTTCGTATGCTGTTTAAGACACTCTTTGGTTACTCCATTTCTCACTGCACTAGTTTCTTCTCGAGAGATTTCCATATTTCTCTTTCTCTTGCTACTCTTGACCAAATTAGACCTGCATGTTCCTTGAAGAGGTCTGTCCATCTTCTTCTGGATCTGCCTTGTGTCCTGGGTTCCACATGGAGATCTTGTAGGTCCACCTTTTGTCCTGCATTATTGCGATGTGATCGCCCCATTGCCATTGCTTCTGGTAGCTATTTGTGCGATGTCTGTTGTCTGAGATAACTGGTTTATTAATACTACAGGTATTTTGTCCTTCAAAGTTTTTCCCAGGATCTTGCGTTGCATTTTTCTTTGGCATATTTTAATTTTGTTCTTTTGTTTCTATTTTAGTGACCATATCTGGCACCCATATAATGATACAGGGTATACAAAGGTTTCGAGCCTCTGGAATCTGATTTTCTTAGTTAATGTTTGGCCTAGCAATATAAACATAAGGGCTCAAAATGCTCTCCAGGTTAATGAGATCCTTCTTTGTACTTCTTTTTCCACTTTACCCTGGAAGGAAATCTGTTGTCCTGTGCATGTATATTCGCTCACATATGTGAGGAGTGTTCTATTTATAATTATTGGGGTTTCAGGTCTGTTTGAAATTAACTGCGTCTTCAATTTGTTTAGTGACAGCACCAGCATTTTTGCTATGTTCACATAATTGTTCCCGCATAGTTTGTAGTGCTTCCGGAATTTACAAAGTAGTGTTTTGAGAATACCGCGCTATCTATGGACATGCCCTTTTGTAGGGTGATGAACTGATACTACGTAGATGCTAGATGGCCATTGTAAGCACTGTGTGTTCCGAAAGGACAGTGTTCGTTTGTTGTCAGGTGGAGAAAGACGTGGACTGCACGGCTTTTGTGGAAGGAAGGTGTCAAAACTGGAAAAAAAACATAAATAATTATGTTTAACTGCGGTACGTGGTGAAGAAGCTTCTGTGCAGCCGCCCGTCAACATTGCGGTCTCGCAGTAACATTGAGGTTGCGTCTGAATTGATGATAACCTTTCATGTACTGGAATGTCTGACAGGCCTTGGCCGCCAACCCTGCACGTCATTATTCACGGCGATTTGGATATGTAAAAGTTTGCGCACATTGGGTCCCACGGGACATGACATAGGCCACAGAAGAGTTGAAGTTTGTCGTCAGCTAGCAGGTTGCTCGGTCACACATCACAAATGTTGTTGCTGAGCATGTCTCAGAAATCAACATGAAATGCGTCCCTCACGCTCCCTATAGTACAGGTTTGGCCCCACGTAACTTTCTTCATTTCACTCGTATTGAAGAAGCCTCTTCGTGGGAGGCATTTTCCATAATCAAAAGCAGTGAGTGGGATTTGGCCTAGAAGCTGCTCATTATGGTACTTTTTGGACAACATCTTCATAATTTTGATGATACTTCTCAAAGTAGTTCCCGTTGGAGGCAGCGTTTCTGTCTTTCCAGCATTTGTGTCAGTCTTCGAAGACAACTGGAAACCATTTTGACAGATCCCTCAGAATCGCCTCCGCAGCCTTCACCAGTGCTTTAAAAAACTGCCACGGATGGCCGAGGTCGTTATGGCGCGCACTTGTGAGCGGGGGGGTCTGGGACTCGATTCCCATCGAACTACCCTCCCTGAAAGATTTTTTCCAGTATTTCCTCAGTGCTCATAAATGGCAAATGCCGGGGAAGTACCCTAAACTTAGTTCTGAAACGTTTCATTCCTTAAAAAATCCTTTTCCAATTTATCATTTCATCTCATTTATCATCAGTGTCCACCTCGTATGATGCCTCAGTAGTAAAAACGGGCGTTAAACACTATTAACTTTTTTTTACCACTTGAAGTGTTTGTGATTCACTGCCTGTCAAATCTTAGGCTGTGTAGAATTTCTTTACAGTGCGATAAATAAATTTCAATAAACATTTTATTGTTTCAGTAACCTGAAAATGTCTCTGAGGCACAACCATGTCACTACACTCCATTCTAAGAAAACCAAAGTACATTTGAGCAGATTAATGTTCAGGTCATCTACTTATCGATAACATTTATCCTTGTCCGCTTTTATTTCAAGGTTAGGGTTAACATAATGGACAAATATAAGGATAAAAAGTTCTAGCCTCCTGAATATCTTGTTTTTGCAATCTCAATAACTAGCGTACACCTTATCTATATCCTGAAGATGAAGAGTGACCTTTTTTTTATTACCACTGCGTTTTAGCATTTTAGGCTCTAGGCACGAAATGTTTCACACACACCTGTAAGACCTTCTTGACGTAAAGGTCAGAGATAAAGGATGTGTTTACTGAGAGTTGTGTGTTTATTTATAAATATTCTAGAACCCAATGTTTGTGTTCAATTAAGGAGTTTCTGTGACTCACCTTTGGTTCTTGTTTTAGTCAGTTTCTTGTTAACCTTGGCATTAGCACAATTGATATATTATGCACTGCTATTTGGTGCAGACGCACAGGCAAAACAAACAAAAATGCAAAGGGTATAATTATGCTCCAAGGTGGACAAGACCGTATTTTTTCATGAAAAACATTTTTTTCTAAGTTTATTAACGCAATTCTTTTGCCTTAGCGTACAGATAAATTACTTACGTCGTAAAAGTGCAGTTTTCCAAGCACGATGTTCAGGTTTTTCATATATTCGCGATTTTCATTTTATTTCCAAACTCACTTAAATTAGATCCTAAAAAGGGAAAATGAAGGTTGACCAAAATGGGTTAATTTGAGCAATTTGATTGCTATTTCCAATGATGCAATCTTGAATTCAGATATCATTTGTTGAGGTACAAATTTAAAATGTATTAAGTAATTAAATGTTACATAGAATAATTAAAACGATACTCAAGGAGTAGTTAATGTTTCCAATAAATTTTTTAAATCTTTTAACATTTCAAAAGTTCTATAAAGATGTCATCATATACTACGAAACTGTTTCAAAATAAGCAAAGAAAGCTACCTAGCAATCTGTACATTCGCCTAGTAGCAGGTAAAATGACATAATACATTCAAGTAGATAACACAAATAGATCCAGCGACAGTTGGATAGCTATGTGATACCTATTTTAATTAAAATAATAAGTGTAATTTATTAACTAAAGCTCAGTATCTACCCAAGGAATATGTACTTTTCTGCAGACAGTTAATATTGAAACACAAATAGACAAAAGAAATCTAAAACCATGTACAAAAACTGGGTCACCATAGTAAATAAGAAGCTCCCCTTGAATTTATAGGAAAACGGCGAGACCAGCTCCATTTCCTTGGGAACTTCTTACCTATGTCCTATCACTGCGACAGCTCAGAAGAGAAAACGTCCCCACAGGGAGTATTAATCCCCAAACATTTAAGACAAAACATGTACTGACCAATAAAATTAACTTCAAAGTGATATCACCACACTCGAATATAAAGGTGGACACTACGATATCGATTGGCAAGGTGTTTCCGTGCGACAATCGCACAGTTCCAAGGGTACTTGAATAATACCATGCCATAATTGTTAAACATTTCTCACACCTGTGTTTCTCTTCTATATGTATGACTCCCAAACTTCTATAAGATTTAGTTCTCCTCCTGAGGTCCTGATTCACCTGTTTATCTGGCATTAGTGGGAAGTATTTAGGCATGCTGTTGGACCTACGAACTAAACGCCCACATTTATTTCCTCAATCAAGTCTTTAGATCATCATGAGTATATTATCAGTTAATTATATGCTTATCCTGCTAACTTTTTTTAACAATAGAAATATTAATTTAAGACTAAGGAGGATCACGCCACAATTTACTTTATACTGGAATTTTAATAACTATAGTTACGAGTACATAATATACTACACACATCAAAATTGTCTACGGAACAACACGTTATAGACAAAATTCTTGGTATATGTAAACAAATTACAAATAGTGCTTTGTTCATTTGTCTGTCTAATAGTTATAATAACAGTAAATTATTTTCTTTCTTATTTTAAATTGTTACATTTTGAAGTAAATAAGTGTTTTTTTTTAAGTCTGGCAACTTTGTAATAAAAATTGGGAGAAACGATAATATAAATTTCAATAAATAAAATTAATGTCCAACGACCTCATTTAAAACAAGATATGTTAATGGTGAATAGAATAATAAAAAAATGATGCCGCTAGGACTGTAAATAGCGAAATAGATGTTACATCCAGGCAGTGGAATTGATATCAAGAGTTCAGAAGAACAGCGTCCAGGTAAACCAAGGATTACATCTGCTGCACAAAACAGATTTCTGTGTCTAAGGTTCTGAAGGAAAGGGAGGTCAACTGCTGCCACGCTAAGAAGTGCCTTGCAGAATGTTGGCAGTTTAACTGTTAGAGGTAGATAAATTCAAAGGGTACTTCACTTCCATCATCCAATGATTTGCTGTAGAAATCAAACAAGTCGTATAGCATATACCGGGAGCATAGCAATTAGTAACAGGAATCATGGAGTCATTTTCTCTTCACAGATGAACCACGCTTCGATCTGAATCCACATTCCAGTAATATACACACATGGAGACAACCATGCAACAGAGAAACACTGAGGAATATGCAAAAAGCTCACAATTTCAAAGGAGATACTATTATGTCCTGGGGAAGAATAATAGCAAATAGAAAAACAGACCCCGTTTTGATCCGTGGAACAGACAGATTCAAGGTGTGATGAAGGTGGAAGCACCAGGCCCTGAACGGTTTTTACATTCATAATTGAGCCAAAACTCTCGATGTTGAGTGTGTATCTGGGAGGTAAGAAAGACACAATGCATATCAACTATTCATACATATTCATTATTGGCAGAACATTAAGCAAAATGAAATTTTCCATCATATATCTTCAGTGCCAAGGAAGAGGTGATGGATGGTACAAACATCGTTGAAAACTTGGAGGAAAACGGTAAATTTACGGAATTTTGTAATTATGTGTTACGACATTTAAAATCAGAAAATTGTGTTATTTTCGTTAATATATTAAATTTTGCTTTTGTGAACTATTGTATTATCACAGGTAATATCACCAGAGGGTCTGAGATTGCCAATAAATTCACGAACATGGCTCAGACCTTCAAGTGATATTTATTAGAACTATTTCACCAACAAAATGAGAATTTAAATATAATTCCTCTAAACTTGGCTTACAAAATTGTAATAATTCTATATTTGTACTTCATTTTCAAGCAATCTTGCAACAGAAGAATGCCGATTGTCAGTAATGCCAATAGAGAAGAGCAAAAAAATATGGGTTTGCGACTATTTCCTGAATAGAATAAGAATAAAAGTAATATATGTTTGAAACTCGTGTACAGAATATTAACACTTGTATAAAATGCTGTACTTATGAATATCTATTCCATTCAGAAACTATGAGACTGAAATGGACAAAATTGGATTATTACAGTCACTACCGTTTGATTTTCTAATACCAAGTGGGGGGATACTATATTCTTTGTATTCTGCAGTTTGGAATTCCTAATGATAAGACCAATTTACACATTTGACACATCACCAAAACACTTTGAAGAACCCTCAATTTTACTTTATTAATGTCGATTGTCCATACTTTTGTTGCTATTAATAGCACCCCACCGCCTCTAGCAAAAGTGGCCAGTGATACGTGTTCAGGAATGATATTTGGAGGTATACAGTTGGCTACACTGACCACAAAACAAACGCACGTTGCATGATAAGACGGATTTGATTTTTTTTTCGATAATTTCACTTCGTAATCCGGCTGTTATTGGTCAAAATTCAAAATTTTATTTTGTTTCATTGGTCGATTTTAAGATGATGTCACACGAGTGAAATAGTGCAAATATTGTTTACATAACTTGTGTCGCGAGATTTTATTCGTAATTATCAGAAATTTTCAGAAAAATGCTGAATTCCTTAGACAAAGTCGACATGTTTATTACATACTCTGTAAAGCAAATGCATGAATATTAAAAACAGAACAACATCGAGTATCAGAACATTTAACAATTGCTAGATAAAACGTTCCGAAATATTATGGAATCGAACCGGCGCCTTGGCGTGCTTTATTAGCACGATTTGACCTTTGTCCATTCTTCTGTAGAACGCACAAAAGTGGAAAGTACTGCTGAATGTCGTGCACAATGAAAGTGGTATGACTGCTGCGTGTGTATTCTGCATTAACCTGGCTGCAGTTCAAACATAGAAATGCCAACAATCGGATAAATTAAAGCAAAAGCAGTGGAGCGTGGAGTCTCACGTAAGTGTTATCAAGGCAATCAGCGATCCTTTTCCAAAGGAGAAATTTCGCTCGCCCAACGTTGGTGGTTTTTCCATATTGGGACCCAAGAGGCTGTGGTCGAAATAACAACTGCCAAACTCTCGTCTGTTGCGCAATCTGGCATTGCGTTACTGTGTTGAACTACTGCAGGTGATCTAATGCTAGCGAGCGGTGGCGCCGGCGAGATTTGTGCCGCCTTAATGGTGCAGTGGTTGGTGCAGCAACAGTTGTGCAGGATAAATTTTTGCACTAGAACGATGCAAACTCTGTATTAAAATAACAGGGAAAGGAAAACGTTCATCATCTAAGCGAATTCCTCGGCAAATTGAATTTGTTAAAGTTGTTACTGAGCGCTAGAGCAGAGAATATATATATATATATAAAAAGTAATACTAACTGAAGATATATAATATGTATTTAATAAAAACAACTTCCAGGCTTAAAACATATGCATTTCCGGTAGAATTATCATTTTGTGTTATATTGTTAGCTTAATTTTCCAATGTGTAACAAATAAAACGGAATGTGATTAACATTTAAGCTACATAGTTAACTTTATGCGTGCGATTGCTTGTTTTTCTATGTTCCGAAACCGCTGTGTTTTGTCTGCCTGCATTCATTGTACACTTTACACTACCGCCTAAGATTTGTAAATCGCTGCAGCATTCCCTGCAATTCGGCTTTTCCCGCTGCCGTTCGGTACTGAAGCAGCAGGATGACCACCGCCTGTAAAGGTAAGCAGCGCATGCGCAGACTATTCCGCCCATACTCTCTCACATGATACCAACGAGTTTAACGCTTGACGAAAATTCCCAATTTTTAATGCTAACAATAAATTTTTTTCTGTATGCCACATTTACCCCTTACCACCTTAATCGACGTCCTCGGCGAATTCCAAAAACTCGGTTTTCAGGTATATCGTAATGAGACTATTCTCTGGTATTCATAAACTATTTTTTTTAATTTAATTTAATGTACAGAGTTTCTTTGAAAAAATATTTTTTTAAGTTTTGTATTTCAGGAATATTCCCACTCGTAATAGTCCGATTTCGCTCATATCAGAAACCAATTTCTTATTTCATTTCAATGGCAAATGCCGAGCTTCGTTGAAAAAAATTAAGGTAGCTAGAGCGATTTTTAAATTTTCGCTTTAGGTTAACCTCCACCCACGATCGTGGTGGAAGGATCGATGGAGATTTCAAGAAAAATTTCAAAAATATCTTCATAGAATTCGCTAATATTGTCGAAATATATCAAGGAATATTTCACGCACATTTTCAATACATTTTATAATAAGAATATACACGAATAGGTTTAATCATTTTAAAATGTACAATATAAGAACACACAGTCGCACATAATAAAGAAATTACTGACAGCAGTAAAATTATGTACAGTTAATTTAGGGCCTTAGTTATAAACGTTGTCGCTCACCTCGGCTATTAGGCGAACCGCAAACAAGACCTTAAACCTCGCTTTCTTAACCTGTTCTCTGTCGGTCTTACGGCAGTATACATTCGTTCACGAAGACGGCCAGACAGTTGGTCAGAATAAAGTATTTTCCTGTGTAAACTTTATATCAAACACGAATCAGCTTGTGTTCCTTTACATGATGAAAAAACTGGTGTGAGGTGTTTGTAAGAGCAAGGCGAATAATAAGCGCCATATTTTTTCGATATACTGTTAAATCAGAAAGGCATTATACGTAGTCTTTTTAACAATAGGCCAATAATGAGAAACAATGCAAGTTTTCAACAAAATTCTGCTACAGCTATGGTCCTTTGGGGGCTCTAACAGACGTTTTCGATAACAATGTTGTTAAAACCCTCCCGCACTCCTGATCTTTCCACGTCTGAATATTATTTGCGGAGAAAACCTTAAACCCAATATATATACTAGTTCTAAAATAGTTACCGCAGCTTTTTTTAAATCGAGAAAATTTCCTTAAGAATGTGTGTAATATTTTGACTTAAAAAGAGACATAAATGTTAATGTTAATAATATTTTAAGAAGCCGATGGTTTCACTTATGGCTGTTATTACTATTGGATGAGGTATACAAGTATCGACCATGCAGTATATTTGCTCCGACGACTGATAGAGACATGCTCATTACAAGTGTTATGACTTGGATTGTCCTGCTGACAAGAAAACGATTTGAACAAACGCTTTAATCTCTGGACTAAATAAAAAGAAATTATGTACAAAAAACCCACTTCCCAGAAATATCTGAAACTTAATATTCATCCGGACATTACCAGCATTATGTCCAATGAGGAAGAATTTTATTTTCGATTGCATTATTAGCTACCAATTCTTGTATGCGTCTTCCACAAATGACACAAACAACATTGTATTAGCTTCTTAACGAGTTTATTTTCAGAAAGCGACAAACCAAAAATATTTATACCGTATACAGCTATCAACTATTATATAGAAGCTATTTTAAATCTTGAAAAGCTGAATATCGCTAAACAAACCTTGAGAATCTCTTATGCCTCTGTGGGAACGGAAAAAAACAATAGAGCAGCGGTATGCACTTTGCTAAGTAATTCAGAGAATACGCACCCACGTTTAAATAGAACTGGGTCATTCTTTATCCTACCTGACCTTAACCTCTCCTGCTCTAGAAAACTTGAGTATGACTTGGCATATTTATTTATAAAACGTACTCTATCTCTTGCTAGGTATTTGACACTCTCCAAGCTTCAGTACTGTTTTCTTTCAGAAATACACTATGTAACTCTAGTAAAATGTGGTGTTCCAAGAACAATATTTTTATCTGACGAATTGTTTACTGTTGATGTTTTCACATTACTTGCTTTGACAGCTGTCGGAGCAGTGGCGGTTCGTGATATAAAAAGTTAGTGCAGCCCCACCTCTACTAATTAGTTTAGTTTGCAAATAATGCTGAGTATCTAATGTATACATGAGTATAAAATATACTGACGTACACAACTATATCTACTCGCTGTTTTAGACTAGTAATTATACAACAGAAGGCTGATAAAGTACCCAAAATAGATTACAACACATTAGAGACTGCAGCAGGTATATAACGCGAAAAAACGTATATTTATATATTTCACTGTTTGTACGTCTTTTATATAAGCGTAATAATGCACACGATGCACCCGAACATGGAAAACCGAAGCTACAAAACACCAATCGCTTCGTCATAGCCAGAACTAAATGAAACACAATTAAAATAATACGTTAACAATAAAAAGATGAATTTTTGTAGCTATAGACTATAAGTAGAAAAATCGCTATCAGTAAATGGGGAATTTCAACATTATTGCAGCTAAACGAAGTCTCAAAAATTATATTTAACTGGATGGCAATGTTCGCCGGCTCGCGCATCCTTTTGAGTTGCTATGGAAGCAGGGCAGTCAATCAACCACACACATTTCTTCCCCTAGATGATGCCCACTATTCGATTCTCAGCGTCGGCTGTACTTGCTATCTCGAAGCATAAAGCAAGTGTCGCGCTGTTACCAATAAGTTCGTATGTCAGCAATCAAAATTAGTTTAAATTTGAATCAAAAGCTGAAAATTAACAAAATAATAATTAGGTATTACTGGATAAAATACCGGTGCAGCCGGGGTGTGATTGTTGCATCTGAAAAAGCCGAGTGCGTAGAGGCCTACTAATTTGTCTTAGACTCTGCGTTTCTGAATGTAATTTTAATTATTTCCAATTTATCTCTTCCGCAAACCTTCAAGGTGAAGTTAGTGACCCAATGTATGTCATTTTAAGAGAAAACAGAAGGAGCTCGTCTAATATTCTTGTTCCAGACGAAAATAAGGAAGTTTTCTTATTTTTCAAATAAAAATAAGGAAAAAAAGATAATAAAGTAAAAGGAACATTTTATAGTTTTTGCCTATAATTTGTGGCTAAACTTTCCCGGAACATTTTTATGACAAAGGTTAGGAAATAATGACGCGAAAGAAGAAAAGGAAACAAGAAGCAAAAGAACGTGAAAGAGAAGAGAGAGTGGCAAAGAAAGATGAGGTGGAAGAGGAGGGTCAAAGAAAAGATCAAATGAGCAGAAAGATTGGATGCGAGCTGCAGGAAAATATAGAAGCGGAAGAGATAAAGGATAAGGAAAGGGTTTAGAAGGGCAGAAGAACCGGAAAGCAGAGGCCAAAGAAAATGAGTCAGAAGACAAAGAGAATAAGGAAAAAGAAATAGTCAGCAGAGCAGAAAACAATGAAGAGGACGAAAGCAAAGAAAATAAAAATAGGAGATGAAGAACTGGAAGGGAAGGAAGAAATAGGAGAGGGCAAGAATGGAAACAAAAAGGAGAAACGGAGGGCAAAGAAGGAGCAGTCAGAGGAGGAAGATGAGTAAAACAAAGCTAAGGAACATGAGAGCGTGGACTTAGAGAAGTGGAGAACAAAGAAATAAACATGGAGAACAATCTCAGCATGAAGCTCAATCTAATAAGACAAAGAAAGTTTCTATCCCTGTAGAGATCCGCATAACCTCATGAAGTTTTGTGGTCGTATCATGGCGTACTCCAACTGCTATGCGAATGAACGGTGGAGGCAAGAGAAAATGACCTTGAGAAACAGATGTGTTTTGTTTCTATTTAGATTTCTTTGCGCATTTGTGAAGGTTGCTCATTTCTAAAGCGATTGTCTTGTTTTTTGCTCAGAAATTATCGCAACCATAAACAAGAGAAACAAAAGAGTTCCGTGGCGTCGTTTGGTCAAGGCGGACCTACTTTGCGTTCTTTTGTGTCGTCGTATCGTGCAAAAAGCGCGTCTTGCTCACGAGATGTGTGCAGAAGAGCAATTTTCTCAACTAGGGCATTCACAGGCCACATTCACCTGGTTTTGATGTTTGTATGAGACAAACCTCGATATACGCGTAACCACTTCCGTTGAGCGATTCTATGTGAAATCGGACAGTTGATAAACTTTAATATATTTTCTATACTACTACAGCATATAAATACGAATATTTCTGTGAAATATGACATTCCAAGATTAATAAACTTATGCAAAAAACTCACCAAAGTTAACATATTTTTGTTAAAAGTTGTAATTTTCATTAATGATTTGTAACAGTCTTTATTTTTCAAGATTAGAAAAAGATGCGTTTTGTAGATATTTGAACAATTTCCTTAAAGAGACAACGAAAGAAAAAAAAATGGCAAAATTGCAAACTATTAAAATAAATATATATAATTTTCGATTTGTGCTCCGAGGCACAAATTTTACACCTCTTTACACCTGTCTTGCACGTCGACAGAGTTAGCACCAGCCAGTAGGCTTTTAAAAATTAAAAATATGTTTTTGGCGACTAAAGTAAATTGAAAATTTCATTACAAATATAATTTAAAATGTTTTTTTAAATTTCATTACCGCTAAATTATATATAATTCCTATTTTATTAACACAGCATTTTCAAAAATACTTATACTGCGTTTTAAAAAGTTCATTTAAACTAATATAACCAACATACAATCCGCAAAATTACTTCAATTTGGTATCTGAAAAAATGCAGTTAGAAACTTTTATATGAAAACATTGTGTGTCTATATATACGAAGCATGTAGTATATATATATATATATATATATATATATATATATTACATGCTTCGCAGAACATAACTTTCTAATCCGTTGTGTAACAGGGGAAATTCTTTATCCATCTATGAATAACACTTAATAATTTACATTTTACTGCTTAGATATATTTAAAAGGAGATGAATATATAGGGCGTGTTCAGATTTTATACACATCGTCAGATGTTTTAATATAATGCTTTCAACTGTCATGCGTTGGGATCCATAATCCTCCCATCCGTCCCAAAGCATGCGAGGAATCCGCAACAATGATCTCAGTTGATGGTGCAGTCTCAGAAAAGCGGAAAAGGGTGAAGATAGTGCATTGTAGCTGAAGAACATGGTGAATATGTATACCGCTGACCTGCCAACCTCACCGAGTCAATTTGCACTGTTGATTATGTATTTAATTATTAGTATTACTCACTTTAAAGCACAAAATGCAATGGGCCAATAAGTTTGAATTGCCTTGCTTTTTCACTTTCAGCCAGTTCAAAATAAAAATTACGAAAGCAAATATGTATAATTTACTGGCTTTGCAGTTTTATACATAAATATGCATATTTTAAGCACGAAACTAAGGAATAGCACTAAACATGAAAACAGGCATTTATTTGCACTATAAAACTATAATATTTAAGCTTTTAATGAGACAAAACGTAAATATTCTTATTTTCTTCATCACAGCTGGCATATTTTTAGAATGACAATTACCGCCACGGGTGGCCGAGGTCGTTAAGGCGTGGACTCGTGAGCGGGAGGTCTGGGGTTCGATTCCCATCAGATTCGTTCTCCCTGACTGTTTTTTTTTTTTCAAGTTTTCCTCATTTCTCATAAATGGCAAATGCCGGGAAGGTACCCTAAATTTAAACCTCTTTACAAAAAATCCTTTCCCAGTTTACCATTTCATCTCATGAATCATCTGTCCACTACCTGTGGTGCCTCAGTAGTGAAAACGGGTGTTAAAAACTATTAAAAAAAGACTGCCATAGAGTATGTGCTTATTTTTATTGTAATTGTGAGAACATGAATTAGTTGCGTGGATATAACATCTTATTCGCCGGGAGTTACCGGTCTTACTGCCGACTCGCCAGCTGTAATGCAACGGGCGACAAAACCACGGAACGATCCAGTATCATGTGTGTGGTATATTTCCAATTTTATTTTCAGACAATTCTTTTATTTAAGAAGCCCTTGGTCCTTCATGTTCTTTATTTTAATATATTCTCACAGGCTACCTTAAGGTTGACATAACATATTTTAATTCTAAACATGCATAATGAAATTGCCATAAGAGATAACAGCAATCTTTTATTGGGTCATTTAAACAAAATGATTCCGTTATCATAATTATAATTAATAATTTGATGCTACATTTCTAGTTTGAAATTTAAGTGCAGCAGGTTAACGTGACCTGTTTTTTAGAATTTTGTATTTCATATATGGGAAGTAAAACTGGCTATATAATTAATTCTAATTATTATTTTTTTTTATTTTAATGCTATAAAAAGCAGTTTGCCTCTTATTCGCATTTCAAAGCGGAATAACTTTTCTCAGAACTAGTTCAACCTTGTGTTAATGCAGGTGCCTGCTACCTACATCATGTTACGTTATTTTTCTTTCTTTGGTTTAACCCCATTTAGAGCACATTAAATCAAGTTTCGGAATGTAATTATATTAAAATTTGTTGCCTCCCAAATGCTGTTTAAATGAGATATTTAAATTATAAAATAATTATTCGAAATACTGGAAAACGTGTTGGCTTTTCTTTCTTTGACCACATTCAGGACAATGAACAGTCTAACAGCTACAAGCCGTTAGTTTAGGAGTGTAATGATTAAACATTTAATTCAAAAGAATTATTTGATATGCTATAAAACATATTACAATGTGATTCCATGTGAAATATGACAAAAATTATTTGTATCTTTTAACATTTTGTAAAATATGACAACCATAGGTGTAATAGCTTTTAGGCAAAAGCTCCAAAAATTTATATTTGATTAAAATTTACTTTTTATAACTCTCGAATACCTTAACACAATGCAAAATAAAAATATGTCAAATTTGTAAATGTTAATAAAAACATATCCATGCTACAAGGTAAGCAAAATATAGACAATTTTTTAAATAAAAGTATATTTATTTCTTGCACGTCGATAGGAGCTATCAATGACACAGCACTCCCAGGTCAAAGTACAGAGCGATCAAATGAACTATGAACCGATATGCGGCGTTTTATTTATAGGCGAGAGCAGCGCTCGTTGCTCGTGAGTGACACTGACACAACCATAATAAATTCCTTAAATATTTTAAGACGTTTTAAGTTAATTATTTCATGAAAAGAAGTGCGGTTAATTTACCCTAAGGAAAAAAGTCGCAAAAGGTTTGGTCAGAGGACATTGTAGGCCCCAAATTCTTATATGAAAGTTTGCAAAGAGTAAATTTAAAAAAGTTTGTCACACAGGAACTGCGTAAACTAAGCGAATTCCTTACCGAGTTCAATAACTTTAAAAATAGATATAAAATTCAAATTAGACCTTATAAATTAATGAAATTAAATGAAATAAGTTATGACATTATTTTGTGGTATTAGAGGAACAAAATTAGAATTCCTGCACTCTACAAGAATTAAAAAAAAAAGAAACCACAGCTTTAGAATTATCATTATTATTGTTATTGAGATAAACCACAAAAATTAATTGTATGCTATTTTTTAACATTTTTATATGTAACCATGTGTATGAACTTACCCATTGATATCTTTACATTCAATAAAATAGAAAAAAATAATAGAAAGTTTCGAGTTACATTAAGTATTTAAGACGATGTTCATGTTATATCAATAAAACAAAACCATGTTACTATTTAAAAACAAGTACATGTACTAACTAAATATTCACAATCAACAGAGAAACAATCGAAAGCTCCATCGATTTTCGTTGGCTTTGAAATTTAATTGCATTAAAAATATATAACGAAAACGTTTTACTAAGTTTATTATACAGTGGATTAATATACTTTTATATTTATAATACAAATATATTGGATTAATATTTCACATTGTTGTCTTCACGACAATGCTTTTGTTAAATATAAAACGAGTGCATCGCTATAAATACAGTTTATATGCTGAGTTTTTGTGCTTTTATTTTAAAACAATGTAGAGAAAATTAAATGCTAGAGCACTTTTTAAATTCGGTTTTCAGGTGTACTCCTAATGGCCCGATTTTCATAATCTTCAGAAACTCATTTTCTTATTTTATTTAAATGGTATATGCCGAGTTTCGTTCTGAAAAAACAAATATTGGTGCCGCTAGAGCGAATTTTAAATTTTGGGTTTCAGGTAAACCCCCACTCCTAATAGTCCGATTTCCCTGATATTCAGGAACTATTTTTATTATTTTATTTAAATGGTATATACGCAGTTTCCTTGCGAAAAAACAAATATTAATGCCACTAGAGGGATTTTTAAATTTGGGTTTCAGGTAAACTCCCCTACTAATAATTTGATTTCTCTGATTTTTAGGAACTACTTTTATTATTTTATTTCAATAGCATATACCGAGTTTCCTTTTAAAAAATTAAAATTACGGCCGTTAGAGCAATTTATAAATTTCTCTTTAACCCCAATTCTTTAAATTTCAGTTTTCAGGTATAGCCCCACTCCTAATGGCCCAATTTCCCTAATTTTCAGAAACTATTTTCATTAATTTATTTAAATGACACATACTGAGTTTCGTTGAGGGAAAAATTGCGGCCATTAGAGTGATTTTTAATTTTCTTTTAAATTTTCGCTTTAGGTTAACCCCTACCGCACTGGTCCAATTTTGGTGGTTAACGAACTCGACGAATCATTTGTTAATTGATGGTTTATGCAAGAGTTAAAATGACTAGTTCTATCACATCTTTAATACGATTAAAGATTCATATATTAATTCATATATTCATATATTAATAACATTTACACACAAAAATAAGTTGCTTTAAAGTCAGCTGATCTTGTCATCCTTGCGAACGAATGTACACTGTCGAAGTTCAAGGTCAGACGGGCAGGCGGCCGTGATTGGGGAGATGGTCGAGATGCAAAACACCACGAGGACACTAAGTAGTTATTCTGGAAACCCAATTGACGGTGCTGGCTATGAAATCGGCGTACAAGACAGATATAGAGCCTCTAATTCTATGAAATTGTTTATTTCTGTATTTGTCTAAACAGTTTTCTTCTAATATTGTAAAGTAATGACTATGTTTTACAAATCATTATTTTCGACAAGATATCTTGTTTCTATAAAAACACAGTTTTAATTAAATACGTTAACTTTGGTGAATTTTTGCATACAAATATTAAACCTAGGGATATCATATTTCACAGAATATTCATCTTCATATGTTGTCGTATAAACACTTATTAACATTTAAAAAATAAAATTAATTGCTCTAAATTTCTCTACAGTTTTAAATGCATTTTATAATTAGAGTCGATAATATTTGGTTACTGAGATGCATTTATATTATTTCCAAGATAGGTATTAATTTATTGGATAAAAAGATGTTAATTCCCCACTGTAGAACTCGAAAATTATTTTTTTCGCAATGGTTTTAATGGGAAATTTTATTACGAGCATACGTCACATTTGCTCTTATTAACAAGACGTATGCAAATATTTCTTTGAAATACAACGCAATGCACGATTTTGCTCTTTTATGTTCGCTTATAATAATGTATACCTTCTGCTAAAGCCCTTTATCACTTGTTTTATTTTGCACCATTAACCAAGGCAAATTTGACAACTGCAAGGCAACATTTAATAGTAATGGTGTTCTTATGTATTGTTTAAGAAATTTTTTACATTTAAATATTTTTTTTTCCATGGAATTCGCTTGCACCACAAAACAAAAATGCGGTTCTAATATTTTTGACACAAATTTAAAACACTTTGAACCAAAATGTTCAAAAAAATGTAATTATATTTTAATTTTAAATCTGTAAAATGCTTTACGCCAGGAGGTAATATTCAATGCCTGGAATTAAAACCCTTTGCTAGCGAAAACCACTTATCTTTTTGTTTTCTCTAAAATGCTTACGGTTAACATTTGTGATATCAACAAACAAAAGCTATTTATTCTTCAAATTTTAGAAAGACTAATTTAAATGAATACAATAATGATTTAACGTCGGTCCTGGTGATGTAGTGGTAACCATACTTGCCTCCTAACCCGAAGTTCAAACCCGGCCAGAGTCGATGGATTTTTTTCGGGTGAAAAATTCTTAAGTATGGCTTCCTTCGGAAGGAAGTAAAGCCGTGTAAAATTTACGACACGAAAAAGAATCTCAAGCCTGAAAGAAGAGGCATCTGAGCAAAATTTGTCAGTCGTTTCACGCCATGAATTGAATGGGACGCAGATGACCTGAGATGCTTAACAGTGTCCGTAGATAAATCAATTCAAAAACAGCTAATATTTACAGGAACATTAACAAAAGCTGAACAGAAGAGGAGGTGCGCAGTTCGACGACTAAATAGTTCGACAGCAAAAAGACAACTGCCTTCTGCTAATGTCTTTTGTCACTTGCTTTATTTTGTACCATTAACTACGGCGAATTTGACAGCTGCAAGGAAGCATTTAATAGTAATGGTATTCTTAGTATAGTTTAGGAAATTGGTTTACATTTAAACTTTTTTTCCATACAAAACTCTTGCACCACAAAACAGTTTCAAAACTGGGCTTTAGTATTTTTGACACACACTTTAAACACTTTGTACAAAGATGTCCACGGGTAATATATTTTAATTTTAAAATCTATAAATTGCTTTACGCCAATATGTAGCATTCAATGCCTCAGAATGAAAGCTCTGTGCTTGCAAAAACCACTTGTTAGCTTTTTGTTTTCTCTACTGTGTTTACGGTTAACATTACCAAACAAAAGTTATCTATTCTTTAGATTTCCGAAAGATTAATTTAAGTGAATAAACAAAAGCTTAATACTTACAGCAACATTAATAAAAGCTAACAGAAGGGGAGGGAACACTTTGTCCTTGCAGTTCGGCAGCGAAACGACAACTACGTAACGCATCACTCCTTCACCTATCTTCGGTGCAATTCTACCAACCTTATCATTAACATATACATGTAGTAACCATATATGATTCATCATAGAGAAACCTACACCTCCGTTTTAGGGACCCTTGTACCTGCTCTGACCATATTACATGTTACTTTCTCTAAAGTATAATTAAGACAATTTTTTCATAATAAAATCATATTATGTATTGTAGGTTAAAATCATAAATTCCATAGCCAGCGCCTATTTTAAATGAGTATCATTTTTAGAAAATCTGATACTATTAATTAATTAATAACGTAGCTGAATTTTTACTCCTCGTGGCAGAGAATGTCAAAATACTTACTGTACAGTTTCTTGTCAAATGGGGCAAATATATTTCTTTCTATAAGTAAACGCCTTTCTAAGAAAAATGAGTAACATACTATATAAACTTTACTAGTCTTCTTTATACTTCCTGAAATTCTTTCCTCTTCTGGAATTTTCATCATTGGGGTGGCGTTATCACTTTTATCCGTTCTACATTTATTTTAATCGAATATATATATTGCATTACCCTAATATGCCAAAGAGAGATATTTTGAAAGCAGATAGTCACCTAAAAGCTGAAGAGCTGCACGCAAACAACAGAGCACGGTGTTTTCAGTAAGAAGCAGAGACTATTGTTTCCTATTGCTGTGTTATTAATTTATTTAAGTGATTACAACACAAATAAAAACAATAAAGAAGTTCATAATCAAAAGAGATCACTATTTGAGGTAGATATTTGTTGTTATAATCATTTACCCCATTTGACTCATGTGCATTTTTCCAAATATCTCCTTATCTTAGATTTGCGCTTTCTTCCCTGCCCCATTATTCTTGGGCCATCTTTATGAACATAATTTTAAAATTAATTTGGTGTTATTTCTATAAAACAACATTCCGAAATTAAAACACTCTCAGATAATGTTAAGCTATTTATTCAAAACAATGTCTATGAATTTTATTATAAATGCTATAATCGGTAATTTCTTACTGGCTAAAATCTGTAGCCACCCTATTTTTTCAATGTGAACGACAGACACACAGTCTTTTTAAATCTCTTTTTTTAATTGTGTTTAACGCCCGATTTTACTACTGAGGCACCACAGACGGTGGGCGCTGATGATACATGAAATGAAATGATATATTGGGAAAGGATATTTTTTAAGGAAGGAAACGTTTCAGGCCTAAGTTTAGGGTACATCGCCGGCATTTGCCATTTATGAGGACTGAAGAAAACGGGAAAAAACTCAGGGAGGACGGTCCGGGCGGAATTCGAACCCTAGACCTCCCGCTCGCGAGTACGCGTCTTAACGACTTTGGCCACCCGTGGCGGTTGCAAGCTTTAGATATCCATAAGAGATCACATTGTAAAACAAAAGCTACATTCCAAAATTTCCTACTTTTAGCCTATTACACTTAGAGTGAAAGTGGAGGCTATTCTATGCTAGTCCTTCAGACAACAAATTAGGCATACAAATATTTACTCATAGATAGGCGTGGAACACATTAGAACGGCACATTTCGAAGTTTTTCCACCTAGATTCTTGTAATTGTAAATTGCTTCAAGGCAGCAAGTCAGCTGATTAACATATTCACAGACGGAAATATTATAATGTGATGGTGATCCATTTTGCTGGAATAAGACTTTGTCGAGAAGTCCCGATCTTGCAGTTGAGCAACATGGTGAGAGAGGTAATTTGATTCTCATCACCTTCAAAGAAACATATGTGAGTCCACATCATTTACATAAAACAGAAGCCGTTTACAGCGCATTTGCTTCGATAACTACAGCACAAATGAAGAAAATGCCACACGCACTTGGAGGCTAATATTCCTCTGCAACAAAAACTAAGGCGTAGGCAAAGACACGCGGTCGTGTCAATATCATATCTTGTCAAACATATCACCAGTTATCATTCTGTGAAGATGCAGTATATTATATAGAATAAATAGGAAGTAATTGTACTTTCGGCTCACTTTGTAAATTGCTTGAACATACTTTTAAAAAAAATCAAGCAATCCCCAAATAGAGTATTAATTGTACAATGCAATATTCGAAATTATACATAGATTATTTTCTGTTCAATATATTATGGAAACAATGAAAAATGCAGCAAATTTTTACATTAATTTACTGGTTATTATAAACAATTGCCTTGTTGCTTGATAAATGTAAGAAGAGAGCAGGGTATATTTTCCATTTTGGTTATTAATTGTTCACATTTACTGGCAAATGTACACATTTACCAAGGTAACAAGGTAAAGGTTGGTAACCTAATTGAATCGAATGTTGATTGCTACATTAATATTTTTTTATAAATGTGCTTTGATATTGTTCAAATGCCAATACATAATCATACACATTTTTGTAGGCAATGGTGACATATTTAATTAGCTTCTGCTTTGCCTTACACCTTTTAGCCTAGGACAGCATGGCACTATACATGCCAAGTTAATTTTGTTTAAATCAAGGAGACTTAAAGGTCTGTGAAAGCCAAGAAGCAATTACTAAAATCAAATAAGAGTCAAATGGAAGATGTCCAACGTAGCTTTATGACTTTAATCGTTCAAATAAAAATTTCAAGGGAATAATTCAATTCTGAGTTGATAATTAAGTAAACGAATCTTTGGACACCATCATATCAGCTGTTCTGTTGTGCAGATGCTAGTGCAATAATGTGGCTAAGTGGGTAACATAAATTAACAAGCTAAATTCCAACAAAGGCGAATGGTAGATATCATTAACATTTCCTTCAAAACTGCTAAACTAAAAATATTTCCAGCATTAATTTGTTTGTTTGCACATGTTCTAATTTACCTGCAATTGTTCACAATATCCTGTTTTTTTCCTTTTAATCCTATATATATATATATATATATATATATATATATACTTAAAAACCTCTCAAGAACTTCAATTAGCACCACTCTCATATCCTTGCCATTGGGTTAAACGTAAAAAAAAATTCGGTTATTCTCCCAAGTTCTATAACGTAATGTGCGTCACATCTGTTTACAGAACATCATACTACACATTGCTGTTGTTTTTCGGTTCAACTTTGAAATAGTTATATAGATATCTACTGTGAAAGTGTATATACTATTTTTGGTACACTCGGTATATTAGAATAAAAGGCCAAATTAACAAAACACTAACCGAACTTTAGAACTCTTAAGTGGCGAGTCTTATAACAGCAGGCTATCGTTGAAGCGGAACGAAAACGAAACGTTAATACCCGGCTCATCATTGCAGACTTCCACAAGTCACGTGATAGTCATTTTGCAAGTCAATAAGACGTTTATTATGAAAGGTTGTGGACATAGAACAAGGTCAGCATACTTCATCACGAATCTCTGTACCCTAGAGCGCCTTAGAAAATCAATTCCATATTACATGATGCAATCTAAGAAATATATATATATATATATATATATATATATATATAAATTAACAGTAATTATGATAGCAGAAAAAGATAAAACACAAAGAAAAAGTCACACTTGAGATCGCTATTTCTATCATAATTACTGTTAATTTGTTACATTGTTGATAGTATTGCTTTATTTTTATTTTTCATATATATAAAAAATTCCAATACACTTTCAAATATTCATTCACCGTCGCGGCTCGTTGGTTTAAATTTTTGGAAAGACTGTAAATTCTGGCGTTTACAGGAGGTTGTCAGGGGTCCATTTTTAAATTGATAACATTTTACATCTGTAGTTATAAATAGTTTTTATGTTTATTGTTAATATATATTTTATATTTATGTAGATTATTAATAAATTATTATTATTATTATTATTATTATAGAATATAAAATACAATTACTGCAGTTACTAATTTTTCCATATTGTGTATTTTAATAATGGTTTAAGGGTGTTTAAATTAGGCAATCCCTATTATTTCGGGTATAGCTCCCCTCCGATTTGCACTGTTTTTTGCTCTTGAACTATAACTAGTTCTGGTCTGGGCTCCAAGTTTTTTTACATTTATTCTTGTTTCATAATCTAATGTTTCCCCAGATATATTACTTACGGAATTCATTGTCTTGCCGATACACACAGAGCACAAAAACTAAAAAGTATTCACTATTCATAACACAATGACACGTGCTCACAGAATAACAAACGTTTTGCTCTACTTCTTCCCATTCCTACGTGGATTGCAAAAGTAGCAATTACTCTGATTTTAATTAGAACTTTTTAGAGATGTCTCCGCCTTAAAAGTCTTCAATTACAAGCCGCGACTGTTCATTCATTTTAACAGTTTTTGTTGAGTTTGCCGATCGTCTTTTATTATAACAGATTTCGTTTGTTTGAATAGCTATTTGCTAGAAGAATGGAAGAGTAAAAAGCTAATTACTAGCAATAAGTGAAGTAATAAACATTAAAACACATCGGAGTTTTCAAGCAATTAACAACTTGCACAGGCTAAAAACAAGAACTGATAAGTAACAGGCGTAAAGAGAGATGATGATTCATAACTTGTGACCTGTTATAAATAACACATCCTGCACTTATTGTCTACAGCCCAGTGCCAACACAATTTCATTCCGGATTTAGAATTTAAATATTTCGATGTCTATTTATTAGTCTTAAATTTTGTTTTAGTGTTATTTTTCTTATTTAAAGATTATTATTTCTTTGAATAACATAATTATTATGTTTTTCATCTCGGATGTACTGCCCTTTGACAATGCTTACCCTTTCTGAATTGAAACAGTACAACATTTAATAGAAAAAAATGTTAAATGATGTTATTGAATGAAAAATACAATCTTCCGGCATTGATCACTGAACAAATAGTTTGAAAAAAGTAGGTGTAAAGAGATATGGTTGTGTGAATGCTGTTTTTCTAAATCCATTTATTTGATCTTATTTTAATCCGATAAATTTATTATATATTTGCGAAAATAATTTTGATAAACATTACCACGAAAAGACTTTTTAAAAAGGTTCAATATTATGTCCGATGACACATATTTTATATATATATATATATATATATATATATATATATATATATATATATATAACTTGTCTTCTGTCTTTGAAGAACACGAAATATCCGAAATATAGTTAAAAGTCTGCGACTATTTAAGTGTTTTATCTATTTTGCTTCTCTAGTTCATTAGTTACATTATTCCAAAAATTGCTTTATTTTTAATTTTTACATATAATTTTCGTTATAATTGGAACAACTCGTGTTCTTCATCCTAATATACTGCTGGTCCCTATCGATGTGACGTCACTTTATACTAACATTCCCCACCATGAAGGATTAGCAGTTGTTACACATTTCTTAGACCACCTCCTCTACCATATCCACAGGTTTCATGTCATCTTGCTTATCTGGTTCTCAGTCGCAATGCGTTGATAATAAATATTATCTACAAATTAAGACACTGCGATGGGCACCAGAATGGCAGCATCTTATGCCAATCTTTTTATGGCTCGCTTAGAGGAGGAATTTCTTAAGTCAAAACCTCTGGTACTGTTATTATGGCTGAGATATGTTGATGACATATTCCTGCTTTAGACGCATGGTTTAGGATATCTCTTAACCAGTACCTAACAGTCTTAACTCTAAATTTTCAGTTAAGTTCACTTCTGTTTCTCCCAAATGCTGCTACGTTCCTAGATATTGATATTTATTTATGCAACGACTCTTTTCTTATACCCATGCACATTAAGCCCACCAATTTACAACACCATCTTTATTTTAAAGCTGTCATCCATCACCTGCATACCAAAATATCTATGCCTTTTTCTCTTTCAATCGTGGCCATCAACCTTGTAACAACTATTCATCTCATTGCATTCATATTAAAAACCAAGCTAAACGTTCCAAAACCAACGATATCCTTCCTAACTTTTGGAATCCCGTATCATCCCAGCACAAAAAAAAAAAAAAAAAAAAAAAAAAAAATCCAAAGCAAACATAAAACTTCCAATAAGTAATTCATTAGCCTTGTTACTACTTACGTGCCAGGAATTGAAGGCATCAAACTATTTTGAAAGAATGTCAAGATATTTTATTAATGCATTCACATTTAAGTAATTTTTCTAAAGTTGCACCCCACCTTAGAACCCCTAACCTTAAAAGTATATTTCGCCGCAACCTCTCTCCTTCTAAATTGCGTCGGTCCTGGTGGTGTAGTGGTAACCATACTTGCCTCGTAGACCCAATCGCGGGTTCAATCCCGGCCAGGGTCGATGGAATTTTTCGGGCGTAAAAATCATAAGTATGGCTATCCTCAGAAGGGAAGTAAAACCGTGGGTCCCATTTCGTAGATTTACGGCACGTAAAAGAACCTCAAGCCTGAAAGAAGAGGTCTCTGAGCAAAATTTACCGGCCATTTCACGCGCTGAATACAATGGGACGCTGATGACTTGAGATGTTAAAGAGCGTCCATAAATAAACCAAATCAACAATAACATTCCAGATTACCACGTCCGGTTGCAGGCTCATGTGTAAAACCTCTAAATGTAAAAACTGTATGCTAATTATGCCATATCATTCATTGCAAAGTACCAATCTACTTCATTTGTTACCTGTTCTTCTAAGAACGTCGTTTTTATGTTATCTTTAAGCTTTGCAAAGCATTTTATGTTTCTTTAACTTCTAAGGCTGTTTCGCTCCATATGAACAATCATAGATCTGTTAAAACCAAGTCTCCCTTTGCCTGTTGCCCAACATGCCCTGACTTACTGTACAGATTTCGATTATGTTTTTAATGTTAACACTTATTGATGCGTTACCGCCTCATGGCTCTGAAAGTTTAATCAGAGATAGAGAGGTGGTAGTTATATTTTTGCATAAAGCGCGTGTACTATCAGTTTTAAATCTTACATATTAAAACAGATGTACCAGCTTCGCTTATCATGCATTTGAAAAACACGAGTTGTTCGAAATAGTTTAGTTACATTGTTCGAACAGTTATTTTATTTTTCATTTTCATTTTTATTATGAAAAATAAAGTATCACAGTGTGTGTGTACCATATTTCAGGGGGAAAAAATCAACAGAGACATAAATAAATTAATTCATATTTGACTTACCTCTCCATAAAAAATAGGGGGAAAACTGGCTTATTGCTTCTCTCTGTGATAAAAGTATGTCAATATTATTTTAATGTTCCCTCAGGAGGAACTCCCATAAACATTTTTATTAAATTACACTTGAAACACTTGGTTACCTAATTAACACTTATGGTAGTGCGGGGCTAGCGAGAAGTCAGCTGTACTACTTTGGCTTGAGAGTGCTGACTGTGTGATAAATTGATAATTCTATCGATGTGCAAAACAGATACAATAATTTTATTTAGGTATAAAAACTTATTCTCCATTCGTTTTCCTTGGAACATTAATATCAAAACTATATTTATTTATTTAATAATTTGTAATGTTGCCATATTTTTATTTTTCATAGATCTTGTGAGGAAACCGTTTAAAATGTGCATAAAAACAAAATGCATTGGTCTTCTCCGGACGTCTGTAGATTGTGGACTCATTACTATATTGTAGGTCTGTAGGGATGGCTTGAAATGAAATGAATTAATTATGGTGCAAATGAGTTCGGAGTCCTTAACGCCTCCAAGCCATCTGACATTCAACTTCTCAGGTTAAGGAAAAACTGGAGACAAAACCTTCCCCAGACAGCTTGACATGACCGAGTTTGGAACCCAAGACCTCCGGTTTAGTAATAGCAAACGCTATCACCAGACCAAGGGGCAGTCTACAAATTATTATGTTCAAATTATGAGCGTTAAAATTAGCAATTGGTCAAGTTGGTTTTCTGTTCTAAGAGATCCTTTATGTAAGTGAAAAATTTATTAAAATACGATTATTTTAGGAATTTTTACCGAACATAAAAACCATCAGACCTGGGGGTTTCATGTTTCACAGAACACATTCCTCTTTATAACGTTATACTTCTATAAAAACTTAATTTTTTAAAAATATGTCTTTTTTTTTTTTTTTTTTTTTTTGTTTACTTACGGATGTTCTTTAACATCTCAGGTCATCATCGTCCAATTCAAATCAGCGCGTGAAACGGCCGACAAATTTTGCTCAGAGGCCTCTCTTTCAGGCTCGAGGTTCTTTTTCGTGCCGTAAATGTACGACATGGGGCCCACGGCTTTACTTCCCTTCCCAAGGAAGTCATACTTAAGATTTTTATGCTCGAAAAAATCCATCGGTCCTGGCCGGGATCGAACCTGCGATTTCGGGTTAAGGAGGCAAGTATGATAACCACTACACCACCAAGACCGACGCGTCGATTGTTTTGATTTTCCTTCCAAATTCAAGTGGAATTACTCTATACGAACTTATAAAATTGTACAAAAAGAAAAACGCATTTTAAAAATACTATCAACTTTTAGATAGCGTTCCATGCTCTTCCGTAATGACCTTGTGATATTCGAGGGCAATACACTGCTCTAGTAACGAAGCCAGTACGCGCAGGCAAGAAGCTACTGCCTAACCTACCACAACGAGGACATCCTCTTCCAAAGCAAAGAACCAGCTGCAATGCCCTTGTGGCTGTTCTTCGTGAAAGTGGCGGTGTCACGACTGACCTCCAAAGCGCCATCTTGCTGACCCAGTGTGCAAGGTCTCCGTAGTTCCCAATAATTGCACAGGTCGATCGAAGAGAATATTAAGAAACGTGAAAGTACTACATCGGCTACCTTTAAACTGAGGTTTTAGAAATTCTTTTAAAACGGAATGTTTATGGATATTTTTGACGTGCGTTACGGATAAAATTTGTATTATTTTATACCTTGCCGCTTTGTGATTCCCACGAGAGGCGTTCAGTAGCTAATGCAACATTTCAACATTTTTGAGGAGTTATTTTATTTTAAATTTTTAAATATAATTTTCAGTGGTGGCTCATGATTTATTTTATTTATGGACTTTTTTAACATCTCATGTCAACAGCGTCCCATTCTATTCAGGGCGTGAAACGGCCGGTAAATTTTCCTCAGAGGCCTCTTCTTTCAGGCTTGAAGTTCTTTTATGTGCCGTAAATCTGCGACACGGGATCCACAGCTTTATTTCCTTTCCGAAGGAAGCATTTTTTACGCCATAAAAAATGCATCAACTCCGCCGGGATTGAACCCGCGATCTTGGGTCTATGAGGCTAGTATGATTACCATTATACCATTAGGACCGATTGGCGATTCAAGGGTTACTATGTGAAGAGGCAAGACTAGAAAATTTTGGGTCATGGCCGAAATTGGAATTATAATTTTCAGCTCAGGAGTACACGGTAGTTCATTTGGTTAGAGTGTCAGCACAGAAAACTGAATCCAGAAAATTGCAGGTGTGAATCTTTCTTTCCAACTAACACGCTTAGTAAATTTATTATTTATTAGTGTTTAACGCCCGTTTTTACTGAGGAGACACCATAGGCAGTAGACACTGATCATATATGAGATGAAATGATTTCTCTTTCTTAAACAAAGGAAGCGTTCCAGATCTAAGTTCAGGGTACCTCCACGGCATTTGCCATTTATGAGAATTGAGGAAAACCTGGAAAAAGCCTCAATTAGGGAGGACGGTCCTGGCGTATTCAGAGACCGCGCCTTAACGACCTCGGCCACCCGTGGCGGTCACGTCTAGTATGAAAGAACCATTTCTATACATACAGCAACTTGTAAATTTACTGATTTATGACATGTGCATTTATATGAACATTTCATTTCTGTAGGAATAATTTGGGAATTCAAAGCTTCTTTGTGGGAAATTTTTGCTAGATTTGCAAGAAAGGTTATTCTATATATTTTATTGGCAACACTACTTGATGCCATTATTATATCGACTGCGCCGAAGAGACATACTTAATATTTTCAGACGTTATTATACAATATCATTTCGAAAGAATTCTTTTTAGTCAATGCCATACTAGATCTTTAGATACCTAATATCATAAATTTAAAGTTTGAGCAAATAAACTACAGGTTCTCTACCTGAAACTAATTGTCTAAGACCCCTATATAATGTATGAAATAATTCCAATGTTGTTCGGGTATAATTTACTATTGTCTGTTAAATTTTATATAAGTATAGATATGCACAATGCCGTGTTCACAAACATGTTTATGCTCAGTAAGGTTTGTATTATATAATGCTTAAATCAGAATGCATTTTGCTTGTATTTCAGCGGCATCATGCAAATACTATATTCCTAATTAGGTTCGGCTAAGGGAAATATTAAAGGTAAAGGCGGTCAAAAACCACATTTTCAATTTTTTTTTTCGTGAGCACTTATTCAGTTAAATTTCTACATTTCAGAAACTATTTGCTCTAGAAGGGTGTGGTTTGTCTTGAATGTTAGAAAAGGTTGTATTCTATAAATTGGCAGTGCTTGTTTCCATGATATGGATTCTTTGTTGTTTTACAATGTTGGAGGGTTTTAGCTAGTGTTTCCCTTAAAAGGTTGGTTTTACTGTAAGAACATTTATTTTATTTTATTTCCTCTTTTTTTGCTGCAATTATGGAAAAACTGCCTTTTTGCATAAGTTTCCCATTTTTTACTATCTATATAAGCTTTCACTTTGAAACTTTTTACCACTTATTCATAATATTATTGCGGTGATGTGAATCCATTATGGTACAGCTAGGACAAAAAATGTGACAACGTATACAAATAAAATGTTGGGGGAAAATAGAAAAAAAAAAAGCAAAAAATGTGAATATATATAATCTGCTTCAAAACATGCTATAGTAGTAAAAATAGATCAGCAAACTTGAATTATGCGCATTTGTATGCTGTAAAAGTTTCAATGTATTAACTTTAATAGTTTTTGAGAAAATGGAAATTGAATTTGATAAATTCAACATTACAAGGATAGGCTTTCATTCCCTTTTAATAGACTGTAGTATAATGTAGATCAACTTTGATGGTTTTGCCCTACTTTGAATTAAGCTTCTCAGAGCAAGTTATCCGAATTGGACTAACTCTGAAAGCAAGCATTCTTTTGTTTGATTCGTTTTTCTTTTGTCTACAGTGGTACTAACTCTGGAGGCAGGCATTCTTTTGTTTGATTCATTTTTCTTTTGTCTACAGTGGTACATTAAGAACAGTTTCAACTTATGTGGAAATTAAATTACATTTAGAACGAAAACTGTGAACCAGAAGAAAATTAACGTTTCATTTCAGTTATGGACAAATCAAATAATTTCTTTTTTACATCAGTAGGGCAACGGACTTTCTTAAACAATAAAGAAGTTACAAAGCAGGAGCATCAAGATGCCTTAATTAAGCGCGTGAATGGAGGAAATTATACGATAACAAAACGCCTACTTGACCTTCACCTGGTCGCATGGTTTACTTTCCACCGCCTCCGAAATCTTGTACTAACAACGGCATCTTCTCAAAGCTTTGACGTTGTTAAATATCTCGGGAACAATTACCAGAAGACGATAAAAAGCCCCCACTGCGTCTTCATTTGTTTCTCATAAGCATGTTGCCGCCTCTCACGAGAACCTCCTTATGGCATATCACCCACGCGGCGTAGGAATACACGACTTGCTACTTTCGCTACGGTGAAACTGAATAAAATTATCCTCTCATAAGCATTGGCTTCAGAATTTCTGTTTAATGTTTCGTTTTTCATTCCCGACGTTTAAATACCGCAGCAAGTTTTATGTAACACAAAACAGCATGCCATACTGAACCCAGGCCAATTCCTTTGGATCTTCTTTCCACTTCTGCAGCCCAAAACGTTGGTGTTGTATTTTGCAACTAGTGTTTATCTCAATAATGATGAAATGGGACATACTTTATCAAATTCAGACTGTCTACAACAACGAGGCAATGCAAATAATAAAACGTATAGAAGAAGGTTAGAACAAGGCTAGATGCTATCAGTAGGCTGGAAATCGAGGTAAAATGCAACACTAAAATCTCCTTGAGCCTATCGAATAAAATTAAGCTAATCTGGAGCAAGAGTATGTTCGTTCTAGGGAGAAAGGCAAGATTAGGAATGGCCTGATTTAGATTAGGAAGTTGGAAGGCTAAAGAAATAACGGAAAGCTCTGGTAGGTGTGTCTGCCCAATTTGTGGAGAGGATGAGGAATAGGTACATATTCTGGCAGAATGTACCCACGGGAACACCTGAAATAAACGCTGTTTCCTGAAAAGTTATTAACGTAATTAGAAATCGAATGGTGGGATACTTCGCGAACCTCACTAACTGTTTGAATATGGGCATTTTCCTAGCCAAAGTGCGCGAAGCTTGGAACAATTTATTTTCTGGTTAGAACGCAATAATTAGTGTAACTGTAAATAATGTAATGTGTTTCCATTCATATGTCTGTAAATATCATTCCTCCCACTTTTAATGTTTATTATTATTATTATTATTATTATTATTATTATTATTATTATTTGAAAGGAACTGTACCGGCAATCACTATCATACACTATCACCCTCATTTTTGATTTCAAGTACAGCGGAGAGGGTGCATTATCTCAATTTTTATCACAGAATCGGGAAATTATGAAAATTGGTTGCCAATGACAGCCCTTCATAGGGTTAGGAAATCAGCAAACGATACTAAAAAGCTGGAAATCAGTAGAATGTGTACCGCCCCATTCAACACTTAACCTGTAGATGCGTTGCTGTTGTAAAGCAATGGTTGCTCGTGTTCGGCGGAAGCAGATGGTAATGGTCTTTGAGATAAACCCAAGAGATCCATGTACAGAGTGCTAAGGCAAGATCTTGGATGAAGAGCTTTTCGTCACAATTGTAGAATTAAAGCAGCAATGGATGTTGAGATGCAAACAGCTAATGCAGAGTTATTGTAAGAAATGATTTTTACTAGTGAAAGGGTTCAGAAAGTCCAAAGAATTCACCATGCTGCCTCAGTAATGATTCAGGACGTGAAATGACCGATAAATTTTGCTCAGAGACCTCTTCATTTAAGCTTACGTTTCTACGACACGTAATTTGACGAAGTCTTAACTGTAGCAATACCCCTCTGCTGTTCGCAATGTTAGTGCTTGAGAAAAAGCGACAAAAGAGGAACAGAAATACAGAAATGAGATTCTCAGAACAATAGTCAGAACGATTACGAGAAGAAAAGAAACAGAAAGAAGGGAGAAACCGGATATTTTACCTTACTAAAAGATAGAGCAATATCAACGTATTTTGAAAACTCACAAAGGATGAGCAACTCAGAATGCTAACAGTAGCAATGAAATACAAATCAAGAGGGAAAAGAAATAGAGGACACTAAACACCATCGTGGAACAATTACATTAGCAGTAGCAACTGAAAGAGACTTAACGTTCTAATTCTTTCAGGAGACCCTAAACGAGAAGTATCTAAAAAAACGGTTCAAATTTTCTCCCTTCCAGCTCACAGGACGCCAAACAGGGCTGTAGAGGGGATGAAAACAGAATGATACGATCTTTAGTCACAAAAGACTGGCAAGAAAGATGAAGAATAGCTGAGGGTGTTTACACTGCACAAGTTCGTTCAGCGGCGCCTAATTGCCTCTTCGTTCCGTTCACACTGGCTGCCAGTTATACCCTGCCCTCATTCCACTATGTAATCACCAATGGAAACCAGCTGATCTTCAGTGGACACACAATTCCTTTAAGACTGGAGTTACAGTTCTACTGACGCAGACATTTGAGCTTGCTCAGCCATGTTTATTACGCCAATTTTTGCAGTGATATTTCTATATAAAGTGCGCGTTAAGTACTTTTGCTGCATATTTGTGTATTGCGGAGTATGCCCAAAGTGAGATATGCGCTAAAACAAAGAATGTTTATTTATGATTATTATGCCCAAAAAAATTGTACAAGTACCTACTTAAGGAGAGAATTTCGTGCTAAATTTCTAGAATAACATCTTGCAAATTTCAGATTTGTGAAGCAGGTTCGAACCCAAGGCGTTCATTGAGAAGAGACCGAAACCAACAACCGGATTTTAGCAGCAGAGAAGCTTGATGAAATATGTTATCAATTAGAAACTTCTCCTCCAAAGTAATTAACACGATTAGCTCAGCACGTTAGTGTATCTGTCGGAAGTGCGTATAAAGCCACTCAGATGCTGTATCTTCATCCATACAAAACTACTGCTGTAACTTAAATGAAATCCGTGGAGGTGAAGGCAGGCACTTCTACCTTCTACTACGATGGTGAGTGCAATATTTATTACTATTTAGTTAACGAAGAAAAAAATCGCACGCCATGAATTCCAACCGCGAGACAAATTATCCTTTCCAAGTGGCGAGGCCATTGCGCAGTAACCTCCCATTGGCAAACTCAATTTCGGATTGCATAGCGGAATGAGGACCTGTATCACAACCTCAAGATTTCTCGAAATATTCAAATTAGTTGGACTATTTCCAGGTATGTCTTACATTATACGAGAAAACTAATCCAAAATGTTCTTATATAGTTAGTTATTCATATATATTTGTCTCAATATTTATGCATGAAGAGGTGTTTCAAAATTTGCTTATATCCTGAGGAATAATGGTTATCTGTTTAGAAAAATAAAATATTTTAATAACCATTCATTTTTAGTTTTAAAAAGTTGTATTTTTAGATGATAATTAAATATTTTCAAAAGTATTTGCAAGAACTACAGTTTTCTATGTTTCATGCATTGACATCATGTACTTTGCCAGCATTTATTATTTATTCAAAACTGTTACACATAATGATAAAAAGGTAGATATAAACATAATATTATTTATTCTTAATTTAATTTTGAATTTTATAAATGCTATTTACAGATCTATAAAATTATTTTGGACTAAAAATTGATACTTCAAACTATGCATATCTTTTAAAATAAACATCCTTCGAGCCTTTCGACTATAAAAATGCTTTTTAAGAACTAAAATAATACGTGACATAGCTTGGTAACATAAACATTTTAGAGTCGTAAAGGGAGGCAGTCTTTTGTTTCTCATTATTTTTACTATAGGTTACGTCTAAGAAATCTAATATAAAATTTAAGACATTTACTAATAGACCATAATATAGCTAATAATTATTTACCCAGCGTTAAAATACGAAGTATGGACAAAAGACTGCAGTTATACGAAATTACTACAAGGCATGCATTTAATTTCTGATTTAACTGCGCTTTTAACTTGAGTATATATTCACAGATGCCAATAAACAAAGAAGTTATTTACAGGTAATACGTTGCTACCATATAATCTTCTCAGTAATGGGTTTTTCTTCATTTTTTATCAAGTGTTCTAGATCTTTGGCTTGAGATTTTCAATAAGCATAAAATATTCTGAATAATACTTCTCCCCTCACTCTTCTAATGATTTGTTCTCGGCACATAAAACTTTAAATACACTTTCTTGAAGAACCGCCCAAATACTTACTCGCGACTACATTTACTGCGTTTGTCATCCAGTTTATCTTTCTAGTTTATTAGACACAATCACGGGACAGTCTTTCATTTTTTATGTATCTGAAAAGCTGAAAGGTTTTATAGCGGTTTGTCATTCCATATTATGAGTCTTAATCTTTTTTTTTAAAGTTTTTTAATAGTTTTTGGGGCCAATTTCTCGAGTTTAGCACCATAAATATATTAGCTATTCTTGTGAATGTTTGAAGTTTTGGATATCTCACTCTTGATTTTAAGATACAGTCGATTTATTATCTTATAGCGATGGCTACGTTTTCTGCGTAAAAACGATTAAATTTAGTACAGAGCTTAATACAAAAAGACACACAGATATATCCAATTAAAAAAAAAGAAAGAAAAAGAAAAGGATAAAAAGAAGCAAGAAAATAAAACTGAAACTAAAAATTCTACTCTCAGAATTGTCATTAGAAAGTACCACACTCAAAAACGTTTAATTTAAATTAAACGTTTTATGGCTGTCCCTTTTTGAATTTTCTGTAGTCAAAGATACTAGTCTTTAACTACTCTCATCTTAGATTGCTATTTAATGTATATATATATATATATATATATATATAAATTAACACTTATAATAAAAGTAGATAAAGATAAAACACAGAGAAAGAGTCACGCTTGAAATTGCTATATTTCAAGTGTGACTCTTTCTCTGTGTTTTATCTTTATCTACTTTTATTATTAGTGTTAATTTGTTACATTGTTAATAGTGTTTCTTTATTTTCATTTTTCATTATATATATATATATATATATATATATATATACACACATATACACGTTAAATGCGCTTTATTTGACCTCTGCTAATATTAATTCCTTTATTTTGTGCCATTTGTGCCATAACCTATAGTCATCAATTTTCGCATGTATGTCTTCCAGTTTCCCACCAGGGCGGCTCTGTGCATCACTTTAAGTGGTTTCTCCGTTATTTTTCAGAGTTGCCAACCATTATATATAATTTTATTATATAAGACTTAGAGTAAAGATAATGGAATTTTAGAAATATGCATATAGGAGTACGTTTAAGTCCATTCACTCGCTAGTTTAGGAGGATCCGTATAATAACAAACGTTTACTTACGATAAGTTAGGTTAGGTTAGGTTAGGTTAGGTATTTGCATTAGTTTGGCAAGAAATTTAACTTAATTCGGTCTTACCCCTTACTTATCCTCTGGGATGTTATCTAATGTATTTCTTATTGATGGTAACAACTGTGATGTCACCATTTTTAGCACCAACTCGCCGCCATTTTTTTCTTCTTTATCCGATTTCAGCTATAAAAGTCCATGCACTTTATCGGGTTGGTGAGTGGGTTTATAGCTTTCAGTTCATCTAATCTTGCTTGACTACTGCTACGCTTTTATGTACTTTTTTCTATCATAGGGCTTTACCTATAATTTTTAAATTACACTATATTTTTATAAATATAATCCCAAGAGAATATATTTAAACGAAAGTCTGTAACGTATTTTCTGCTTTAAATTTAAGTTGTGAAAAATACATACCTATCACATACGATCTTCTTGAAAATATGTTATAAATTCAACATTTAACATTTTAGAATCCAGTATAAACATTTGTACTAGCTTTTTTTTCAATAACAATAATTTATGTTGATTTTAATAATAAAATGTCTTCGTAATACAAACACTATTTAAATTTATTTGGTTGCCATAGTAACATAGCTTGTTTAAAACAAATGAGGCACTTCACAGCGATACGGGGGGGAAAAAACTAGTGTTATTTTAAAGTGTATAGACCATGGCAGACTGCGAATTGATAAATTCCCTAAAAGTTTATGTGAGATGAAAAACATTTAAAATCACAGGGTAACCAATAAAAGGTCAAATTAAGCATTGTAATGGAGAACTAATACTATAAACGAAACGTTCTAATGCAAGGAAGTAGGCTTCAACAAGTAAAGCTTTTTGGTTTGATGCGTAATTTGTTGACAGATGCCTAACCGATGCAGAAGTTTTATAACCCAGCACGTTCCCTGGAAGATGCCTATTAGTGGCATGTCTAGTTCAATTTAAAACCTAATTCGGAAACCCATTCACCGACTGCTGCCACATAAAATACGAGCACGTTATTACTAAGAGGAACTGTTTTACGATGCTGGTTTCTATTAATGTTTCCGACTTAAACACAAGGCTGTATACACGCTATCCTTGCCGTTTTAGCAAATAACTCGTCATACGCGACACAGGTGAGGAATTCTATAAGGACGATTCCATGAGAAATCGGATGCAAAATGATATCAGTTGACCTTAATTTTTTTTTACAAATTTTAGTCACTATGTCTAAAAGTTTTAATGCAACAGTTTGGCATACCAATTTTATTAAAATTGCTTACAGCTCTAGAATCCTTTAAAAGTAGAAATCTATAGAACAACTTGTTATAAATCCCATATTGTAAATATGATTTGTAAAACATGGTTATTAATTTACAAGACTGTAAGCAGAATTTAGACATTTATTGTGGTTAAAATAGGCAGGTAAACAGCCACTTAAAATACTGAAAATAAGCAGAAACATAATTAAATATGAATTTATTAAAAGTGAAAATAGGGAGTAATATCACTCTTTATTAATGAAAATAGATAGTTAAGATACTTAATAATTTCTTTATCACACACTTTAAGTAATTTCTTCGTTATAAGCAATAACAAGATGTTTCTTCAAGGTATCAAATGTCAAAGCCAGCCGCTTTTCAGGGAGAACATTTTTCATCAACAAAAAGGAATGTTCTACTTCCAGAAGTGATTGGAGCATATTTAAAACAAGTTATTCCGGAAGGACTCATACCAGTTACAACAGAACATTCACCTTTCTCATGGAAATATTGATCAAGACCAAGTAAAGCAGTTTTAATAGTCCTGGCGAATGAGCAAAAGTGGCTTCTTTTCATTTTCTGTTTAAGCATTTTAGGAGAAGGATTTGCTGTGCCGCTCTCATCTTTCTCGATTGCAATTGTTTGTTACATTTATGCAGCTGAGAAGTTACTCCCATCACAAATTTCCTAGAATTGTCTCGTGCAGATCAATACAAGGTCATTCGCCAGGACTATTCAAAACTACAATACTCCTTTCATCCTCTCTGTTTCCTGGCATTAGTATACTCCAGGTAACCGTGCGTTTCTTTCACTAATGAAAGTTCTGCTATTTAAAGAGCTTAAGTGAATGGGCCGAGAAGAAAGTTTATCACTGTTTAAAAAGAAATAAATGTATAAAAAGATCATCAATAGATTTTGAAAATGCGTAACTAAAAAAAAATAATAAATAAAAGTATTTAAACCTTAAACTGGGCAACAGAAGCAAAAAGGGGGGGGGGTCAAAATAAAACCTGGCCCTACCGTCCTCAGATGTACGAACAGATAGATGTTCATTTCTATCTGACTCTTAAATACATTCACACACATGGAAAAGGCATTTTGTCTAACTTCCGGGCTTTGATTATAAGAAAATATGTTATATGCATATTTGTATGCTTGCAATGAAAAATATAATATGATTCAAAGTAAACAGTGTAGAAAAGAAAGTTAATACCTAGAAGTGATGTATTTTGTTTAATGTTCCTAACCGAACATTATTGCCTGATAGTTTCTGACGTTGAATCTATGCGCGCGCAAGTTTGCAGGGTGAAGGACAAGCATGTCTTATTTTACTGAGAGCTTGATTTAAAAACAACACTTTCTCTTTACCATATTCTGTGAGGTGTGACAGCATGCCTTAAGGGAGGTGGGTCATAACGGAGTGTTTGTGTAACGCTCAATAAGTCACAGATACCGAAATATTCCACTCCTACTCTAGGAATTAGGACAAAAAGCTCAGGCTCTGAAAAAAAGGTGGAATTTCATAAGCAGGTGAGCAAATGAATTCGTGCATGACGCTTGGCTGTGATATGCAAATGTGGATGATAAGTTTTTCCACATGTTGTCTCCTATGCTTCAACACAATGCATTACGATATGTTTAAGGGGAATGATAGCTAAGAGAAAGATTATTTTTCTTTGGCACAAAATGTCTCCATAGGGACTATTGTATGCGTTATGATTTGTCATGACATATTCTTGCATTATATTAGAATATGATTACTGTTTATATTATTTCAGTATTTTCATGGACCAAAACATGTGAAATTGGAAACCAGGGAACCTGAAAAATTATATACAAAGAAGGTTAAGAGATGTATGATTATTGAAGGATTTAACGTATTATTTAAATACGTTAAATCTATTAGTTACCTCGTTTTAAAGCGACTATTTTATTAGAGTGACATATTATCTACCAATGAAATGTACAAAAGTTTTAATTTCAACGAATTGTTTGTAACTAATTTCTCAGTGTCAGCTAGAATCGATTAACCCCATCAATTAATAATCATGTCACAAAATGGTAAAAGGAGGACCATTCTAGAAGATCTACTCTAGAGATATAAGCTGGAATTCAATTCGGGAATAAGAACTTATCAAATTTACTGGACACAGTAATGCATCTGCTCTTTAACCGCGTCTACAGATTGAGAATTATAAACAAGTTGCAAAAACCTGCTTTCATATCTTCATCTACTAATTCCTACAAACTCTTTCAGAGGACGCGTTTTTATTAATTGTATGAATTGTATTTAAACAATCTACATTAACTACATGAAATAGATGTTAACCTGATAAAATACATTTCAACATACAAGTCAACCTAATAAAATACATGACAACCTAAGTAATTGAATTTCAACATAACTTAATTTTAGCCTAATTAAATATATTTCATTTTAATTAAATATATGCCAACTTATTTATATATATATTTAATTCTAATTAAATAAATGCCAATTTATTTAAATATATTTCAATCTAATTAAAACATTTCTAATTAATTGTCTATATGTAAACCTAATTAAATACACTTCTATCTAATTAAATGCACTTCAACTTAATATAATTTAAAACATTTCAAACTAAATAAATGTATGTTAACTTATTAAATACCTGTCAAACTAATTAATTATGTTAGCCTACTTTCATGTCAACCGAATTAAGTAATGTAAACACAATTAAATACATGTCCACATAATTAAATGCTCGTCAACCTAATTAAATAGCTGTCTTCCTATTTAAATACAATTTAATTAAGTAAAATTTACCTAATCTAAAACATGTCAACCTAATTAAATACATGCAACGTATTTAAATACATGTCAATATAATAAATACATTTCAATCTAATTAAGTACCTTTCAACCGAATAAAATATCTGTAAACATATTTAAACACATTTATTATAATTAAATACTTTCTAACCTAGTTAAATACATGACAACGTAATTAAATACATGTAAACCTATTTAAACACATACTAATCTAATTTAATCCATGTCAACCTAATAAAATATACGTCAACACACTTTAATATATTTTAACCTAATCAAACACATTTCAACCTAATTAAACAAGGGTCAACCTCACCATTTTATACAATTATTAATTTTTTTGTGAGCGAATTTTAAGAATTTATTATTTCCATTTTAATTTTACTCCTGAATTAGCCATAAATATAACTCCATGCTCTGTGCTTCCATGTTACTCTCTAGGTGTGTGAATTTATCTGTAATCTCTGAACTTCTTTTTTAAAATGATTGCTTAAGTACTTAGGAAGAACATAAACGCGAAACAAATATTGCAAACTTAATAACTTCCTCATGGAAAACAATAAAATTAAAAATATCGGCTGATTGATCACTCCCGCCCTCTTGTTCCATACGATGAACAATAATTTTGTAGAACACAAAGGCCTTGCTAGTTGCATCCATGTATGGAACGCGGGGAGAGCGAGAAATCAGCTGTTTTACTTCTTGAGAGTGCTGATTGTGTGATTAGATTGAATTGCTTGAGGCGAAGGAGGAAACATCGGCAATTCAGATTTACTGGCTGGCCTTTTTTGCATATACCCCCAATTGTGGCACCTTCGGAAGGAAGAGATAAGGCAAGAGATAAGAGATAAGAGATTAGACGAGATCTCTAACAATATTTCCAGATGAACCAACCCGGTGACAAGGAGAATGAGCCCTTGCGCCGGGGCAGAAGCATTTCCAAAGCGCAAGCCACTGTTGCACAGCACCAACCCACTTTGTCTGACTGTTTTCATTTTGTAACGGAATGGAATGGAATAATATGAAAGATATGGGAGAGCGAAAACATTTGTGGAAAGTAAATATTCATCCCAGTATTTCCTAAGCGACCAAGGCAAAACGCACAATAGGATACCGGCCTCAAGGGATACGAAGATATGGAGATATTTAGCTAGGTAGCCACGTTGGGTAATTGAGTAGATCGACTCCAAGTGATGTCCCCTGGATCTCAATCAAACGATCTACACAAAGGATTCAATAGCTGGCATTTGTATTGTTCCACAATTTTTCTTACTCTCTAAAAACACAACATAAATAATTCTCTGGAAATCTAATAGTTCCTTCTATATTTCTGTTATTTGTTTTCTCTAGTAAGTCTATCAAAAAGTTTCGTAATATATGCCTCCCATTTTTTAATGATAAATTCCAAGAAAAGTCTTTTATGATTTTTTTCTCTCCTCGAATTTCTCATTAACCCCATGCTTTACTACATCTAGAACCTGTTAAACAAGACCTCGCCCAGCTTGTTTCTGCAGTTTTTTGCTTCTGTAATTTTTTCTAATTTTTGTTTATGTTTCCTGCTTTTCTCTGAACCGAAAGATTGTTCTTTGAAAACACATTTACTTAACACAATGAATCATAACAACAGAGAAGAAATTTTCAGCATTATATAGGGGATTCCATTTCAAAACTTTCTAGTTTAAATAAATAATCTATTTAACACATATTTAATTAATCAAAACAGGCCAATTTAGATATTAAGGAAGAAGCTTAGAAATAATGTTCATTAAATTTTTGGTTTTATCCCCTCACACCACCCACTCCCACGTTACTTAAATTTTATAGAAAATAAAATGGTTTTTATCGTTTCTTGGCTACCTGAGTTGTTACTGTTGCTAAAATTTAGACAGAATATAAATATCCGTTAAGCAAGAACTGCGTAAACTAAGCGAATTCCTCACCTGGTAACTTCAAAAAAGAATATAAACACCAGTGTTAATCAGCGTGACAAACTCTAAAGCTAACTAATACAAGAAAAATTATAATTCGTTAAGTGATTAGGTTTGCCTATTTTATCCCTTCAAAGCACTTGAAAATAAATGTATATGTGAAAGTACTCTAATTTTCAAAAATAACAAAATTAGAATTCTTGCGATCTACAAGTAATACAAAAAGGAACCACATTTTAGAATAATTCTTATTCTTATTATTAATATTAAACCACAAAAAGTTATAGTATAGTATTAATGAATGAAATATATGACCACCGACAGATGTGGCTATTTTTAAACATTTTAAAATGTAACCATGTTTATGAACTGAGCCCTTGATATCATATTTACATTCACTAAAATAGAGAGAAATAACAGTGAGTTTCGAGTTACATTGTGTATTTAAGATGTTCTTATGTTTCAATAAAACTAAAATATGTTACTATTTAAAAACAATTACAATGTACAAAGCAAATGCACACAATAAACAGTATACAATGGAAAGTTTCATCAATTTTCAGTGGCTTTGAAATTTAATTTAAATGTTATTGTAACGCAAACGTTTTCTGAAGGCTATTACAGAGCTCTCTTACAAAAAAATACAATTCTCAAACACATGTTATATTAATATTTCGCATTTGCTATGTTAACGACTATAATTTTGTTAAATATAAAACATATGCATCATATAAACACAGTTTACATGCCGAGTTAATTTGCCCTTTTATTTTGAAACAATAGAGAGGTAATTAAACAAAAGAGAGATTTTTAACTTTTGGGTGTCAATTATATCTTTACTCTTAATAGTCATATTTCTCTAATTTTCAGAAACTAATTTTTGTTATTTAAATGCTATATACCGAATTTTGTTGTGAAAAAACATGTCGCTAGAGCGATTTTCAAATTTTGGGTTTCAGCTAAACCCCCACTCCAAATGGCCCGATTTCCCTTTTTTTTCAGTAAATATTTTTAATTTTCTTATTTTACTTATTTATAGTAAATACTCAATTTCGTTGCGAAAGAAACAAACATTTGTGACGCTAAAGCTATTGTTAAATTTTAGGTTTCAGGTAAATCCCCACTCCTAATAATCTGATTTCACTGATTTTAAAACTATTTCTCTTATTTTATTTCATTGGCATATACAGTTTCCTTAAAAATAATTGAAAATCGCACCCGCTAGAGCGATTTTAAATTTCGCTTTTACCTCTACTCTTTAATTTCGGTTGTAAGATATACCCCCTGCTAATGGTATGATTTATTTTATTTTCATAAATTAATTTTTTATTTTTAAATAGTATATATCGAGCTTCGTTGCAAAAAAAAAAAAATGATGCCGCTAGCGGTTTATAAATTTTAAATTTCAGGTGAACCTCCACTTCAAATAATGTGATGTTGTTGATTTTAGGAAACCATTTTTATTAATTTATTTAATGGCATATACGTAGGTTTGTTGAGAAAAAAATAAAAAATTGCGATCGCTAGAGCGATTTTTAAATTTTCGCTTTACGTTAAACCCGCACCCCAAATGATCCAATTTTACTGTTTAACGAACTCGATGAATTGTTTGTTAATGACGGTTATAAGCCGAGTTTCGCTGAGAAAAAAATTGCGGCCACTAGATTATTAACAGACATATGTGCAATATGTATATATACCTAGAGTGCCAAAAATCTATACACAATATATTTCAAAGCTGGATCGAAAAACTAGTAATGTGTAGTATGATGTTCTGTAAACAGATGTGACTTACATTACGTTATGCTAGCGTTGCTACGTGACGGGTAAATGAACAATGAACATATGAAGCCAAGATTATCATATGATGTTCTGCAAACAGATGTAGCTCACATTACGTTATACTAGCGTTGCTACAACAAAATGGAGTCAAGATTATCGTTTGAACAGCCGAAAGCAATTTTGAAGTGGTATTGGAAAACCGAGGATATTGTTGAAGTTCAAAGGCAACGGAGACGTGTGTACAGAACATAACCGCCAATGCGAGTAACAGTTGCACGCATTCGAGACAAATTTGAGACTCGTGGTACCGTATGCGATGTTCACAAGGGCAGATCTGGGAGACCTCGCACAGCAACGAACTCCAAGTCCTCGGCTTGGTGACAAGCTTCCAACGCACAGGTTAGGACGAAGAGGTCAGATAGAGTTTCCACCGCGTTCTCCGGATCTAAATCCGTTGGACTTCTACCTAGGGAACACTTAAGGATGTTGTATATCATAGAAAACCAGCTACACTGTTAGCACTTCGGGAAGAAATTGAAACGGCATGTGCTGCAATCGCTGAGGACACTTTCGCAAACGTTACTCAATCAGTAGTTCAACGTACTCAGAAGTGTATCGATGCCGATGGTGGGCATTTTGAGCAGCTGTTGTAACTGTAAAAGTCTAAGATGATTAGTGCTAATTCTTTTCTGTTTGTGTAAATTCGGTTTTGTTATGTTAACACAGTTTTTTATTTGCTTGAAGTGTGTATACATTTATGGCACCTGTGTATATACAATGTTTTGTATTATCATTGTCATTTTTGGTGCCTAGAAGATAGAATCGATGGAGATTTGAAGACATTTTTAAGAAGCCTATACGTGGGTACCCACAATAGACACATTCCTTGGGAATTCACTAAAAAACTATGAGTATTTAGTGTAGCAGTTCTGTTTCGGCAAAAATATTATTTAAAAATAAAGGTACGGAATTCAAGGTATTCAGCAGTAGTTCCGAAGTAAGCTTTGTTACTAAAATATTAAGATAAATTGTGTTTTATCGTTTATATTTTTATTCTGTTCATTTCTTGAAAATTTAAGTATCATAATGTAGGTGTTTTACTTGGAAATAATGTGATTTACATGTTTTTGTTTAATACATTTATTTAAAGTAGCAAATTTTTAAATGAAAGAAAAAATATATACCACATTGAGTTCCTAACAAAAATCTACAAAAAGCGTTTTTTTTTTCTTTGCCCTTCTTGGAACAAAAAGCAATTCTGATTCATAAGAAGTCCCACATTTTTATATATTCCTTTTATAATAAATAAAAAATAAATACATGCAATTTAACAACCTCAGAGAGGAGATAAAATATTTGAATATGAATATGATTTAGTCCCTGAAATTAACAAATTAAAACCAGTATTATTTTGTGATACAAGTTGTTAAAATAATGTATCATTGTGATTTGCTAAAAGATTCACAATTAACCGACGGAATACGAGGAAGATGAGCATTTATTTACATGGAGCTTCATTGAGCATCTCAAAGCCATGAGTTAGCGCTATTTATTGCATTAAGGGGATTAAGGGAAGTTCGAAAGACCTATTCTTGTAATGTTAAATTTATCAACTTCAGTTCCCATTTTCTCCAGGACTATTAAAGCTAAAGAAATTAAACTTTTACAGCATACTGATGCACACAATTGAAATTTTCTGATACATTTTCACTACTGTACCATGACTCTGAAATAATTATAAATTATTTTAATGTTTGCTTTTTGTCAATTTTCCCCCAACATTTTTTTTTTTACGTTGTCACATTTTGTCCTGACTCTGCCGTAATAGATCCAGATTATCACAATAATATCATGAATAAGTGATAAGAGTGATACCTTGTACATATTATAAAAAATGGGAAACCTGTGTAAAAATTACTTTTTTCAATAATTGCAGCCAAAAATGTTTTACAGAAAAATAAATTTTTGAGGAAAACATCATCTGAAATGCTAGAATTTTAATTGAACAAGTGCTTGCAAAAAAAGAGAAAAAAGAGGAGGGGCTTCTGCAGTGACATAATTTAAAACTTCATTAAAATACTTATAGGAATATTAATGAAAATCATATAAAAACAAACATTATTTAAAACTTCATTAAAATACTTATAGGAACATTAATGAAAATCTATAAAAACAATCATAAAATTCCAATATTAAAATGGTACAAAAATATTATTTTGAATCCCACTTGCCTTTAAATTGCACAGTATTAAAGTATAATGTTCTACTTATGAGCTAGCATAATTAAGATAAAAGTTGGAAAGTAATGCATGTTCTAGCTTTTCCTTTTGTCCATAATTGGAAATTCAGCACACGGTAGGAGTTGCCTTCAAAGGCCAATAAAGACATTAATAAGAGAAAACGAGCATTCCCAGAACCCTTGAGGTCACTGCACAGTCCGTGAATAGGCCTAAATGCTGATCAGCTTGCATATCCTCACGTACTGCACTGCAGCATTCAAATTCCGGCCTATCTTCCCATACTTACACCTTAATAACAATAATACTGAACCAGAATTCAATAAGGCATTGGGAACTTGTCTTGAGAACACTGGCGTATGTCAGAGCACGTTCACTGAATGAACGAACAATGGCCAGACAGACGGCAATTTGCGCAGATTAAGCTGGCGAGCCAGTGAGTTCATGGACATCGGGAAGAAGTCTTTTAACTTTTCCTCACGCTTTTTGACGCATCATGCTCTTGGCCATTAAAAGAGGTTAACAGCTTCCAAGAAATCACTCTTAACATCACAGGAATCTAAAAGCTCCTTGGTACCTTTAACTGAAGCTGTTATTTCAAGCAACAGAATAAAAAGTTTCTGGTGTGCTTTAAAATTAATGTTAAAGCAAATAATAACAACAGACCGCCTCCGTGGTACGTTCGCGACTACTAACCCGGAGGTCGTGGGTTCGAATTCCGCTTAGATCAAGCTGTCTGAATAAAGTTTTTCTCCGAGTTTTTCGCTACCCTGAGAAGGTGACTGCCAGATAATTTTAAGGCATCAAGGACTCTGAGCTCATTTACGTCATCATTAATTAACTTGTCGGTTCTGGTGGTGTAGTGGTAACCATACTTGCCTCGTGGGTTCAATCCCGGCTAGGGTCGATGACTTTTTAGGGCGTAAAAATCTTAAGTATGGCTTACTTTGGAAGAGAAGAAAGTCGTGGGTCCCGTGTCGTACATTTACGGCACGTAAAAGAACCTCAAACCTGAAAGAAGAGGTCTCAGTAAAATTTGTCGGCTATTTCATGTCCTGAATTGAATGGGACGCTGATGACCTGTGATGTTAAAGAGCGTCCGTAAATGAAACAAACCAAAAACAAATTAATTCAGTTCATTCATCTGTACAGACTACACCAGCAATATTTATATCCAATCTACAGATCTCCCGGGGGACCAATGCAGTCAAAGCGGCAATATATAAAGCATTAAAAAAAAAAAAGTTTTTTATACACAGCCTAATGTGATACTTTGTGTTGATAAATGGTTGACAACTTTGGTGAGAAGTAGAACTAGTAATGAAGTCTAAGAGAGCACAACTAAGTGCAACTGTGATAAGCGCACCTACAGACAGTGCATAGCAACATAACAAAATAAACCGCAATAGGAAAAATGTACATCCTACACACAAAGGGAGGATTGAGCGCTTTGACAATATTGTCAGACGTGCCTACTTGTCGTTTTTATAGCATTTTCTTTTCTTTCTTTCTTTTTTCTTTTAATAGAGGTTAACGCCCATTTTTACTACTGAGGCACCACAGACGGTGGACACTGATGATACATGAAATGGAATGATATATTGGGAAAGGATTTATTTTTAAGGAAGAAAATTTTCCAGGCCTAAGTTTAGGGTACCTCCCCGGCGTTTGCCATTTATGAGGACGGAGGAAAACCTGGAAAAAACTTCAGTCAGGGAGGACAGTCCAGGTGGGATTCGAACCCCAGACCTCCCGCTCACGATTCCGCGCCTTAACGTCCTCGGCCACCCGTGGCAAACGTGACACAACTATCACAGCAACGAAAGTTAAGCAAAACTCAGTTTGTTTAAAGCATAATGTTATCTATATGGACTCAAACTGTTAATACGTACAAAATATACAACTATTATATATAAAATATATAGTAAGTAAATTTCAAACTGAAAATTACTTTAGAACATCTCTACATTTACTATTTTGACACTTTGCTCCAAGCTTTGAATAGATTCTTTGTGTTTCTTACAAGTTACACATTTTATATTGGAGCTATACGTAAAAGATTATTTAATGAGAATATCATTGGGATTTTTAATGGTGTTGTGAAGAAAAGTCTACTTTTGTTAATTACTTTTTACAAATACGTTAAAATTCTTAACACACTAATGCTAACATGTAAAAAGTTGAGATGGAAATCTTATGCATAGCCGAGGTGAAAGATACATCTCTCTTCTGCTGCATGAAAAATCCACCTGTGTGCAGTGGAGGTCTATAACATTGGCGGTTTGCTGAAAATATCTGTTTACCAAACCGCAGTAACTTCAGTAGAGAGGCCTTGGCGATGAGGATTAATGTTCGTCGCCAACACTTACGAAACGATTCTTAATCTGCTGGATTACTTGCAAAGCAGATATGTGACACTAAAACGGAAGCGAATTAAGATTTGTGTTCTTCCTGAAAGGCAGTGATGATGTCAAATTATAATAGCATATAAGGAAACGAACTGACTTGGTGTCTTCCCATATGCTTGCGGCTTCTTTTTTCAAGCGATGTTCAACTTTTCGTCAATAGCCTTTGAGTTACGGTCGTTTAAAATACAACCACTATAGCTATAGACATTTTACAGTTATTATACATTTATAATGATTTTTTCTAAATTATTATACTTTATTTTTTTATAAAAGTATGCCACATTTGCTCATATAATTATGATAACATTAGGTAGATAATATACGAGTTGCTTATGACGATATTAAAATAGTTCGGATTAGCGCGTATTAGAAACTTGCGACCTAAATTCTGCAGTAGCAGTAGCAGTAGCAAAGTTGTGCATCTTGGGTTTATGCTGCCGTGAACCGTCGCTGCACTCACCAATGTTATTTATCAGACACGCTTGCAGTGAAGTGTCAGTCAAACATTCGGGATAAAAAATATTGAAGAAAATACATACTCAGTTATTTTCTTATTAAAAAACCTTATAGGACACAGCGCAGAACGTCAGATTTTTTGTTGGGGAATTCGGGTGCTTCACTAGTATTAAGCGACATGCAGATGAACATTTTCAAACAGTTGCTGAAGGTTACATTGCCAAATTCCTTCATCCCATTCAAGCGACTGTGTTTCATACCTAATTAATTATACAAGTGATGTTTTAGATGTTAATAGTTCAGAGTATTAATATAAGTAACTGCTGCACTGTGTAATAAATATAAACTTTTCTTAAAGGTTGAGCTTGTAAATAGCGTTTAACGCCCGTTTTACTACTGAGGTACCACACTGGTGATAATGAAATGAAATGATAAATTGGGAAAATATATTTTTTAAGGAAGGAAACTTTCCTTCCAAGTTTAGGGTACCTCTCCGACATTGCCATTTATGACGACTGTGGAAAACCTGGGGGAAAAAAACCAGTATCTTTAAGTACTCTCTATTTTGCTTATGATTGTCGATTGTCCATGCTTTTGTTGCTACCAATAGCTCCCCACCACCTCTAGCAAAAGTGGTCAGTGATGTGTGTTCAGGAATTATATAGTGGAGGTACAGAGTTGGCTACACTGACCACAAGACAAATGCACGTCGCATGATAAAACGGATTTGATATTTTTATTCGATAAATTCCACTCCGTAATTCGAATGTGATTGGTCAAAATTCAATATTTTGTTTCGTTTCATATGTCGATTTCAAGATGTCACATGAGTGAAACAGTCATTATTATTTTATTTACGTGTTATATTGTTAACCTAATGTTTCCAATTGCACTTATATGTATAAGAAATAAAACGAAATGCGATTTACATTTAAGCTATATAATTAATTTTTGGCGTACGATTGTTTTTCTGCGTTCCGAAACTGTTGTGTTCTCTCCGTCTGTATTTATTGTACGTTTCACATTATCAAGATGCGTTAAATACTAATAAAAAAACTATCAAGGTTGACAGAGTATATACACTGCTGCTTAAGATTTGCATATCGCTCCTTATCGCTCCAGCATTCACTGGAATCAGGCTTTTTCCGCTACCGTTCTATACGAAGACCACAGGACGGCAGTTTGCAATTGTCAGTAAAAACCTCAGGGACCATCAGTGGCGATGGCGTGGTAGCTTCAATAATTGATTCCGTAACTTTGTGTCGAGAGAGGGGATGCTATAAGTTATGTCCTGCTGCTAGGTACAATTCCGAAAATTAAATAGGTGTCCTAGTATTAACGTTGTATTTTGAAAAGAGTATTATGCTAAGGCATTTTAGAGATTAACAAGTATAGGATTTAGCTGTCGTTGGTTGAGTGAGCTGGCCAAGGTTAGAACAAAATAGTTCCATTTCTTGCAGTGTAGCTCAGGGCCACTTAAAAAAGGGAACCGCGACGCCACAGTTCAGGCAACTGCGTCACAAGAGTAAACCTTATTAGCAATTGGTCAGCCTGGTAGTCTTCTATATTCCAACGCAGTGTTTCCCAAACTCTGCTCGCGTGTCTCAGAATCTTGCAAGGGGTTTTCAAACATTTTTTTCTAATGGTGGATTGTGAGGTGATTTTTGCTATAATTATATTATTATTACAATTTACACCTGTGGCCACTATGAAGAACACTTAGGGGCATAAATGTTAAAGCAATAGATTGGGAATCGCTAACAATGAGACGTAAAAAAGCAGGTATAACGTCATTATACAAATCATATACCAAATAAAATGCTTGGAGGGATATCACAACTGGGCTAGAAAAACCAACATACTATGGTAGGAACTATAATCGTTTTAAAACCAATTGTAGCGATAGAGTACGGTGGTAAGTAAATTCTCTTTCGTAAATAAAACCATAAGTGACTAATGAATTATCTGCAGTTGTTTTTGAGGGTTGTCCTTCTTTGACAAGACATAAAAGTAACCTAAAATTGTATGTGCAGAAATATTTAATTGATATGAATGTAATTGCTGTTCAAATTTAAGATTTTCCCGGATTACTTGAAATATTATTTAACTTCTTATTGTATTGCATTTATTATTATTATTATTATTATTCATGATAAATGTTTAGGCCTAAATATGCCGAATTACATTTCATAAAGCTAATACTTTTATAGATATATTTAATTTAGTAAATATATGTAAAATTAGATTGACATGAATTTGATTAGTTTGACGTATTCACTAGGTTGATGTGTATTTAACTAGATTAACATGTTTTTACTTAGGTACAATGTAGATAATTAAGTTAATGTGTGTAAAAATAAGTTAACATGGTTTTAGTTATGTGAAATTTATTTGTTTAAGTTATGTGCAACATTAAGTTGGCATGTATATAATTAGTTTAACATATTTAATTAGACTAATGTATATTTAACTAGATTGGCATGTTTTTACTTAGGTGAAATGTAAATAATTAAGTTAATATGAGTAAAATTAAGTTGATATGTTTTTATTTAGGCCAAATTTGTTAAATGTGAGTTTCTCAAAGAAACGTTCTACTAGCTAAAACCTTTAAATGTGCTTTTATATCCGACAATAGAAAATAAAGTATATTTGATTTAGAAATAATATTTTTAATACGGTTATGTCTACAGTATATAAATCTAATTTATCTTAAATAAATGGTACTTGCAATATAACTACATGCATTAGTACATCCTTAAAACATACCAGTAAAACGTTAAATTATTAATCTCAAACATAGTATTACGATACATAGACTTAATATTACAGTAGAATCGCAACATTTCAGTTTTCTATTCAAAGTCTTTAAAATATCGAATATAATAACTTCAAGTTTTGTATAAGCTTACCCAGTGGTTTACAGACAATTTGCTTCTGTGTGACACTCACCTGAAAAAAAGAAATAAACTTATATTAGATTAAATTTAAAAGTTTTTAAGCGTTTAACAACTGTAAAATATTTTTTGGTATTTTGTAACTGAAGTTTCTGAAGACATAAAAAGAAATAAATGTTAATTTATGGAATTATTTTGCATATGAAAGTTAAATAATTTACGGCAAACATATTCTGAATAACAGGATTTCAACTGTAATGAAATCTACATTAATTTTACGTCAGTTGTAACGTGGTGACATCATCATTATGCTGTGGATGGCACATGGCAGCTTTCACTGCTGAGCTTATCCGGAGAGAATTATACAACTCAGCGGGAGCATGAATCATGGCCGAAAGAGATGACATGTGTACCGTATCCAAGCTTCCATCTGTAGCCTACACACAGTGTGTGTGGAAATACATGCAGTATCTATATAGCGAGGTTTATAATAACATTGACGTTAAAAAGAGAAAGCGTCGGAGATGAGTTTGTTTTCATATTACAACGTTTTTAAATTTAAACTTAAAATTACTTATCTAATCCCAAAACATTCACTGATAAATTGTCAGTATAAGCCGTAGACAGAAATAATCCCTTTTTAGATGGAAGTGTCTTTGAACAACAAGTGACACGCTATGTTGCTGTGTTAATATTGCGTTGTAATAAAGCTCCTGATCAAAAAAAATCCATTTGGAAGAATTATCAAACAGCAAAAGGAAACATCTTTATGTTACACCGCGAAGGAAAGGGCTAAACCAGTGGTTGACAAACTGTAGCTAACAGCATATATTCTTGAATGTAGTCATCCTCACATGATTTTTCTCAAAGGAAAGATTCTGGATGCAATGCACCTGTCCGAGTGTTTCTGACAGTCTTCAAAGACATGCTAAAAACCAATTTTTTGACAGGTCGTTCAAAATCGCCATGACAGCCTTCACCACTGCTACTGATAATGAAAATATGTCTCCCGAGAAGGTGTTTATTCAATTTAGGGAAAAGGTAAGTCACACGGGGCCTTGATATGGCCTTGCAGAGTTTTCAGGACATCTACGTATTATTGCCCAGTTACAACTGTGCGTACAAGAATGACAAGCTTGTATATCAATCCATGAATGATGACCACAACTTTCCCAGCAAAGCAACCACTTTTACTTTCTTTTTGGTGCCGGTGATGATGAAGATTTCCATACAGAGCTTTGCCGTTTGCTCTCAAGACCAAATCATGTAGCCAAGTTTCATCAGCACTGATTACTTTTGAAAGAAAAACTGTATCTTTAACTGCATGCAAACCTACATGCGAACGTCCTTTTGTTTGGGAAGCAGCAGTCTTAAAACCCACCGAGCACAAACACATCTCATATGCAACTTTTCAGTTACTAGCGTGTGGGTGGCATTCAGTGAACTTTTCAGAATTTCCGAAAATATTCTGAATATTATTCGACGATCCTCTCTCACAATGACAGCAGCGTGTGTTTTCTTCCATTAGAACATAAATTGGAGCACCACGTCCATCTTCCTTTGAATTTGATTGCCTATCCTCTTTAAACATTGAAACCAATTTCAGCTGTGCTATGTATACGAAAAAACAAACTGTACATAACTCTCAGCTGAAGATCTGTTGAGACGAAAGTAGAGACGAATTACTTTCGTCACGTGTTTGCTTCATTCTACACACGGTCTCACAGGCGGAAACGGAAGTGACAACAGTGAAGCTAGTGCCACTTGTGTCTTACGGATTACTCTAACAAAATATTGTAAAATTAAACTTTAGCGTGAGAAATTATGCCCGTAAATGACCATTCTTTACTGAAGAACCCCGTAGATAAAAACAACGTAAACGAAAGATGACACAAATAAACAATGCGCGTTTATTGAAGTAAAGTCAATCAGAATCAAATCGAAAGCCCTCTATATGTCCCAGAAGGAACTTTCAAATAGGTAAGTCGAAATCGTGAACGGCAGAATACTCATATGTGTGTCATAGTTAATTGCGTATGCTGTGGCTCGCCTGCCTCTAGACTTTTCCATACTACTAAAAGAACACCATGAAAGTATTCCTGCGTTTCGTAACAGCATTCTTGTATTAAAATCATTTTCTGCACTCATTTGCCGAAACAACAAGTGTAAAAACCGCTTTAGAAAACACAAAATTAGAACTCAGAATACAACTTCTTCTATTATGTCTGGTGTATCACAGCTTGTAAGCAGAACGTATCATGTCATTCCGGAATTAAAATTAATGAGTAATATTGCGTCATCGTATATTGTTAGTTATTATAAATATTAATGTTTTATGATTTTATATAGTTTTAATGTCATATTGTTATGATTATTACTACTGTGTAACGATACTATATAATAAAGTGACAAATATTGAAAAAAATTGCATAAATTTTTTATATTTTTAAACTTTTATAAACCATGATCAACTTTTATATACGAAGGACGTACTAAAATTTCTCGGCCTGACCAAGAAAACACTAGATTTGAGAAAAATATTTTGTATATATTTTTCAACCTTGTAAATCAATATATTTAGTTCAATAACTTTTCCACTTTTTAATACACGCAGTAAAACAAGATTTGTTCAACTGTAGAAAATAAATGTATCAGCTTCAACCTTTTCATTTGATGTGAATCTTCGTCTACCCAGCCATTTTTTGAGGTTTGGGTAAAAAAAGTAATCGCTAGGTGCCAAACCTGGCGAACATGATGGATGTGGAAGCACTTGAAAGAGAAGGTCATGCTATTTTGCCGCAACAATTCCAGACGTGTGTGAAAACGCATTATCGTGATGAAAGACAACTTTCTTTCTCGCAAGGTGTGCACGTTTAGCATGAATAGCATCCTTCAGTTCTTTAGTAGCGTAATACTCTCCGGTGATGGTTCTGCCCTTCTAGAGATAGTCTACATCCACCATACCACGAATCTCAGAAAACAGTAGAAGCGACTTTTCCTGCAGGTAGAATCGTTTTTGCTTTCTTTGGTGCACTTTCACCTGTTGCCACCTAATATTTGAAGGTCCTCATATATTTTATTTAGCTTAGATACTTATATTTTATATGTAAAAAATTTGTAAGCACATTTTATGTAAGCTCATTAGTTCTTCACTGCCGCCAGGTGTAAATCCAATTACAGAGTGACAAGTAATTTAAAATTCGGAGCAACAAACTAACGCTCTGCGATGATTCCAGGAAACCCAAAATTAGTGCCAAGAGTATTCCAGCTGAAGCCTATGATTTTCAGTTTCTTGTTCTAAAAAGGCTTCATTCTTTCCCACAACTTCATTCTCTGTGTTGGCAGAAGTGTATTAGTTATGTTTAATAATTATTATAATTACTTTCATTTATTAAAATATTCCCAACCAATAATTCTCACGGAGAGATAACTTCGCACCGAGGTGTGAGAAAGCAATGAAATAACTTGTGGAATCCCAGCAAGTATAACAACCAATGCTAATCGCCCTTGGCTCCGTATCTCGTACTGACATCACACTTGCTAGGATTTCTAAGGCGCGAGGTAAATCCGAGGTGTTTCTTCCTGTTGGACAACGGTTCATTGCTAGAACAGCTGACAGCTTCCTGGAAATCTGATCAGTTACCATGAGGAAGAGGCGGCTCAAGGCTAGTAATTTACCTTTCCCATTAATATTTATGTTACGTTACACAGTTCAGCGACACTGTGAAAGAGCCTTGTTAGCCTACCTAACATTTTTCACGGTTCCCAGACTTTCCGTTGAGTATAAAAGAGGGATAGTAAATGCGAAGAGTGAAAAGCCTTTCAAATAAACATTCCTACCTGAGGTTTGTTAATAATTAAATTTGAAACTTTATTTTTTCGTTATTTAATGAAATATTATCACTGACTTAAGAAACATTTGAAATCAACCCTACGTAATATTTTAAAATGAACTACAAAAACACTTACATGTTTTTTTAATATCTTATAGTTTTCTCTCTTTTAATTTTATACATTTTATTTATTAAAAATCTCTTTATCCCTCTGTGAAACAGTTTAGAAGGGAATGAAGAAAACAAACAGGCTCGTTTGTACAAGAGAAGTCTTATATGCATCAACCACCAGCGAGATCTCTCCATATGTGGCATCAATAGATCAATAAAATAAAAAATTGTTATCTAATATGAAGTAAAATTACTTATATATTCATATAACATTTATAAAAGCTAATGGGGACTCTTCCCTTTCCAAAGTTAAAGAAATGGGGGCTGCTAGATTTAATTAGGCTGTACCAAACTTGAAAGGTGTCCAAAACGTGCAACAAAAGCCAAATAAATTGAACAAAACATGATATGCTATAGATGACTGGGTGGTTAAAGTGAATGAAATTGCTGAGGCTATAAGCATTACAAAGGAACGTGCAGGTTACATTTTATATAAAGAATTTGTTTGAAATAGCTTTAGGCAAAACAGTGCTTGAGGAGTTTTAACTGTAACAGAACTGATTTTGGAGTTCTATTTATAGTATGAATGAGAACTTGATGCATCATCACACGCAAGAATTGAAAAAGCAGCAAAATAGTGAACAGAAGTCGGTTGTTCAGCACCAAACAGGATAGAGTCGATTCCATCTGCACGAAAGATTATGGCATCAGTCTTTTGGGACCCTAAAGGAATTTTACTAATTACTTATCATGACAAGAGAATACTATTCTAATCTTTTATAACAAACATTCCTGGGAAAAAACCGGTTTGCAAATTAAAGAAAGAGAGAGCTTCTTCTTTAAATCGAGACAATGCACCTACTCACAAAAGAGTTTTAACTATTGGAAATTTTAAACATTTGCAGTATAAATGGTTATAGCATCCACTTACTACCTAGAGTTGGCACCCTCTGATTTACCAAAATTCAAACTCTTCCTCTCTGCTCAACTTTTCTCATCAATCAAGAGGTTATTGCACCTGTATAAATATTATGCAGACATTCCATAAAACACTTCTCAGAGGCGATGATGATATTGTTGCATCGCTGGACTAAATGTATTGACATTAAGCGAAAACTATGCTGAAAAATAAGAATAAAATTTCGTTACTTTATTGTCAGGCCGCGAGTTTTTAACCCCGCCATCGCATTACGTTGAAATATTATTACTCGAACAGAGAAAAATAAGCTTATAGAAATATCCAGAAATGATTGTATGCAGATAATTTCTATAACATAAGTTAGTATTAATTGTGAAATAAAACTAATATTGTGTGCATGGACGGGGTCGGCGACTGACGAGATCAACCCCGCACAGTTTGCGTTCACTGCGGACGCAGACCAAAAATAACTTTATGTATTTCGTTATTCTCATTTGTATATTATTTTTGGCTGTTTATGGTTAAACAAATATTTGATACAATACAACGTTCCTTGAAATTTAACTAATTTAACGCAAATATTACAGGCTTATAACATTTTTTATTAAAATCAACAGACTATTTAACTAGTTCTAATATTCCCTCTCTCTTTTTTTTAAACACCTTTCTGTTATTGTTACATTTTATATGTATATGTAATAATTTGATTATGAATGTATTAATTTGTATAACCGATTCATTGTTTTCTTTTATTTATTTTTAAATAAAAGTTCTGTGTTACGTTATGTTTTCTGCTACTAGTGCGTTATTCTACCTCAACAAATAGGTATATAGCACCTAGAAGGCGTTCCAGCCCAACCTTTCACTGACTTGAATTAATAGTTCTCTTCCATACATCAAACATAAAGAGCCCGTTAGCGTACCCTTATAATGGATCTGACACGATCTACAGCGAAGTCAATTCATTGCCATTACTGGACGCAAATTCTATACTCTCCCCATCGTAAGGTCAAACGCGAAGAGATTGTACATCGTATATCTGCACAGCACTGTCTATTTACATTACATGCCATTTCCTTGGAAGACCTCCAATTGTATAGCACTTAACCTTAGAAAGGCTGCATTCTACATGTCAACCGATCAGGCTGTTACAATGCCGATAATGAAGGAGTAAGGAAACGTTCTCTGAAATGTGAACGGTCTTACTAAGAGTCTCTTTTTGCTTTCATATTATTTTGATTCCGGCTAGTGTTCAAGTAAAACATCTTCCTCTCTTCTCTTTCTTCTTCCCTTTTTTGGGTTGGCTTGAGCTAATATTAAAAAAAAAAAAAAAAAAAAAATCTTCCTTTGATATCAGCTCCAGCTCCTCCTCCTCCTCCTCTTCCTCTTCCTCCTCCTTTTTCTTCTTCTTCTTTTATATATGCCTCTTCTTTATTTTCTTTCCTTACTAATGAGAAACTCCTCTTTTTTCTCTTCTCCCTTTTACTTTCTCTTACTGTTCTTTTTTCTCCTGATAAACATCTCCTTTTTCTGCTCTTTCTCCTGTACTTCTGCAAATCATTTCAGCACTTCTTCCTTGTTTCCCTTTTCCCTTCTTCCTTCTTCCTTTTCTCACCCCATTTCACCTTCTCTTTATTGTAAGTCTTTCATCTATCCTCCCTTCATTTTTAACATTTTAATTTATATACCTTTTATCGTCTCTCCCTCCTTGCTTCTACCTTCCTTAAACTTTATTTACCTCCCTATCTTTTTCCAAATGCCTTCTGTAACTCTTCTGTTTACCTCTTCTTCGTCTTCTCCCTCATCTGCATCGTCGATCTTTTACTTCCTTATTTTGCCACCCTTCTTTTGTTCTCATTCCCTCATCTTCTCTTTTTTTAATTTCTTAGTTTCGCTTCATCTTCCCCCTTCTTCCTTGTGCCTTCTTTTATTGTTTTCTTTCATCGTTAGTCTTCCTTCCATCTCCGCTTCATCTCCTAGGCTTCATTTTACTTTATTTCTTTTTCTCTATCGTCGTTCTTCTATTTTCTCTTCCCCGTGTATTTTAATCTTTTTCTTTTTCTTTTTCTCTTTTTGCAATTTCTTACTGTTTCTCTAATCTCCTTTACTCTCTTTTTGCTTTTGTCTTCTCTCAAACGTCCGTTTTACCTCTTCCTCTTCTTCATTTTACCTTTATATTCTTTTCTTTTTCTCCCTCTTCTTCCTCAATTTCTTCCTTATTTGTTGTAGCCTCTCTCTTTTAACACTTTTCCTCATTTTTTTTCTCTTTTTTTATTTAGCGTCTTAATGTTTTTGTTTCCTGTTTAATATAAGGGCAGCTGGAGTGAAACAACAAAAAAAAAAAAAAAAAAAAAAAAAAAATGGTTCTTCTTTATTCTCTAACATTTGGTTAATCTATACAAAACTATTTTTTTATTCTTGTTTTATCTTCTTTAATTATGTTACTTATACCTTATTTTCGTATTTAAATGAAAAAATATACATTTAAGTCCAAATGTAAACCACGTGTTGCTTCTTTTTCCTTCTGCTTGGTGAAAATGTATCTGTCCACGCCTGTTAAAAATAAAGAAAAGATAAAGTCACGCTGTAACAATAACCCTTTTATTTGGTAGCCCAAAACGGTTTTGAAGTCAAGGAAACTGTCGGAAGTGAAAGAAAAACTCTCGTTTATAAATCATCGATAGACAGAGTCGATTTATTGCCTCTAAATATCCTTTGTTATCTAGAGATCACAACAGAGTACTATTTTCTACTGCATTATGTAAGGTCAGAACACAATAAAATTCCTTTCTCGGCGATAATGCTCTGTAATAAGATTATATACATTCCTTAAGCGCCTGTGAACACAGCCGGATTATGAGAAGCTAAGCTCTGGTACTTTCACTTTCCCTGGGAAATGTTGATACATCGCTGAACGTGCCTTCATACGTTACATTAGCATTTCCTTATGCACCAATCAATAACGACTTTACAAAGCATATTCATTGCTGAAACTGTCAGGCCACTTTCTAAACAAGATATAAATAAGGTATAAGTAACGATTGTGCAGTTGAGCAGGCGGTGATCCATGCAGGAGAATAATTATGCGCTTGTCTGTACACTTCCTGGCTGTTATTGTGCTGTCTTATAATGTGTGTTTATGGCAATTAACCTCTGAGTACTCCTACTCGGACATGGCAGAGGTGTTCGCAGGTATAACATATACGTCAGAGGTCATCTCGATGTCTAGAGAACTGTATTGCTCGTCCGTACGATTTCCAAGGCGATAAAGTAAGAAGTTAAATCTTTTTCAGTGCTTTCTCATTTTTTTTTTTATTTCATTCTACCAACACTCCAGGTAAATAATAATTCCTACCGAAACTAGTCACGGAGATGCAACCGACGCTGCCTGGATAATATGGGCAACCAGGAGGACATGCCAGTGGCTACCAAAGACATTCTTGCAGTCAAATCTTTTACTTCAATGATGATGTTTTTATAGTCACAGTGGTAATTAAGTAAACCTCGTAACCCCAAAAGAGAGAGAAAGAAAACAAAGTTATTATTTCTATTATTTAACAAAGCAGTTTCAGGTATTTAGGGACCACTAGAGTAACTAAATATATTTATTATAATTCCACTTACATTTATTGCATTTCCTTTCTGGTTTTCCAATGTTTCTTCATTCTGACACTATTACAGCTACTCCCTCCGTCCCGACGTTATTCTTCTGCTTCCTTCCCCTTTACCTTTGAAGTTTTGCATCAAAACTTCTAAATTACTTCTGTCCTATATTATATCTTTTGTTAACCCCGTCCCATTTATTTTTTCCTTATCCCTTGAATTCATTCGTTGTCATTTTTAACCTTATAATTACACATGTTAATAATTTTATTTAGAGAGCCGACGTAGCCTGTGACCCATTCTCATTAAGTATCCGGAAAATGTTCACTTCTTTTTCTGGTCGTTTCTGAAATTAGTTCACTTTTTATAGAGTTCCATATTGGAGAAAATTGTTTTTATTTAAAATGTTTAGAGAGGGTAAGCAAGGTGGACCCAATTCTCCAGTTTGTGCTCTAACGGAAGAAACATTTAACACTGCTGCTGTAATTGTGAGAGAGGACCATCGAATAACGTTAAGAACTCTTTCAGAAATTCTGACAATTTCACTGGGTGGCATCTAAAAGTTGATAATTAAAAAGTTGCATATGAGAGGTGTTTGTGCTCGGTGGGTTCCAAGACTGCTGAACGATCGCGTGCAGGTATGCATGCAGTTGAAGATGATGCTACAAGAAGATGCAGTTTCCTTCAAAGGTAATCACTTCTGTTGACGTTTAGAACTTGAGAGCAAAAAGCAAAGCTCTATGTGAAAAGTTCCATCATCACCTACACAAGTAGTCGGTCCTGGTGGTGTAATGGTTACCATACTTGCCTCCTACACCCAAGATCGCGGGTTCGAACCCGGCCAGGACCGATGAATTTTTTCGGGGCGTAAAAATACTAAGTATGGCTTCCTTTGGAAGTGAAGTAAAGCCGTGGGTCCCGTGTCGTACATTTACGGCACGAAAAAGAACCTCAAGCCTGAAAGAGAGGCCTCTGAGCAAAATTTGTCGGCCGTTTCACGCCCTGATTTGAATGGGACGCTGATGACCTCAGATGTTAAAGAGCGTCCATAAATAAATAAATTAAAAAAAAACCTACACAAGTGATTGCTTCCGCTGGGAATGTTACGGCCTTCTCATTTTTGGATATTCAAGTTTACCAGCATGTCGTGCCTCACACACAACTGTAACTCGGCAATTCTGCACAATGTCCTGAAAACTCTACAAGAACATTTCACACTCGAAAGGTATGAAACGTGTCCTGACCCTCCATATAACCAGGACACCTGGCTGCACCAGCCCCGCGCTCTGTTCCTCCTCTCCCGACACCACTATCTCCATCCTCCATATTCTCCCCCGCTCATGCCCGTGGATCTTCAACACCCTTTAATCTTCTTCGGTAATCTTCCTTTTTCCTTCTTCCATCTTCTTCTCGGTCCCATAACTCTTATAAGTCTTCACCTTCCTCCCCATTCTCTACTTCAGGTTGTAATTCAAAAGTATTCCCGTCTATTACAAATTTAGGTATCTTCCTCTCCTTCATCACTCCCTTCTTTCTTGCCTTCATAAAATATATATATTCCAGATTTAGTCCCGTCTGAACCTTCTATTTCCCTCTTTGAAGCTAGTTAAAGCTGCATTACATTGATATTTACTAAACTACAGTAAAGGGGAACTCAAGAACAAGGTTCCACCTATCATTTCTTGAGTCACCAGATGAACAAGTTCCATGGAGAACATGTCCTTCATCCAGTAAATCGTCTGAAACTGCAACAGATACTTTTATACTCGTAGTTAATAATTCAAATCTCCATTATCGCCGATTTGCATATTCTAAAGTAGCTGAATGACTTGAGGGTAGAAGTTCTGCGAGGTTTACTGACCAGTATGGTAATGAAAGGAAAATGTAGAGGAATAATTAACGTACGCAGAAAAAACAACAAAGTGATTATTATGTTATTAAATGTTTACTTGCTCGAAATATAACTAACCATAATTTCAAATTAATGTGTGCACTTCTAGCAATTATCAACTAGTCCAGAAGATGAGCCGGTTTAGAAGCTGAACTCTTGGTACAGACAATAGATGTATGGCAAATGAAGAATCAGACTTGAAAAATTTGGTTCTTGGATGAGATTTGAGCTTGTAACTTCGGTTCTCCCTGCCGACGCTCTAACCAACTGAACTATCGTGTCCTCTAAGCACGGAACTACAAACTTCTCTCATCTGATTCTATATACCTCGGACACCTAAGACTTCTCTACTATGAGAGATAAGTTCCTTAAGAGGCAACTCTATGTATATGTGGAAATATAAATTAACCCATGTATAGTTGAAGGTTAAACTAAATGCTTGGGTTATAAGTACACGTAGCATAGCGATTCACTTTTTAAGGAATAAATCTCTCATAGTAAAGAAAACTTTGGAATGTCTCTGGGATATATGTGTAGAATCACATGACGGAGGTTCGAGGTTCAGTGATTGAGTGAGAATACGGTAACTCAAGCACGCAAGAGTAAAGATCTGTGTTCGAATTCCGGTTGTGACCCGATTATTTCTTTCCAAAAATCCTACACAGGACTAATATGAAATAACTATTTCTATATGAAATAGTAGGTGTATCTTTATTGTTATAAAACTCTATATACACATTACAACTATATTTTATGCTTGGATCGTAGACCGTGCATGCTTAAATATGATACATAATTAGAAACAGGAACAAATAAAACAATATTGATAATAATAAATAAAGAAACATTACAAGTGGGAAGAAGGATATTTGCAGATATATGAATTAAAACATATTACATTATTTATAATTATACTAGTTATTGTTTCAATCTTCGCTCACTTTGGCTAGAAAAATGCTCGTATTCAACCAGTTAGTGTGGTTTGCAAACAGGCCTTAGCTTCCTCTAACTACCTTTAAATTTTTTCAGGAAACAACATTTTTCTCAGGTATTCCAAATGGATATACTCTGTCAGAATATGGAGCCATTCCTGATCCTCTTCACTAAATGGGTAGATTCTCCTATCAGAATCATCTATTATTTTCTGAGTCTTCCAACTTCCAAGTCTAAATCAAGCCATTCCTGATCTTGCTTTTCTCCCTAGACGAGCAACCTCTTTACCTCAGGTTAATTTAATTTCATTCGATTGGCTGCAACCTTAATTTTAATTGACGGTCCAAGCAAGGAGAGTTGCGCCTTCAGCACAGTTAAGGAGGTATAACTTCAATATAGGTACAATTCCGATTAAATTAAACAAACACTTATCAATTGTAGAACGTGGGCTTTCACCGGTGTCAATTATGTGAACTGGTCTTCCGTGGTCCAATGGAATTCTTCTCATTCATGTTTCATGGAACACGACTTTACAGCCCAGAAGATTCTGTTCACATAACAAACACTTACTGCATTTTTTTTTTCTGGATTAGATTGTGACTTACAAACCAAAGTCTGACAGAGTGAATGTTTTTCCATCGTTTACAAGAAGTTGGTGATTTTATTTAACAATAGGAGAGGCATTTTTACTTACATTAACGAAGTTCTGAACCAATTTATTTGAGTGCATGATGGATTTATGTGTTCCTTACAAGAAATGCATTTTCCATCAGCGATGCAATTTCAATACTTGATTGTTTTAAAGATGCCTCATCAATGTTTATATAAAACGGCTTAAAGTGAAAAGGTAAAGGTTTCTGAAACTTCCCCAAGCACTCAAGTTTTAATCAATCAGTTACCGAAAGTAATGGAGGTTTGAAATCCAAAAATTGCCGAACAACGGATGAGTCAACAATACCTCTCAAGCTCTAAAGTATCAAACCTACGTCTTCTGTCGACACTAAAACAGTTTTTACAATTACCTGAAAATAATCGCAGATACACATAAACAAATAAAGTCTGTATACGTCAGCCTGGTCTCCTAAACCAGCGCGTGTAAATCGAACTTTCTATTTATTGTTACAAACTATACAATATAATAATCTCCTACTTCATTATTTTACAGGTTTTTCTAATAACTAGAGTAAAATAATATAATAAAATAATAAAAATAGCTCAATAATTAAATTAATATAAAATATAAATGAACCTAAACTACGTAGATTTTGTAAAACACAAGATAACCCAGAGTACGAATTATTTGAATATACACGTTATTTAGAACAGGCGAGAGAAGAAAGAGAAATATTAAGTGGCCATCAGGTGGCACATATACTTAGAAATAAGGGCCTATATAAATAACTTGAGCAGGCTGCATTCAAAATAAGTAATTTAGCACGGGAAGAGGGGATACCACAAAAACAGATTAAAAAAATTAAGAAGAAGCAGAGGAAGAAATAAGAAGAGCAGAATGCATACACATACAAAGACAACCCCAAAACACAATAACTTAACAAGAAAAGAAAATATACAAGACAACTTGAATTAATCAACAGGATTAGAATGTTGATTAATGCAAGGCAAGGGAGAAGGGAGTGATGAAGGAGAGGAAGATACTTAAATTTGTAATTTGTAATTTGTAATTTGTAATAGACGAGAATAATTTCGAATTACAATCTGAAGTAGAGAATGGGAAGGAAGGTGAAGACTTATAAGAGTTATGGGACCGAGAAGAACATGGAAGAAGGAAGATTACCGAAGAAGATTAAAGGATGTTGAAGATCCACGGGCAGGAACGGGGAGAGAATATGGAGGATGAAGTGGTGTCCGGAGAGGAGGAGCAGAGCGCGAGAAATGGTGTAATCAGAGGTCTAGGAGGATCAAGAGAGATGGAAGAAGGAATGATTGGAAGAAAGAAAGATGGAGAGTGATATGGTGGAAGCGAGGTGTTAGGTTTAATGAGTTAAAGTGTTAGGATAAATAAATGAAATGAGCAGGGAATATTAACAATGAAAAGTGAACTTTAAGTGAAGTAAGTTGTTAAAGAGAAGGTTATTAGTGTGGTTGAGATAAGATAAAGCTATTTGAAAGAATAATAAGTGTAATGTTTAAATGATGAGTGTAAATTTAAGAGAAACACCTGTAAAAGTACTGGATACCTGTACACAGCATAGGTAACCAGTGGTTAGTAGTGTAGTAATGTAATAACTTGGATAGAATAGCTGGCTACCAGCTATAATTTTTACTGACGCCCAGTAATGATGTTAATTTGGTAGATTTTGGAATATTAAATTGAGAAGCAGTTTAATGCGCAGATAAACAAAAAGAAAGGTCTTATTCAGCACCTTGAAATTATAAAATCCAAGAATACTGTCTTCAAGAAACAAAGCGAATGCATATCGCCAAGCTGCTGCACTGTATCAAACTGATAGAGGCATTTTTATATAGATCCAAGAATTATGCTACTTGGGGTATTTCACTGTTGAATTATATAAATAAAATAGCATCAGTACCTTGCCCTATTGATCTATCGTTCTGCAGTTTTGATGGGTTTTTTTAACATAGTTACTGCAATTATAAAAGTCTTTGCTCCTAAATAGAATTTCGCCACCTGCGGTTTTTACGAACATTTCCATGGTATCACGAAATTGCATCAATCTTGAAAGATTTATAGCACATACGACCAAAAACATCGCGTCTCTTGCCAGACTCCACCCATAGAAGAGATGAGTTCCGACAATAGAGTCATCACTTTGCCAATAACAGCGTGAATCACATGACACGCAGGTTAAACCAGTAAACACAGCGAACAGTTAATCACAGCTTGCCAGCAGTTTATAGCCCATAAAATGTCCTCTTCTTCCAGCCCAGGTTGGTCAACTGCATGTCCCAACAGTCGTAACCTGACTGAAAAAGGTGACGTGTTTGCTTCTGAATTTGTTTCCCACGCCCAAAGGCTTTTTCTCTCTTCTTTATAACTCTGTCATCAACGGTATTAATAACTAGTTTGGGTTCATTTATATTTCCCTAAATTATTAGCATACATACTCTAACGTTTCCATTGATTTCATGTTTGAACAGCTATTTAAAACAGCGTGCCATAAATGTTTTTCCTTCCAATGAAAAGTTGTAGTTCTCAGATTTAGGAAGATTTTACCCAGTATATCTGCTCACTGGACTGATAATTTACAATGGGGCCTCATTAATCAAATAATTTACTTTTCATTGTGATACCCATATTAATCTATATACTTCATTCTGACATTTCTATTTGATATATTTTTTTTTATTTTTATCTTTCCTTTAAGACTGTGTAATTATCCGAGCGATGATCTAACATTTCTACATCTTCCTGGAAGAAGGGTTGTCCAACCTCAGCAAACCACTGGCCTTTTTAAATTAAACTTGCATACTAAAGACCTTTCACTGTGACTCTCCTCTACTAATAATCAACCAGAATAACATTGTGCACGCCCCCAAAGCATAATCTTGCCCACTCATGATGACTGCAGACTGAATTTATTAGGGGAATTCATTCCTTGCTTTGTATTTTGGTTTCAGGGTCATGTAATGTATCCATAATACATCTGTAGTTACAAATGTGTCAAATTTCTGTTTGTTCGGCCGAAAATGTCTCAGGTGTTGCTTTCTAAAGTTGTTTCTCAATAGTTTTTGAGTAGATATTTAACATTCTTCCAGTTAATTTTTTCATCACTAGTTATTTTACTAAATTTTATGCCATAAATAATATTACAAGGTTTTAGTTAAGTAGCTGAAACATATTTTAACACATTTTCATCTACTTTTGGTAGTTCTCTCTCGTGTATTCCAAACGTTTAGCAACATTCAGTTCGTTTTAACCTCACACATGACCAAAGCCTTTTTGGCCATTCTTATATAGCAGCACCCACAACTTTCATTGGGAAATTCGCCGCTGCTACAACGACCTTTGAGAATTTGAATGTTTCTTGAAACCGTACTCTCAAACAATGATTACAGGCCTATGAAATTCAGGTCGGGAATGCCAGAGGATCAGTCAAAACCTGGAGCATTTCTATCAAACCAAGTCTGGCTGAACCTTTACTTGGCTGGTAGCTCCAATGCTTATTCTTGAGTAAAAGCATGTTCATATTCTTCACCAAAGGCTTCAGTAGAGTGATTTCGTATACTTTAGTAGTTGTCTTCAATCCTTTTTGACAGAATTGAAGTTTGGAGGCACAATCATAGCTCATTCCCCATCAAACCGTCACTGTGGCATGGTGATGGCTTCTAAAGGTCTTCAAGAGCATCTCATAAGCTTCTTGTGGAGTTGAGGCACACCTTCATCATATTCATGATTGTACCTTTCTTCAATATTGAATACTTTCTCGTCATTAAAAACAATTCCCTGGTGGTCTTGTAAGCGTAATGCTATAACACTAGTTTGCATCCCTTTCTGCAATGGAAAGCCCTCAGTGCAGATCTTGTATAGAACTCTGGACATGTTAAGTTTCTGCTGAGTACTGCCAATTTTTTGACAACAGCTGTGATCCACACTCTAGAATTTGAACGGTCATCAATGCTGGTCTTAGTGAAGCATTGGATGATATTATTTTCCATCTTTAAGGGTCTGGAATGTCTCACGATTTTCATAATCTTCCCTTTCAATGGTTAAACTTCATTAATGCACTTTTCCACTGCACTGAACTGAACAATGAGATTAATAGTACATAGTAGCAAAACTATTATCTAATTTGCAGTATCCCCTGGTGCGGTTCCCTTCAAACATTTGTAACAGTATTTACAGTGTAGTAAGAACCACCACCACATTTACTTTCACAGGATGTTCCAACTATATTGCCATTTTTTATTGTATCATGAGAAACAACACGTCCCAAAGTTGCTGATATATTTTGAGGAATTTCAGTAGAGTTCATTAATTTGCAGGTATTTAACCACAGCTCATTGATGACACGCTCCGTTTATCTAGTGAGTCAGCACTTCTTATCATTTCAGCAATGAACTTGAACTGTGCACGCAACATTCATACATTTCAGGCCTTCTTGTGCCTGCAAAATAATATTTTAGATCCAAAAGAGCGGAGAGTGATTAGAAAATGACACATTATTACATAACCGTGTGCTTAAGGATCGCTGTTCATCTACTAGCGGATATTCGGCCTCGAGGGAAAATGGTCTTCCAATGCTCCTGTGGCCTATGGGTTTACGTTTGAGATTCTTTCCCATGACGTTCTTAATATGCGATCGTATCATCATTGTTCTCGATTTTCAGTTCTTTTAGTTAAATTATATATGGTACGCTCAAAGTAAGAAACAGGCTATTGTGAAAAATTGCTAATAAATGTGAACATTGCCCAAACATAGAGGTAAATGTGGTAAATATTTGTAGTTTGTTACTTTCTGAGGGAATTGTTAACAATTACCATTTCCTGGGTGAAAGTTAGAAATGTACCGTTCCAAACGTTAGTTTAATCATTCTGTGCTGAACAGCGCCGAGCTATAAATGCAATTTTAAAGGCTATCTTCTAGTTAACTCTAATAAGTAATTGCTTCTCTGTGTTTTCACAAAGGGTTCAACCTAAAATTACCATGATTTGAATAATGTTAACTTAAAATTTTATATTAATGTATGCTGCCAAACTGCCATAACCTAAAAGGTGTAAGCCAAAGCAGAAGATAATTATATATGCTACCACTGCCCACAAAGGTGTGTATGTTTATGCATTTACGTTTCAGCAATATGAAAGCTTCTTTACACAGAAACAGGGGCAATTTAACAATCAACATTTGGAGGGTAAAATAAATCAATTAGGTCTACCAACGCTTATCATACTACCTCGGTAAATGTGCACACTTGCAAGTAAACGTGAACAATATATGACCAAAATGGAAAATATATATGCGATGTTTTTCTTTGTTCTACTTTTAACAATAATCAAGGCAAATGTTTACAATAATCAGTAAATGTGAACATTTATAGCATTTTCCACTGTGACCATAACAAATATACGTAATTCCCAGTGTATATCTTCATTTTTCTTCTTTTTATTTAGAATTTTATAGCCAATACGGAACTTAGAACTTTTATATTTGTACAGGGATCAATCGCCTTGCACAAAACTTTGAACAAAAACAACACTTTCTTTATCTTGTATTGTAGTTTGTTTACATGAATGATTCTCGGTAGAGAGAAACTCTTCCCAAGAGCCGTGCAGGTTCTTGATGGTGTCGGCATTCACACTGTGATTTATCAAACCTTTGTTACCTTGAAAGGACAAATTAGCAGGGACTCTGTCCATTAATGACTGAATGAAGATGAATTTTTTCAACATTACAAGCCCCATTTCACATACCTAGGAATGCTAAAAAGAGAAGAAGCAATGGATGAAACGATACACCTTTTTGATAATTAAAAAAAAAAAAAATACTAGTACTGCTCCGCTACTCTCAATGAATATTCACCAACATAAAATTTGTCTTTAATCCCAGGATAATTTACTGTGTTTAGTGCTATAAATGCTTCTATTCGTCACAATAATGATATGCGACTTGTTACTGGACATAGTCAGGGCATGAGGTTAGAAACGTCATAAGAAACAATAACTCATAACCTAGAACGAGACAGAAACTAACAAATTAAAAAGTTCCTTTGGGGTCTGTTGATATTCTGAGAATGAGTGAAGGAAAGCAAACCATAATCTGCGTCGAATTATAAAGAACCGTTACGGTATTTATTTCACTTTATTTTTGTAGTAGGTAAATGCGATATTATGAAGTGTAAAATAGGAAGGTGAGCTGGAACAGAATAGGTTAAAGTGGAAATGATGAGAAGGCAACATCTGGGCGCATTAACCTCAGAGGATGATGTCATAGCAATGATGCCGCCAACCGTGATTGGGCCCTCGTCTCATAACAAACTACTAACCTCGTACCAAAGAGAAGAAAAAGACCAGTGCTGAAAACCTGTTAAGGAACTCTGGGGAGGTCTAACGCAGCGTCCAATGGGTGAGATCCAGGTTTTGGACATATACATTTATCATCTGTGCGTGATCATTAAAAATGGAATCTTTTGTGAAACTTTTTATTCATGCAGAAAAGATTGAATATGTGTTCTTGAACATTAAACAAACATATTTTCTTCCAATTTAAATGTTTCACCTTTGGCCCTAATTCATAATTTGATTAATTTATAAAGCAATGTTATGTCAAATGATTATCAGAATCTAGTTTGTTTTTAAAAACATTATTTTATGTTATTTTTTCAATAAAACTGTTTGAGTATTAAAACGTGGTAATGGTAATTGAGGTATACAATTTATTAGTAGTTCTATATACTCGTATTGGTAATGAAAGTAACTGAGCTGTATAGGAAATAAACCATACTCTCTTTTGTGAAGTGTGAATAAAAAATTTGTAGATTTCTCAGTTCCATAAACAGCTATGTGCACCGTACTTTTCATGTACCAAACGAGGTAATTCAAGCGGTAGAACTTTGCATTCGTACTCGGGAGGTCCCTTCCTTTTTTTTTTTTTTATGGTTTCCCCTGGGCACTTAGGGCGAAAACTGGGATGGATATTTCCTTTCCATAAATTTTCCGCTCTCCCATTTCCAATCATTTCATTCCGTTGATTTCCTTATAGAATATACCTTGACGAGATGTGCGGTGTGACAGTGGCTTACACTTTAAAATATTTCTACTTCAGCGTCTGGTAATAAAAGTGGATCTTCTTAGGAGTTCCAACTCATAGGAGGGGCCTCCGTCTAAGTTCGTGTCTCACCGTCAGGGTCCTAGGGTGTAGATGACCGGTCGCTGAGCAAGGCTGAAGTATCGAAATATCCTATTCTCTCCCCAACAACCCATTCCAATATCTTTCAGATAAAGCAGCTGGATGCAGGAACTGTTTTGCAGCCTTAAATACTGCTATGAAAGTGGGAAGGATTCCACTGGTAATAACAAAATTGTTGAGCTTAAGAATTCGATTCAATGCATTTTAACTGAAGCTGAAATAAAGATATTTTATAAATGAGATTTTAATGTCCCATCTAAAAAGTCTGAAATTATGACAGATGTATTATCTGTGTAGCGTTATGTCCATTTATCAATCCTTAGGTTGAAATTTAATTTTTTGCTTCCAAACATTAAATTACAGTAGTCTAAAATATAATGTCTGATGTGTTCATATAGAATTGAAAGAAACTAAGCACAGTGAGATTATTTCAGTTATGGCCTGGCTGAGCGCTGCTGAGTATTGGGAGAGGCTAGTAGTAAAGGCCATAAAATGCACGTGCAGGTAGTAACTTGTGCTTTGTCAGCGAGTGGTGGTGCTCGGTGTTTTTCTTATGTGTAAAATTGTGTGTTAATGGTTCTTCGTTAGTTAAGCTACTACATAAATAAGTCCTAAAGAATGGATTAAGAGTAAGGCGATTAGCAAGAAAATGTCCTGGCAATTGTGTTCTAGGCAGAGAAACAGTTAAGAAAGATAAAATCCCTCAATGAAGAAGAACGTGTTCCTAACCGCAGTGTTCTTAAGGAACAATAGTAAAATAAAAAATAGGAATTTGCTAAGAGCGGGCAATGTACTGCCGCCGAGGTACATCATTTTCAACAGCTTTTATAGCACAGATTAATGCTTATTGTTATCGGTTTTAAATACAGTTTTAGTAAAATTAAAAATGCTAACTAAGCACGGCCACTCTATCATTTCCCCAGTAAGCAGCCGGACTCAGAAGGTCTACAACTCAAATAATCTCAACGTATCATACATTAATAGTTTTTGTAACTTTAGTAATATAAATAATGAAAATTTATTTTAAATGTTTACACTTAAAACTCATCCTTTACCATTCTCAACAATAATTTAATATACATTTTAAAACTTTAACCCTCTACGCAAGATATTTGCTTTCAGATCTCTAATAAAGTAAATAATATGTAAATTATGATAGTAAAATGCTCCGTTGGCATAAAATTAAAAATATAAGAGTTTGCGTTTGTTACACGTTTTATAAAACCATCCAATTTCAATTTGACTTAAACTGTGGGTTAATTTTGAGAGCTGCTTGATTAATTGTTTTTCGAAATACAAAAAAAATGTTACTCATCGAGTATAATTTTCATCTAGATTATAATACCAGTATAAATGTTTTATTAGTGCATTTAGCACACGCTTAATACTTCAATCAATTGAAAAAAAAATTGATTCCACTCTAAAAAATGCTTTTCTTCCCTTGTGCATTATATAGTAAAGAAAATTAACAACTTGGGCACAGTGAGGCACATATACACTCTATTTTATTTACGTTTCAGTAACAACAGTAAATATCTACTTTATTTGTTTTTTTTTACAAGACCAACATCTTAAATATCCGTCTTTTTATTATTATTATTTTTTTTAATTGCTGCAAAGCCTCGTGCAACGCGGTCGAATGATTAACATCAGTGAGTTCACGGTCCAGTGGCATCTAAAGTTAGCTGGCGTATTCCTCCACAAATAACTTCGCCTTAGTTACTTGACTCTACCAGGAAATACAGTATCATGCATGTACGCTGAACCCTATAAAACAAAACTGGTCTTCTAAAGCGCTTCAGAGTGAAGCCAATTTTAGTGGGATCCATGAAATTAACCACTTCACGCGTTATTTCAGAATGTCAGACTGCCACGGAAAATTGCTGTTTCTACAGAGTATGCCATGCAGTAGACAAAGAACTGCATATATAAGATTTATTCGTGTTTGTAGACTTCACGGCACTTTAGAGAAAAACAAAATGCGTTAATTCCGATATTAATTGCTTTTTATAAGTGCAAATGCCTTGAAGATTTTCGACATATTGCGTTCGTTTCTTTGCTGTTCTTAATTTATCGCACAATTTTTTACCTATATCCCTAGAATATAGAATAAAATATCCAAGGTAGAGACTATAGCAAAACGTAACTACTACTGAAATTGGCCCTTTACGGTACTAGTAAGATGTTTATTTCGAAACTAGCATGGTAAGGTAACTTTCACGGTAGATATGCACAATATTTTGTTTAGGTTAGGTGGTAACATAAACGAGAGGTCTTTATTTTTTTCAACTGATAAACGGGGGTTAATCTTTCAGATGAAGCACAGGTTGCTATATATCAGCACTGATTTTTCTCTCTTTAAATCTTCAAAAACCTTCCACCCTTCTAATGCCGAGTAAGTTCTCTTAATAGACATTTGAAATGGATGACATCGAGATAACAAATGTTACACTTATTTAATGGAAATACACGAAAAGGATTTACCTAGAAAATTGTTATATAAGATGATAGTGAATGTGGAAATGAAGATTAGAGTTGTTCCTTTATTAATTTTTTTTCTCTTTATAGCTTTAGCTTAATTTACAATCATATGACATTTAGAACAGTATTCACGACACATAATAACACGACTAGAAATGTGCAATTGGGCACATAAAACCTACTTTTGACATAAAAGGATTATATTTAAAATGGCACTTAGAACGTTTGATATTTCCACTCTTCATTAGAATATGTGTTATCAGCTATAATTTAAATATTTTTTAGAAGTTTAGCATTTAATTTTCACAAAATACGACACATTTATTGCATTAAAAATATAATGGACTTCCTTCTTTACACATTTTTTCAAGTCAATAAATAATTTATACGGTTTTTTTTTTTTTTTTTTTTTTTTTTTGGCATTCTATTCCCAATGTAATCGCCCTCAACATTTATTTTTTTCTATTTAGTCTATGCTATTTGTTCCTTATACTCAAAGATAAAATTGTTATTATTTTTAAAGGCTTGTACAGGTCTTGTGCAGATAAGCCCCGGGGTTATCAAAGAGAAAAAAAGCGTGATCAGGAAGCACAAGACTCGCCGCTGGATTGACGGGAGGTGCGCCACCTCTTCGCCACGGAATGACCTTCGACATTTCTTTGTTTCAAATCCTATAAAAGGTAGCAAATGCACTTGGGGGTTCATACCTGTTCGCTATTATAAATGTATTGCAGTTATTCATAATGCTATTCCATACTTCTCTTTTATCAGACGTCAAACTAAATATTCCCCACCACTACATTTTTTTAAAGAAAAGACTTAATACATATTAAACATATGCTATAGTTGTAATCCCGGAAAATGAAGCACTGTGATATATGTTGTGCTTTCTTAGAAAAAACACAATCACATGAAACAGAACTAAAAATATCTGCTATAGTGAGTATATAACGCGTTTTATTTAATGTGCACCACAGAACTCGTTCATAATTTGTGCTCTTAGAATGAGAAGGTTCTAATTGGAAAGAAAAATCAAACTTGAAAAATTTACCAAGAATCTTGAGCGTTCTGTGCTGACGCTGTAACCAACTGAGCTACCGTGTTTTCCTCCGAGCATGGAACCGCAAAACTCTCTAATCTGTACATAAGAATTATAATGGGCAACTTGATTTCATCAAATCATAAATTATTTTTGTATAAAGCAAATGTTTAGATGTAGTTAAGTATATTACCTGAAGAGAGGAAAGTAACAAATATGTTTTTTCCAGGTAATGTACTTATTGTGCTTTTTATAAAAACCAAAAAGGAGATACAAGGTGTTGTCCATAAGTTTTCGGACTGACCATGATAAGTATGTGATAGAATAAAAATACAGGCATCATTTTTCAACATAATCTCCCTTTACTTCAATGTATTTCTTATATCTATGGATTAACATTTCAATCTCATTAAAAAAAATAGTAATTATTCGATGGCTCTATTTGCATAATGCTGAAAAACGTTCAACTCACTTTTATTCGTGAATCTCTGCCCTGAGGGTCAGATTTCAGTTTGGAAAACAGGTAATAGTCGCTGGGGCAAGGTTTGGACTGTACGGTGAATGCTACTGCTCCTAGAAGCCATGTCCGTTTACATAGGCTTTCAATAGAGTCGTATGGACTGGTGCATTGTCGTGCAGCAGACTAACTATTCGACTTAGATTTCCATGTCTCTTTTCTTGATATTAGCGCTCACAATATTTCCCAGTCACCGTTGTGTACCTTTCTTTAAAGTCTATCATCAGAAGCCAAAAAGTTGTCACTATGATAGTAAAGACCCATATTTTTGTCCCCTATAACCATGGATTCCAATACTTCCCTATCGTTTCCATGGCAAAGTTTAAAAACATTCTGACAACATTCCACGCGTGCTTGCATTTGAAGTGCTATAAGAATTCGGGGCACCTATCTTACACTGACCTTATACAGAATGATGAAGGATGCGAAACACAGTTGTTTTAAAAACTGAACCTTGCAGCTTTTTCTTCTGTCGGCAGACGTCCGTCAATCAGCACTTTCTCTCGACAAGGGAGATCTTTTCTTGTGTCAACAAAAATAATTTTGGAAGAGAAAGCTTCTCCCATACATTCCACTAAAGCGTTGTTTAATACTTTCTTTAATTAAATATTTAATTGTTGCACTGCATTCAATTTTGAACACTGTCTGGCTTGAATAAGTTTCTCCAAGCAAATAAATGGTGTGGTTGGAAAGGAAATGCAACGTTTATACTCCTGGAGTAACTTTATGGACTGCACCTCATATACAGTGTTATTTTAGGGAGGTCTTCACTTATAGAACGAGAGAAATAAGTATGCAACATCTTTAGTATAGTAAAAAGATGCTCAAAGAAAGCGTTTATTTTGTATAATCGTTATATTTTAACTGTTAAGAGTGATTACTTCCCAGTAAAAGACACTTAGGAGCTTATAGAAAAGAAATGAATGAAACAAAAACAAGCAGTACGCAATTCTTAAGCGTACTGTTTCTTGTTTTATACCAAGTTGCGAAAGCCCGGCGATTAGTGGAAGAAACAAAGCTAAGCTGTAGAGCACTTGTACTGTTTCAATCAGATTATTACAGCGTTTAAAGTGGAAGCTTTTTGTGCCGAGAGATACTTAGCAATTTGTTGTTATGGAGACCTTGGCCTGTATAGCTGTTGTGCCGTGAAAGTGGACTTTCAGCTTTTATGTTATACAACTTAGAGCAACAGGTTCTTGAAGCAGAGATAATGCAGTTTATAGCAACTGAAACTTTATATCTGTTCTCATCTGGAAAAGGGCAACACATATCTACAGCAAACTGCAACACAATCTTTGTAACAAGAAAAATAACGAGTAATTCTCTGTGTTAACCTTTTTATGCATAGAATTTTCTTGAAAACATCAACAAAATTGATTTTATATAACATTGATGTGCATTTTGTATATGACATAATAAAAGTTACGCATATTTTTATACCAAATGAAAAAATTTTCATATAAATTATAAGCCTCTTTAACGTTTTATTTACCGGGATGTACCGGGTTCATACCGACATAATAAAAGTTACGCATATTTTTATACCAAATGAAAAAATTTTCATATAAATTATAAGCCTCTTTAACGTTTTATTTACCGGGATGTACCGGGTTCAAATCCATTGGAGCCGGCCATTCTAAGTTTGAGTTTTTTTTTTTTTTTTTTTTATGGTTTGTCCTGGTCGCTTATGGGAATGCAGGGATGAATCATCTTTCCATGAAATTTTCTCTCTCCCAATTCAAATATTTTATTCCACTGATTCTGTTATAGGGACGAAAGTACCAGGCGAGATAGGCTGGTCTTACATGCGGCGTGGCGGTGGCTTGACCTTTGAAAATATTCCTTTTCCGACGAGTTGTATAATCGATCCTTCTGTGGGCTCCGCCGATGACGGGGTGTTCTATTTACAAACATATTAGAGACTTCGTTTATATCCTGGTCCTAGCCGCCCTTTCTCTCTCATTTCATGCCTTCCTCCCAATGGGGAGCCCTCGAACAAAGCTAAAGTACCTATGTCCCCCTACGTTCCTACAAATTTAGAGGAAACAATAAGGACCATTTAACGATTATTTCTGTTTAGCAAACATTAGGGGGATCATATCGAAAACGAAATTACCGAAAAATATTCTAACCTAACCTAACTTTCCTCTCGCACATAGTGAACAGTTTCCTATACCAAAGTGTTCAGGTTATGTTACTTTAATCGATGAAAACTCGGACTCCGAGATACAAAGTGGCAATTCTGTTATGACGGATCTTGGAACCAACACCGTCAGAATGAATGTGGGTTGTTCACAGACTGGTCAAAAGTTTAGTTTGAAGACTGTTTTTCTAATTGGGGAGTTCGGAAATGTTTCACAATTAATAGTTTTCGTTTCTTATTTATTATGCAAACGCAATGCACAAGAGATCTCTTAATATATTCCCCACAAACGTCAAGATACCATTGGTATCTTCCTGATAACTTCATTATGTTTTAGAGTACTACGCCACCGTTTTTGGGTCTGAAATTCCTTCTTGTTGCCGAAAAGTTGACCTCACGAGTGCTTCACATTGTTAAAAGGCATAAACAGACGGAGCGAGATGCAGTGAATACGGCAGGTGTAGCACAAATGAACTCCCAGCGGTGCCAACTTTGCGGTCGCAGTTTTGCTGGTGCGAATCCGTTAATTTAGCACTTTGGAGGAACTATCAACCATCAAGGGAAGTAAAGTCGTGGGCTGATGACCAGATATGTTAAAGAGTCCGTAAATAAACCATATCAAATACTTCTCCTTTCGCTGTTGTTGAATTTTGGATTTAAGCCGGATAAAGGTCTCAAAAATGCATCTTCTGCTATCACCAGTCCATTAGCTGTATGTTTGAAACGTTCCCCAAGACGGTAACCCTTTTGTCCTTCTGTGCCTCTGTCAAGTTCAATGTGTACGCACTTTTTCGTATTCAAATATTCATGAATAATGGGGTTGCGGGGCTGAAACTTGTATGGCATTACAGTTCATCAAAAATTATGCGCCTATCGCTTAGTGTTCCTAAGAGACCGCGATGTTGATCAGTACTCACATTCCCTGCCGCTGACGAACCCATTGGTTCAGTTATGAACGGTCTTCTGTGCAGAAGCTTCTTGACCACACACCGCATTTAACGTCTATAACCTTCTGCACTTTTGACGGCTTCCTTCCACAAAATCCATGAAGTCCATGTGGTTCAATTTTGTCAACGTCTTTCTCTACTCCAGAACTAACGAACACTCTCCTTTCGCTACTCTCTCTCTCTGCATACAATCGCCATCTAATGTCTTCACAGTCTACTAGTATCAATCCATATGTACGAAATGTTAAATTATATTAAGAGAACCTCTGGTATAAAAACATATAACAGGAAAAATCGCAGAATTTTGAAACTAGTTGCTTCAGAACTTCTTTTGCAAATGGAATATACAAAATGTTGTTTTCTGTTCTATAAATAGAACAGCAAGAACCAACCCCCCCCCATTTTTTATTTATTGCCGCTTTGATCGTCTAGCGACATCTATGGATTGAACGTGGATATTGAAGGTGTAAGTCTGTAGGGATGAATGAAATGAAATGAAATGAATTAATGATGGCGCAAATGAGCTCGGAGTCCTTAGCGCCTTAAAGCTATCTGACATTTACCTTCTCAAGGTAAGGAAACAATTTGAAAAAAAAAAAAATTCACAGACAGCTTGTCCTGTTTGAGCTTCGAACTCAAAACCTCCGGTTTAGTAGTTGTAAACACTACCAGTAGGGGGTCTAAGATCTCTTATTACATTAGAAACAAATGGTCCAAACTTGAATCTAATGCTCCCGGATAGAAAATTACTAGGAGTTCTAAAAGTTTTCTCGACCTGACTCAGAGATGTTGGATTAGATAGTCAAATTACTATAATAGTTGTTAAGTATCGTCCTTTAGATGGCGCGCTGTAAAGTTTCAGGCGTATAAGTGTAGTCACCTGTTTGTGACGATCATGTTAATATTTTCTACAAAATGGATAAAACTGAAACACTTCATTTTGAAGCGTTCAAACCCAACAGAAATACAAAGGAGTTCGATCCCACATTAAAGGATTTCTCCCCTTCGTTTTCGACGGTTAAACTGTGGGCGCTGAATTTAAACGTGGTCGTACATCGATTTAAGATTATGAGCGCCCATGGGGTTCCAAAACTGCTACGACAGGCGAGATTGTGACAAATCTCCACAATACCGCACTCAGTGATCGCCGATTGAAGGTACGCGAGTTGGCTGACATTGCGAAGACCTCGATAAACCGTGGTCAACGGATGAAAATATTTATTGGTATTGGAATTAAAATTTTGCAAGAGTGTTTGGACTTGTTTAAACGCAATTCCAGTGAGTTCCTCCGACGTTTCATAACAGTAAATGAAACATGCATTCATCACTATATGTCAGAGGCGAAGGAGCAGTTCAGTTGGTGGCAACAGGTGAAAGTACACCAAAGAAAGCAAAAACGGAACTGTTCTATCTACATGTTTTTTGAAATTCCCATGATGCTCATAGATTACCTGCGGAAGGATAGAACCGTCCCCGGGGAGTATTACGCTTCACTACTGAAATAACTAAAGAATGCTATTCAGGCTAATCGTCCACACCTTGAGAGAAAAAAAGTTTTGTTTCATCTCCGTAATGCGCCGTCATACGTATCTAGGGTTATTGCTGCCAAACTGCATGACCTTCGCTTCCAAGTGCTTCCACATCTGCCGTAATCACCGGATTTGGTTCTTAGCGAATACTTTTTGTTCGCAAACCTGAAGAAATCCCAGGTTGGACGAAGATTCGCATCAAATGATGAAGTTGAAGCGAGACAGACGCTTATTTTTCATAGCTGGACAAATCTTGTTTTACTGAGGGTATTAAAAAGTTGGAAAATCTTTGGACTAAATGAATTTATCTATAAAATGACTATGTTGAAAAAAAAGAAAATGTATTTTCTTGGTCAGACCAAGAACTTTTAGAACGCCCCTCGTATGTCAAATATTGAGTCACTTTTTTCGACTCCCATTTAAGATTTTTATAGACATCTTTGTAGCTGTCGGTGATGTGCATGGGGAATATTTTCATCACCAGATTTCTCCAAATGGTATCCCTGTATACGTTAATATTGCGGGGAAATTAAAAAATATATAGCACAGATTAATATTAGAAAGTTATCAGCTATAACTGTCAGAATCTCACAATCTTTGTGTATTTATCATTTAAACTTCATACGAATGAATGCTGTCTGATAGGAAAAATTTGAAAGAATGCTCTAATTGTGCATGAAAAAATACGTACATTTTCACTTCATTTAGTCCTTCTAAAAACGGAAAGGTTTGTTAGATAAATGTCACATGTGCAAGGATAATAAATTACTAAATGTCCATAAACAGATCAAAAAATCATAAAATCAAATGCTTGAATTACATTTTCCGCGTCGTGTGTGATTCGACTGTATCCTTTACCTGGGCAGATTTTAATTTTTTTTTTAATAGTTACAAGCGGTTATTTGTGAAACGAACTTAGAAACATGTTGAAATGGAACAATAAAGTTAAAAAAAAAAGCATTACTAACCAATAAGTTTGAGAAAGGGAAAAGTTTGCAAAATTCGCTACAGATCAGATATAAGGGTGCAACCTGTGCGTGATATAAAGAACAATAAGAATAGTGAAAGGGAAGAAAAATACTCTCCTCGTGATCGTCACAGCGTATGCTAAGATTTAATCAGCCAAACTTGTTTCTACTATAGGACATAATTTCTACAAGAAAAATATGCGCAGAAATTAGAAAGAACATTAGTTATATGTACAATATAAGCTTACTACAGCATTGCATTAAAAGTGGTTTTGATTTTCCATTCATTTATTCGCTTCATTATCCCAAATAACGGGTGTTTATTGTTATTTTTAAAACAATACGCTTTCTTTCGATCATAACGCAACGCAACCTCAGAAAATATTTCAAAAATAGGAATGTTCAAATACTAATATTACACGTTTTCCCCTCAGTTAGTTTACATTGCAAAAATACAGAAGTATTGCATCTTTGCTCGCTGTTTCATTTAGTTTCATTTTCTTCCGGTTGGTGGCAGCGATGCAGATACCTTTAAAAATAGTCTAAGTGAAGTACAGCCAAAAATCAAAGGTAGCCTAGTGTATTTGAAATTGAAATAAAATAAACTCTGGAAGACTGAAAAAACAATGTTTATTATTTATTGAACATCTTCTTACATACTTTTATTTTTTTTTTTCTTTGGTATGAGAGGCGCCTCCCTTATCTCTTCAATCAGTTTAAACGGATACCTGTATCAGGAGCGTTCAGTTTTGATCAGCTCTTTTTAATGTAGGTATTGTTATTTACCTAATCTAATTTCCAGTCAAGATTTGAAAGTTTATTACGTTTATGATACCAGAATACTACAGGTAACATTTTTCCAGAAAGTGCTTAACTGCAGACTTTGATTTCATATCACGAAATTAAAATGTTTCACCCATCAGGAGCTTTGTTTAGCTTAAGCTTTCATAATATCTGAACCCTTTTACTGATTTAGATATAGTTTAGTGCATGAATATTAAGAAAAATAGTACAAATTTCTTATTAATGAACCAGTGCTACAGATGTGCCTTATTTAATATATTTATTGTTGTTTTTTACTTATATTTGCTGTATTAAATGATACAAAGATTTTACAGAGGTTTCATTTCAGAACTTCCCATTCTGAATAACTAAACTATTTAACATAAATTAATTTACATATACAAAATAGGAAATTTAGATACTGAGAGGGAATTTTAAAGCTAATGTTGGTTACCTTTTAGGTTTTACACCCTCTTCCCAGTCTCCTCACTTCGAAATTTCATATGACACCCCTGTCTTGAAACACTTGAATTTTAAAAAGATTCAAATGTTAACACACCTTTAGTTTTTTATTGTTAGCTGGATATTTGGTAGTTGTTAGTGCTTTATTGGATTTGGACAGAATAAACCTAAAAAAATAAAAATTACTGAACAGTTGTTGCAATGGTTGCATTTGGTAATTAATTGTTCTTTTTTTTCTCATACAAATAGCATTCACTTTATATTTTTTCCAATATAAAATATAATAACAACATTCCAGGTTGCAGGCAACATTAACCGCCCCGGGTGGCCGAGGTCGTTAAGGCACGGACTCGTGAGCGGGAGGTCTGGGGTTCGAATTCCGCCAGGACCGTCCTCCCTGACTGGGTTTTTATACAGGTTTTCCTCAGTCTTCATAACCGGCAAATGCCGGGGTGGTACCTGAACTTAGCACTGGAACGCTTCCTTCCTTAAAAAAAAAATCCTTTCCCAATTTATCATTTCATCTCATGCATCATCAGTGTCACAGCCTATTGAGTGGTGCCTCAATAATAAAAACGGGTGTTAAACACTACTGAAAAAAGGCAACAATAGAAAACGAAATATGCTATAATAGTTTAATTTCTGGGATAGGTGAGCGGACGGAAAAAAAAAAAAAAAAAAAAAAAACGTAATTAACATTGATTTTAAACTTCCCCCTCAAACCCAAATTAATGTTTTATTGTAAAAATAAAATCTATTTTAAATGGATAGTTATACAGACTGACAAACTTTTAAAGCAAAAGCTCTGTATTTTATTTGATACACTCTTCAATCGAATGACGACCCTGTTTGCTGCAAAAGTTGAAAATAAATTAATAATATTTTTTAAAATGAAGATTTGCTAGCTATGACATTGCTCGCAAGTATAAAATATTCTAATACAGGATGTCATAAAAGCAAGTTACCGGGAAACCTAATACAGAGCTTTCACATAAAAACTACCCCGCGCGCAGTATTTTAAGTGCCGTCGGCTACGAGCGGCGCTCCCCACTCTTTCTCCTACAAGCGGAATGGTTTTTATGTGAAAGCTCTGTTGTTTGACTCAGCGGCAGCGCTTGGAACGCGCATTCGGAAAATTTCCTTGGGGCTGAGCATCCTGAACTTGGGTCTTCCCGTGGTTTTCTCTGATTACTTAGGTGAATGCTGAGATGGACATTTACTTTCCGAGAAACTCCCTGTCCCTCATTCCATCTCATTTAATGTTTCCTTGTTTGTTGTTTCAGTGTAACAAGGCCAGGAGGCGTTGGATGAGTATGGTGAGCGGTGTCCAGTGGTGGAATTTGCTCATTGACATCAGCCCTCCCGAGAGCTCGAACTTCTTGAAGGCGGAACTCCGCCTTTGTCGTAATATATCGATAAAAGAAAAGGAATGGGAAAGTTAGGTACCCTATGCATCCTTATATGCCACCCTTCGGACCCCTCACTTCACACCATCCTCCCGTATGTTCAGTGGGATACTAAAGGCCCTCGTTGGCTTCTGTTTATGATTTTCTCCTGCGTATCATCTATCCATTTCAAGTAGACCGAAAAGTAGTAAAGATATGCTCTTATGCATTTATTTTACATTGTACTTTGTTCATTGTTGTGAATTGTGCGATACATTAAAAATTATTTCAATATTTGGTTGGTGTCATGAATCGCAAATTGAATACAGATCATGCTTTATATGCTGTAAACTTGGCGGACACAACGGTGAAGGACATCCGTGAATTGAATCATCCAGGAAGATTAACGAAAGGTTTGATAGAAGAGGCTCAGTGTCAGATTTATCTCAACCAGGAAACTTAGACGCGGACGGAAGGCATTAGTTGAATCAGTTTGTGCAAGGATTCTCAGGGAGTTAAAAGTGGCACTTTACTTTATTATTGCGAGAAGCTTTGACTGAAGATGATCCAGATCGGCGAATTCAGTTTTATGAGTGGTTTCTTATTATCAATAACGCAGATCCTCTCATGAGAAAGTTACCATAAAATGTTGGAAGACATAAGAAATAACGCGGATTTTGAAGTCATTGATTTTATTTGGCAAGAAGACGGTGTTCCTCCACATTGCACTACCTAATTGAGGAACTTTCGACCAATTTTAATGAGAAATTAATTCCTGTGGACTGACCTCATGGGACCTTTTCTAAGAAATCTTCACCATCGTAAATTTTTCAAAGAAGACTTGAAGAAACCCGCAGGATTGAAAGAGTGTAAAAGTGCATTAGAAAGTTATGAACTGTGCTGGGCTACAGGCACAGCTGAACATAATTATTTCATAAACTTTTGGTACATCCTGCTTATAAACATTTGGAAGTCGTTCTTCATAGAATTCAAACATCAGCAAAGTTTACTGCTATAGCCTTGGCCAAGATAAAGGACCTGATTGGATTTTAATGGGTAGTCTGCTGTTTGCCACTAGACTCAGAGCCATTATCGTGAGTAATTCAGATCATTACATTTTTCAATCATTTACTGGAGGAAAACATAAAGTATGTCAAACACAACCATTTTATATTCTTTTAAAACTGAAAATTGGCTATTTTTTATATTCAAGTAATATTGGATGCACTGAGTGGATTTTTTTTATTTGTTTATTTACGGGTGCTCTTTAACATCTCAGGTCATCAGCGTCCCATTCAACTCAGAGCGTGAAACGGCCAACAAAATTTGCCCAGAGGCCTCTTCTTTCAGGTTTGAGGTTCTTTTTCGTGCCGTAAATGTACGACACGGGACCCATGGCTTTACTTCCCTTCCGAAGGAAGCCATACTTACGATTTTTATGCCCGAAAAATCCATCCTGGACGGGTTTGAACCCACGATCTTCAGTTTAGAAGGCACTACACCACCAGGACCGACTACACTGAATGGAGTGATTAAGCCGTGACGCTTGGAACTCTGCAATCCAGAGGTCAGAACTCACATCCTTTGAAGTTCATGTTTTTTTTTTTATTTTTATTTTTTAGTGATTTCCTCTGGTCCTTCAGGCGATTGCTGGGATGGACATTTTCTTTCCACCAAATTTCCCTCTCCATTTCAGTCATTTAGTTCGGTTACAGGGTGTGCTCAACAAGGTTGAGACAGACTGGTGTGGTGTGATGATGGCTTGAGATTTGGAGAGGTTTCTGCCCCGACATCTGGTACAGAAGCGGAGAGGGGGGCTACGCGGGGTCGGGAAACAATGTTAGGGAATCCATTTATGTTCATCCACCCGGTATCTACCTCGTCTCACCTCTACAATTTTTTTTTTTTTTTGAATAGTGTTACGCCCGTTTTTACCATTGAAGCACCACAGGCGGTGGACACTGATGATACAGGAGATGAAATGAAAAATGGGAAAGGAGTTTTTTTTTAAGGAAGGAAACGTTCCAGCCTAAGTTTATGGTACCTTCCCGGCATTGCCATTTATGTGGAATGGGGAAAACCTGGAAAAAACCTAAGTCGGCAAGGACGATCCTGGCGTGAATCGAACCCCAGACCTCCCGCTCACAAGTCTGCGCCTTAACGACCTCGGCCACCCGTGGCGGTCATCTTTTCCTTCCGGAGGTATCCGCGCGGCGTAGGCACAAACGGCCAGCTGTTGAGCAAGGCTGTAGTACCCTAACTATAGAACAGCTACTGTTTCTGGCAGCGTACGTATTTTATTGCCCCCTTCATGTCAACGAACGTCTAACTCGTAACTGTTCCCTGTAGGTCTCACCGCCTTACACATCTTTTAGTCACGAAGTTGGTTAGACAGTTCAATCTAGAGCAAACTATTTTTCGTGTAAACTTTTAAAATGCGAATCAGCTGGTTGTGTGCATGTGAAATTTATTCAAGACCTCCCCTATCAACCTCCTCCTTCCAAAATTGCAATTATGAAATTCTACAGAAATTTAATTATATTTGTTTCAGGGAAAATCAAAATTAGCGCCGGAAATGTACAGTGACGGAACCGGCGCAGATCTTGAGTGTTCACCAATAAAATCAGCACAAGTAGGGGTATTGGAATATAAAGTAAAACCTCCAGCAACGAAATAATCACTAACTTTACGGTGGTTAATTGTGTCAATTAGAATGTATTTTTTTTCCATACAATATCTAATTAGTTGAACAATTTCAGTTTTTGCTATAAGGTAAGACCGAACACACCTTTTAGAAAGCGGAGTTGAAGCACGGGAGCTGCCGGTTGCGGAACGCTCAGTTATCGACATTCAAAAAACCTCATGAGCGGACAAGTTTTATAACTAAAGCTCGATGTTGAAACAGAAACGAGAATATACCAGGAAATCGCATTATGATGCTGAACCTAGTTGAAAATTCCAAGGTCGTTCTTAAATTGAAAGAAGTTTTAAGGTATTAGAACTTCCGTTTATGTTTGTATTAATTTATTTTGCGCACGCCATTGCTCTGCAGATGTCTTTTAAAGGTTACTGATAGAGATTACGGATATAAGTGGTACAAAGGCTTGAAAACTGTGTGGGCATACATTTTCCAGTGATGATTGTTACTTTTTTAAGAACAATAGGCAAAACTATAAACACTTCGCAATGCCAAATACTTTGCTATGAATAATTCCGAAGTTGTGCCTCTTTAATAACTTTCAAAAAATTGTCTATTTTAAAGTTTTTATTCCGTGTTTAGATCCCACTTTAGGTTTTAGATGTTTTAATGCAAACTTTAGAAGCATATATCGGACGCTGTCACAGAAAATATATTATATCTGCATGATGGATCAAATTTCATAACATGTTCCTATTTGGTCGTTAAGTTCAGAAGGTCTGTAAAGCAATCACATTAATGTGGCCTGTAAAAGGAGCTGGAACTCGAAACGAGACAAGGCAGTATGTGAGAAGTAAACCCGTCTAAAGTAGAAACCCGTATTTCTAGTCGTGACTCAATGCTAAGGCATGCACTGTGAGATGTGTTACCCCTCTGTATTTTTAGCGCCCGTCATTTTCTCTTTATGCATCGTTTGGTATTTCTCACTAAGAGAAACATGCAAGCAACTTTACCTAATCTCTTAATAATGTTACCAATATCGCAGTAGGGATAATTAGTGATTTTAAAACGTATTGTTGAGGGATAAAATTATAAATTAAAGTGTTTGTTTTTATTAATATATTTTCTTTATATGGTGTACCAAATTTCTATTTAAAATGTGATATTATATATACACTTGGTCATGTGCAATTAGGGGCAATCACTAATTATTAACTTTTTAACACTGACATAATTCCAGGCTTGCAACATGCAAGCAAATAAATCTTAGAAATGAAATTTTCTAAAATCATTGAATGCACTATGAAGTGGTTTGGAAAACGCCGTGAGGAAAGAAAAAAATAATATATATTAATTATTATAATCCGTGATAGTACCGTATTAATAATACCGTATTCCTTGGATAATTTTAATATATATATATATATATATATCAAAATATCAAAATTAATTTTATACAAATATAATGGTTTGTATGTATCTTATTTAAATTTACTCTAAATACCACGGTATCAGGAATTATGATTTATTTGCTTTTATGAGACTCTGCAAAGGTATAAAGCGAGAAGCTTTTCAGTTCTAAGCAAACAAAAATCCACTGGCAAAGTTTTATTTATATAAATTACGCGATTTTATTGATAAAATAGGTAACAATTTGATAAGTAATTTCCCTGATAATATTTAGATATTTTTTTCATGCGTTTTAATTAATTATTTTATATATGAATCTCAGAAAGAATCTTTAGAAACCGTCCTTCAATTCAACATAGCTACAAGAAAGATGAATCTACTTCAGCTAAAAATGAATAAGTTTCATGAAGCAAATACACAGGAAAATAAAATTCAAATCAGGTTTCAGCTGGAAAAATAATAGCAACTAATGGACGTCCCTATGCATGCAATAAAAATGTTGAGATGATAGCTATGAACTGGCTACAGAAACATAGCATTTGCGTGAAGGCTTCATGAATCTTATTCATCGTCGGTATAGGTGTACACAATTGCTTTGAAATTAAATTGAAAATAAACAACACATTCTAAAAACAAACTGTACATCTAGTTGATAAATATTTTTCAATCCATTAATGGAGTTAAAATTGTTCATTCAACTCTTTTTAACACCTGAGCCATAAAAATGATGTATGTGAAATGCGATAAAAGTACCTAAATCTCTTAGTTTACATGCTAAACTTTGTCAAAGTTTTTGTTTTAAAAAGTGCATTTTTTATAGAGAGACATTTCTTGAACTAGTAATGCAAACTATAATTCATTTTAAAGCTAATGTATTTCCAAACATAATTTGTGAAACGTAATCATTCATTTATCAGATTAGAATGAAATCTGTTTTATGTAAGTTTGATATATAAGTGTACGATTTTCCCCCAAAGCAACGAAAATAATTATATAAAAATTGCAAATTAAAATTTATTAAGTAAAAGAACTATACATTTATGTGTTAAGAAAAATGAGTATAAAGGCATTAATGCCTAGAGGCAGAGTCCTTATATCTGTCTTCCACGTCGATCATACAGAACTCTCAAATCAAACTAGTACAGCTGACTTCAAACTCGATTCCGCAAGGTTTGCTTTGACGCAACTAGCAAAACCAGCGTGTTCCAAATATAAATGAATGAATTGTTTTTATGACAGTTCTTCTTGATAAAACCTCAAAATAATATTGATACAATTTTGTCAGAGTGAGTGAGTGAGAGTGTGTGAGAGACGCGGGGGGGGGGGGGAGAACAAACGTTATTTTTGAGTTTATTGTTTTAACGAGAAAGCTATTCAAACAAGAATAATAGATTTATATCTCTTGAAAATTTGGATTAAATACCGCATGTAAACATTTTTAGAATGTTTGCTATTAGATATAGTATAAAAAGTCCAATATTAGTCTTTTTGGTTTCTGTCCTTCAATATTTTTTAATTTTAAAATATACAATAAATTCATCGAATTAAAGAAAAAAGACCTTCACACAATGTTTCTCTTAACCCTAGTTACACGTAATTTTTCCATGGAAATTCGATTGCCAGTATATGGAAACCAAATAAAACACAAACCGAAAACAGACATAAAATATTTTACCGTCAAACCATGCAAGTAAAAAATAAAACAATACTTTCATGTAAAGTTAAAGCTTCAAATTTCGCATATTGAGTAAACCATTACTGTAAACATAGATTCATTTTAATTTGCAGAAGAGCTTTGAATACCAACATAATGGTATGTTTGGAATGAGGAATAAATGGGGGGGGGGGGAAACAAAACAAACGCTAAGGTGAGGACAAATATTTATTATTGGGTGTAACGACACATAATAAAACAAAACGTGAATGTAATTATGCAACGGCCCACGTAAGCGTCTCTGGCGAGTTTTATTTGGAGATTTCAATGCTGCATAAGAAAGCAACCGCTAAACGTTAACGAATGGACACTCTTGTATGAGATCAAAATGCGGAACAACCAGCTAATTAAAACCGTGTGCAAACTGAGACGGCCTTGCCTTCTGAAGGTCCAAGTTTGTACTCCGTAACGAACTTCCTTAACTTCTTGTTATACATTTCCTGAAATGTATGTTCTCTTATTTTCTAAGCTACATATGCGGAATAAACTTCAAGGTTTTGAAAGAGCTAATTTATTGTTGGTAGCTTAAAGAGATGGTTCCTGCTGATATGGATGATGTAGCAACGTTCATATCTTGAAGAAAGAGAGAGAAAGATGCCTCATTCTTAAATTTCTTTTACAAAGAGTAAATGGTTAATGCTGGATCCAAGTTTGGTTCACGGCTACAAAGGAGATTGAACCTCGTGAAGCAACTACAATGAACTTTTCTTTTAAGTTCGTTTCTCGTCTACAGTGAACAACTGCGGTACCCGTTGCACGTATAACTTTTTACATGTAATTTTTAGTGTAGTCGTTAGTTAGACGGCCTATCGAACACGATGTTTTGGTCACAGCATTTCCAGTGGATCGAAGCCCAGTTTACTCAGATTATCGATTATTTCTGTGTCGTATGAGGGATGTAATCGTAACTCAGAAAGGTATTTAAGTATTTACTTGAAAAGTTTGCAATAAGGCATTATGGACTTCAAAGTACTTATTTTATTATAGCTCTGTAGTCATAGATGCTTACCAGATAATTTTTTTGTTTCGTTGCTGCTTGAAAGGTTCACGTTCATTTATTTTAAAATTTTCACGAGCCACTATAAATGTTTATAATGTTACTAATAAATATAGAAGGCTGCCTCTCAAATGCCTCTTTTCAACACAGCAAAATGTTTGATAAGAGTAACACTGGTATTTACTTCAGTTAACATACTTTCTTGCTTTGATTTATGGGTCAGAATCTGGGAAATACTGAATTACAGAACTTTAACTTAACAAAATAACGATTTAAATTACATTTAAAAACCAAGGCACAATTAATTTGTTTGTGAACACTTAAAACGCATAATTTTGGATAGCACGATAAAATTAATCAGCAGTAAATTATACTTAAGAAGAAAAAAATAAATAATTGATCAAAATTTAGGGATATAGAAAATAAATTAATTTCAAAATACTATACAATACACACGTGTTATATGCATGACAGAAGCTTCTAATTTATATTTACTTCACCTTATTTTCAAAATAATATAATTTATTTAGCTTTAAAGAAAAACGGCTGTGTTTATTCTTCTCCCTCGTCACAATCAAGAGAGTTATTTATCTTCCTAGAACAAATTTTTAAGCAGAATTTTACTGTCACGCATAATGTAGAAAGAAAAAGGCCTTACAGTGTTTTGCGTCAAAGAGTAAATGAAATGCAGGGAGTAGATTGAATTTAAAGGGCATCTGCAGGAGAAACGGATGGGGTGAGAGAAAAAGCGGGAGACCAGAATCCAGCGGCGCTGAGGCACGGTCATAGAACAGGGGCTAACAATGTTTCTAGATAGAACATCCGACTTAGGCGGAGACCCCTCCAAGGAGTTCCAGCTCCTCAAAAGGGCTGCTTCCATACCAGATGCTGGGGCAGAACACTTTCCAAAACACGATCCACCGTCACACCGCATATAGTACCAACCCACTTTGCCTGGTGCTTTCTACCCTGTAACAGAACCAATGGAATTAAATGATATGAAATGGGGAAAGAAGAGATCCATCCCAGAATTCGCCTAAGCGACCAGAAGAAACCACGAAATGAACCAAGGTCAGAATGACGTTTCCCAAAAGAAAATATAAAATAAAGAATGCGAGTCCCACAAAATGCAGGGAAGACCACGGGATGTAAATGCAACCTCCCCTCCCCCTGACCAATTTAGAGGACTACTATCAGCAATATACATTAAGATGGAACAGAAACAGGAATAAACAAGACGGAAAAGTAACTGTCTAGACGTATCGTTTCTATTTTGTTTTTTAGTTTTGACCAGTTGCCGCACGAAGACTGGAAACAAAACAAAACATGCCTAGTAACCTGTTTCCGTAGCCACTGCTTTTGGTTATCTTCCAGTCTGGCCACAGACTTCCCATTAACTTGTTCTGCCTACACAGGATGTAACTATGACATCTGTATTTTCATCTACTTTCTCCATATTTTTTTGCAGTTTCATGAGGAGTAGTTTATTATTATAAAAATGCACGATTTCCACTCCTTTTGTAGTTTAAAGTAGCTTTCGTTTGCGTCATTTTAAAAGATATTAACCTCTTTATTTATGAATTGTATGCTTGTTTGTCATTCAAAGATGCTTCCTACGGTTCAGATACCAACCACCAGCAACGAATTGCTGTTATTTAGAGTATGTTAACTTGTGACATTAAAGTCACTTGTAAATTTTACACATAATATAATAATTTCTTCTTTTTCTTATTTGGCGCCACAGCCCGGGGTAAACCTTGGTCTAACCGCGGCGAACTCTGTATCCTCTACCTTCGTCATCTCATGACTTTATTGGTAACGGGTAGTGTCGCAGGAGGGCCTATGATCAGCATGCCAGCACCGTGCCGGTAGCCTATCTTTCGTGATTGAGAAATTCCGCCTCTCCATCTGACAGCTTCCCAATTGTCCTCACAAGACTGGGTGGGCCCCGTGCTAGATCTCCCTAGCTTAAAAAAATTCCTAAGTACATGCAGGGAATCGAACCCGGGCATCCATGTCAAATGTCAGCAACGCTAACCACTAGACCAAGGCGGTGATCAATATATTAATTTACAGTCAAATAATAGGAAGTTCACTGTTCGATGACCGCTAGTGAAGAAGCAGGTTCGGATACTAGCAACGTACTAGAGAACGGCCCAGAGAGATGATGCAAATAGGAAATCAATAATATTTAGCACGTTTTTTCATAGCACAAACACCTAAATGAGTTTTCTTTCTAAGAACCAACGAAAGAAAGAATCGAGCGGGTAGGCTCAGATAATAAAATTTCGAAAGTACGATGTTCAAATCCCATGGGACCGGCAATCCTGATCCCGATTTATTTCGTGGTTTTCCCTGGTCGCTTCGGTGAACGGTGAATGCTGGGACAGGTCTTTACTTTCATATTATTACATACCGTTTGGTTCTGTTACAGCGTCGAAAGTGTGGGCAAAGAGGGCTGGCGCGGTGTGACGGTGGCTTGATTGACTTTCTTGAGAGGGGGAGGGGTGTTTCACCGGCGTGGTATCTTCATCACCTCTCTCGGAGATGCCCATTATGGACATATGAACAAATGGACAGCCGTGAGCAAGACTGAAGTACCTAAGTATACTCCACCTTAACATGTAGAAAAAAGTCTTAAAAATGGGTAAAAAGAAGCTTAGACAGTAAAACTATTTTTGAAAACTTTCGATGGCATATAAGATCAAGAAAGCAGAGAATTTCTATGTCTGAGAGCGTGGCGTTAAATAAAAAACAAAATTGTGTTCGTTCGGGCCCCTTGGGCCTTTGCATGTTACACAAAGTTCATTTCCTACCTCTGTCTTTATTATTTTCAGCCAATGTCGACAACTTCCTCAGAAAATGCCCCTGGGTCTTCCCAGAAGGAAATACAACGCCTTTCACCCGCAATATAAACTTTCACTTTAAATATCGAATTGCTTGAAGTGCAGTATTATAAAGTAACGCAACGCAAAACAAGCTATGGCTTTATACGAGGACGTAAACATAGACGGAGAAGTGAGCATTTCCATGTCTTAAGCCCTCTCAAACTTTTTCCTGGCTGTGAGAAGTTTCTTGCGTTGTTTCATGACTCATAACCTTTCTAGGGTTAGGTGTATTATCAATTTTCTTTTGATCGGAGTGTCGGACATGAAGAGTTTTTGCCAAAATGAGAAAGCGTGTATCAACAGGAACCTTATGCTTCGAAACAAGCAAATAAAAAACTATTACCTTGTAGAAGTTAATTATAGATTTACATTAAAATAACGGGACGGCTTTCCATTAGAAATGTCCTACAGTCCTTTGCTTTCCTGTGCTTGAAACCAATTTTCTTCATTATGCAATACCTAAACAGAAAGAACTAGCTTTTGCATTTAAATTCCCTTATTGTAATTTGCAGCAGCGGCCGCTATAGTCGGGGTGCACAACTTTACTACTGCTACTGCTACTGAATGCAGATCAAAATCTTAATATCTAGAATTAACCCTCATACTTTAATGACTGAAATACACAACAGAAAGAGAGGAAGTAAAATTTAATAAAAATATCGTAGTATTGCACAATTTAAAGAAAATTCTCCTATATTTCATAGTAGCAACTTATAGATGGCCCTTTGATTAAGACTCTACAGGAAGTATTGTATACTTCCAAAGTTCTGAAATCCCAACTTGACTCTTAATACTAGCAGCTGATCTAAAAACGAAATAAATTACTTCACTAGCCTGCATTCAGCAACAACTGACTACTAACAAAACGACTCATTGTCGCTGCTGGAGAGCGTCTGCATAAAGCATTGTTACTTCAAAAGTAATGTTGTGCGATATTGAAATCACAATTCTATTTTATGCCATTTTTATTCTTGACATTTATTATGTATAATTGTTTTATATGTTATTGTGAAATAACTAATCTAATATCTTGTATTAAATCAAATAGAGCTAGCGTATTGTAAAAGCAAGCGCACTTGTTTAATTTTTAATGTATTGGTGACAGTGAAATAAATATATTCCTCCCCTCCCCTCCTCCTCCTTCTCCTCCTCCCTACATCATAAGTAGGGCTACGGTTTTTAGCTTTTTATAAACGCTGAATTATTTTTCCAATAAGTTAAGATTTTTTTTTTAAATTTTAACGGGTTTTCGGTATTTTTTTTTTTTTTAAGTTTCTCTTAGTTAAAACTGCATAAAACATTGAAACAAATATATGATAATATAATTTAGTTTAATTTAATTTTACTTGTATTTCCATGTTCTGAAACAAAAACAACACGAACACTTAAAATTTTCAAGCCTTTATGTCAGGGCGCTGCATTTTAAAGTTATAAAGCACTACATTTACTTAAATTTCCAAGTCTTTATAATACAATTTTGCATCTGTGGTAAAATTGGGATCGTTGGCTATCCACTGTCTAATCAACCAACTTTTAGAAACCTTTCCTTTTGGCATCATGTTGCAGCTGTTAATAAACTGAAAGCGTAAGGTTTTTAATAATGACTTCAATTTGCTTCCAAATAAGATTTACTTCCTTGAACACAAAGTGACTGGCAATAAAGAAACAGAAGAACATATCCGTTCGGTAGTCATTTGAGAAAAATAACATTGAAAGTGACTGACTACAATGGTGTTACGATATTAAATTGTTTGCTTCAAAGCTAAATTCGACAATGCTCTTAACACAACATGGCATTAATGGCTTACAAAATTAAACACAACGATTTGTCTTTGAAGTTTATCAAGTTGAACATTGTTGGCTAATGTTTTAAAAGTAATTTCATCATAAATATTATTAAATTTAATAATTTAAAATTAATTATATTTAAAATTAATTAAATTTTAATTTTTTAAAACTTAGTTTTAGATATTTTTAGATTTCAACGTTCTATTTAGCCATTTTTAGGTTTCATAAGATGTAACAATGTGACTTCTATGATAAAGAAACGCATAACTATGTTAAAATATCATAATTAACTAGCAAGGAACAAAATAGTTTTAAACGCAAGAATCTGGGCAGCACTTTACCCAAACTTGAAGAAATTCAGAAGACATTCCTTTCATTTACAGATATTTAATCACATTTCTTTGGCCAACACAATCACACATTTTAAATGGTGTATGACCTTGAATCTTAGCAACCCTATTATAGAACACTCGGACGAAATGTCTATATTTACATTAACTCCATAATTTCTTCCGCGTCACCTTCAGAACTGACCGTCCATATGAAGAGCCTTAGAGTATGCCACGTATCGATAGAGACCTTGAAGCTGAGGCACATAACGAGAAGATAAGAAACATATGGCTATGTGCAGGCGACCTTGGTTAAACAGGTCCGTCCAGAGTCCTGTCTTGCTTCCTTCTAACCTTGCTCAAGCTTCGGTACACCATCCACATCGCGTACTGATACCGCAAACTACCGCAGGTATCGGACCGAAAAGACGTTTTCATAATGTGATCAGTTGCTTTGCGTGTCCAACTATCTCCTCAAAGAGTGAATCATTACGTCTAAAAGGCTGTAAATTGAGCGAAGTTTACAGTACTTGAACAATTAGATTCTCTATTATCTGTGACTGTTTACTTTCTCTGGTATAAGAATTTATAAGCAAATTGGGGAGCTAAATATCTCACGTACATGCCAAGGAACTCCCTGAAGCGATAGTCAGTGCAGTGTCAGAGCCGCCGCGAATGCATAACAAACACAGAAAGGCATAAACATATACGAATGAGTTATGAAATGAATTGGCGTCAGAAAAAAAGAAACCCGGCATTTGTCTTTTCTGAAAACAGAGTGCGAAAAACCACAGAAAACTGTCAAGTGGGTAGACCGCAAGATTTGAGCCTGGAACCTCCCGAAAACAAGTCCCAAGCTTTATTTCCTGAGCCAAAACACTGAATGGTAAATTAGAGAAATGGAAAAGATTAAATACCTACGCTGTGTGTTACGCGGAAGGAATTACATCACCATTGTATTTTATATAAAATAATAAACAGATACTAAAAAGATTCTGCAGATAAAGCATAAAAATGTGCAAGAAAAAATAAATACTGCCATCATGAGTAATGTTCTTCAAGGTACTGAATTGTATTAGTAGGAACGGGGGGTACTTAGGCACCATGGAGGAAGGGATGAGTTGAGAGTAGGGGCGTAAGCAGATTTTTCGGGGTTGAGGGTATGGATCATCAGAATGAATGATCAAGTTTACCTTGGCAGTAACAACTGAACTCTGTAGAGCATTTGTTTATAACCGTAGCAAGTGTATTTATTTCAATAGTGGCTTAGCATGTACTTTAGCTAGCGCACGGGTCTAGCCAGACAGTTCGTGCTCCTATTTGAGAAAAATCACAGAAATACACAGAATTGCATATTTACAAACACTAAGTGATGTAGTAAAATGTTTAGAAAATAATCCTCTCCCAGTCATAGCGGGAAAAAAGTATGTAATTAATAAGCATCTTCAATCTATCATTACGAGGTACAGGCAAGAGAAATGCATAATTCATGACATGTATAAATACCAAAAAATAAAAAACCAACAGAAGTACATTTAGAATTAATATATGCTATGTCCCCTCTAGCCAGAGATTTTCTGTTGCACACCGGAAGATCCGATGCTACCACGCTACGAGCTTCGGCTCAACTAAACCACCACATTACCACTTTTATAAGTTAAAATTAGGAAATATGATAATTTAATTAACAGAAAAATACTGATTAAATACACTTCCTCTATCGCGGATTTGCAGTACTTCGAATAGATGCATTGATAAGAATACTAACAGACTTTTACATGCTGGTATTAGAGCTAAAGTTAAATCCAAAATTAATTTCTTTAAGCCTTTGATAGTAGTTTGATTTATTTAAGGATGCTCTTTAACATCTCAGGTCATTAGCGTCCCATTCAATTCAGGGCGTGAAACAGCCGACAAATTTTGCTCAGAGGCCTCTCTTTCAGGTTTGAGGTTGTTTTCGGTACCGTAAATGTACGGCACGGGACCCACGGCTTTACTTCCTTTCCGAAGGAAGCCATACTTAGGATTTTACGCCCCGAAAAAAATTCATCGATCCTGGCCGGGATCGAACCCGCGATCTTGGGTTTAGAAGGCAAGTATGGTTACCACTACATCACCAGGACTGACAACTTTTATAATTATAAAGAACAAGAGTTAAATTAAATAAAAAAAAACACTTTAAACTTGATTTTGGTGAAGAGGTATTTATTCCATAATCTTCTTCCTCTAACTACATCCCTGATTGAGGAACGTAGGATTATTTCTAGATAAAGCTACACGCCAACGAAGAAGTTTGAGTCCCTCAGATTGCTACTTCCGTGTCAAGCCACTGTCGCACCGCATACAACACCAGTTCACCTCGCCTGGTACTTTCCATCCTGTAACTAAACCAGCGAGTGAGAACTGGAAGAGAGAAAATTTGTTGCGACAAAGAGAAACCATGAAAAAATACAAAGTCAGGATTGCCGGTTCCAAGAGATTATAATCTGGGACATTCTGAATGCGAAATCCAAGCGTTACAGCCTTAGCAAATCTTGATTGATTTTTTAAATATTATTTAACGCCCGTTTTAGCTACTGAGCAACCACAGGTGGTGGACAATAATGATACATGAGATGAAGTGATAAACTGGGAAAGAATATTATTTTAAAGGAAGAAAGCGTTCCAGGTCTAAGTTTTGGAGTACCTCCCCGGCATTTGCCATTTGTGAGGACTGAGGAAAACATGGAAAAAACCTCAGTAAGGAGGAGGATCTTGATGAGAATCGAACCCCAGACCTCACGCTTACGAGTCTGCGCCTTAACGATCTCGGTCATGAGCCGGTACTCTTCATTATGAAGGAATTACTTTTCATTCAGCTTCTCACTGTGTAACACTGTGATATAATGAAACAGTTTGTTGTTATGTGGGATTTAATATGTAACTTTTACTTAGAAGAAGATAAATGCACCAGTGACGATGTATTATAGCTGTGCGAGATGAATATGCATTGATATGATCTACGGTAGGCGTGGTGTTTGCACAGCTCCGTTCTCTCGGACTCCGTGACCACTTGGGAATTCACCTGCAACGGAGCGTGTTGGTCAGATAACAAACATGGAAAAACGGAGAACCTCTATAAACGGTAATTAAGTTCCCCTTTCTTGTTGACTGGACCTAACAATGTTTACGTCATGTTCATTAATCACAATAAAAATGTGGACCAACTTTAATTTTTTATGTTGTTGCATTTATTTCCTGGTCAACATGCCATTGATTGGCGGCAGCACATCATTATCTTGATCAATAAATCGAGGAATTCGATTTCTCGAGCACATAACAAGTCCCTCTGGGCAACTTAGTGAACTTCCTTCACTACACGACCGGTACAGGCTCAGTTAGAATGTTAAACGCTCGCTACATTGTCTTCCAGTGCTTTTCACATTACCTCATTCGAAGATATTGACGACCAACCGAGTGATTCTAGAGGTGTCAATATGTATTTAATCTGCGGGGATCAAATCATGATAAACAACAGTCATTAATTATACCAGCAATGCAAAAAAACTAAGTGTTATATAAACTCCGATCCATAATGTCACAGATACATAACCCACATAAGCAATAAAAGATTTTCTTTGATTCACATAATAAACCGTATAGCAAAAGATCTAACTCTAAAAAAGAACCTCATTCAAGTGTTTGTTATGCTTCACTTTAATTATTGTGATGTCTTGTACTCTAATCTGAATACTGGGCCAGATCGAAAGATTATAAAGCGTTCATGATGGCTGCGTTCGTTTCATCTTCAACACGCCTAAATTTGATCATGTGACACTCCTACACAAGTCATGGCTAAGAAAGCAGGACTCTCCATTCCATTAAGCTCCTGTTCAAAATCCTCCATACGATTTACGCCTCTCGCTTCCCTACCTAGACTTTATTGTCTATTCCCCGTCAGCGAACATTATTTCTACTTAACCTCATTCAGCGTGTCAGTTTCTAGAGTATGGAACTCCCTTCCTCCTGAAGTCACAGATTGACGGACAATAAAGCAATTTAAAACTAGATTAAATTCTCATCTCAACTCTAGGAATCACAACAATTAGTATATCGCTTTTTCTTTCTCCTTTTCTTCTTTTACTCCTCCCTCCCCCTTTATACTGGAGGAAAATTATTGAAGAGCAAATGGAATTATAACACTATCTTTATCAACTTTCTAACTACATTAAAAATTATGTAATACTTGCATGCATTATTAATTTGACTTTTTGTGTATTTTATCTCTTTCTATCCCCCCACCTCTGTGTGTGTGTGTGTGTGTGTGTGTGTGTGTGTGTGTGTTTGTATCCTGGTTCTTCGCCTGGTAGAGAGGAAGAGAAGGCCCCATTGCCTTAACTTTTGATAAATAAATTTGATTTTAATCCACTTGTTCCTTGCTAATACAGGTGAAGCTTTCAAGATATCTCTACATTTTGGAATTATATTCAGATAGAAAAAAAATCCCTTGAACTTATTGTGCCGATGGTCTTACCAACCGAGCTAACGTATCCTGGCCGACTACAATCGCCAATTTCCCTCATTCTTTGACCTCTAACGTCATCTCATTTCATGGATTATATTGTTAAGAGGCGACACGAAATCTTTGAGCACTTGTAACCCGCGCTTCATAGTCAATATCACCATTAAGCCTAATTTATATGCTTTTTTTTCTCCCACACAAGCTATGAGTTAGACTGAAGTTTTGAAATAGAGATAGGTAGAAAAATCTCGAGGTCACGCTGGGGCTCGAGTCACGGATATTTGACTTACCGTGCTTATACTCTTACCAACCGAGCTACCGTGTCCTGTCCGAGCATAATCTCTGAATTTATATACTCACTCAGAAGATCTCTATGATTACTCCGTTTGTCAGTTTTGCAACAAATGTCGTAAAATATGTGAATGCTATTGGCCCTAAAAATACCAAAAAATGATTGTTAGACTCTAAAAATTTTTACATTTGACTTGGAAAACATTTTATAAGAAAATACACTATCTCACTTAAGCGTGCACTTTGCAACGAATTTCATTACTGGTCGAAAGCTCTAGTTTTGTTATTATGATTCTATAGGATGGCAACAAATAACCTCGGTGATTATAAATTGACATATCGTCACTGTGAAAGTGAAACGGGTATGGTTAGAAACAATAGCTCAAAATTTCTCGTTATTACGTCAACATGGCCGCCATCCATCCATTTATCACGTCGTTCTGAAAACCCTGATGTTTTTATATTTAAATTTAATTTCAATATATCACTACAGAATGCCGTTTATAGAGGGAAAAATGACTGTAGTCAATGTTCAATTGCGCAGTTTGACATATGTAGAGGTGTAACAGGAGTTTACTCGTAAATTTCGGACAGCATTGTGGACACCATTGTCTTATTTTGTGTGGGATGTGATAGAATAGCCCAAAATATGATTTCGCGACAGATGGATAGGCAGAGGTTCACCTAGAACATAGTCAACACGTTCAACAGGTTTAATTTCTTGCTTGGGGAGAAGGTTATAACGTCACGATTATACAAAACCGAAAAAAAGATATTCTAGAAAATGCAGAATTGTATTTTAGAAGCATGTGCAGCGATTTCAGGCGATATACTTGTAAACCTCTTGGGTTGCATTCAAACATTTGTCACAAGCATTGAAATGAATAGCTATCACTTTGAATTAAGAGAAGGAGTGCATATATACATACGTATATACCATATCTCATGCAATAAAACCAGCCAGGGTAGACAAAATTTCAGAGCACAAAAATTCTAAGTACGACTTCTTTCGGAAGGGAAGTAAAACCATTGGTTCCGTGTCGTAGATTTACGGCATGTAAAAGAACCTCAAGCCTGAAAGAAAAAGCCCCTAAGCAAAATTTGTCAGCCGTTTCATGCCCTGATTTGAATTGGACGCTAATGAAAAGAGATATTAAAGAACGTTCTTTAAATAAAATATTTAAATTTTATTTGTGAAAACTATTTCAAAATAAAGGATAAATATATTACGTGCAATCTGCATATTTTATCCAAATAAGCGAAGAAGTCCAGGAAAAAAGTGTGCCCGCATAGCAATAGCAGATGCTGTGCGAGTAAATCTCTTGTTCGGAGATGCCCTACTGAAATAACAATCAAGTTCATGACAGCTTCTATCTCCATGACCGACCCCTGCTGAGGCTTAGGATGTAAGCAGAACGCCCATCTAGGGCACGCATATCAGATCGTGCAGGATCGCTTTCCGGTACTTTTTTGTTTCGGCTAATTGTAAATTCTGTTGTCAATTTTCACAACTGTGTGTGTAAACAATAGCATTCGTGTTTATATTATCACGTTCTGGGGAAAAATCGCACCATATATCTGAGTATAACAGATAAAATCAAACCATAACTTCATATGTTTAGCCGTTACACAAAGAATTGAACTGATAAATTCGATATAAGGTAACTCAGCATCATAATACATAAATCATAACCACCATATATTCTAAGCCATAATTATTGATGCTAACAGTACTAAAAGCAGCAGCAGCAGCAGCAGCAGCAGTAGTAGTAGTAGTAATAGTAATAGTAGTAGTAGTAGTAGTAGTAGTAGTAGTAGTAGTAGTAGTAGTAGTAGTAGTAGTAGTAGTAGTAGTAGTAGTAGTAGTAGTAGTAATAGTAGTAGTAGTAGTAGTAGTAATAGTAGTAGTAGTAGTAGTAGTAGTAGTAGTGTAGTTATTTACAAAATATGTTTTTACAAATCTAATTCATCCATTTCGCACGGGTCTTGCGACAGTACGTGCTTTCCTAATGCACTTGGAAATACATAAAACTGTACAAACCAATATTTAACTCTTTAAGAGACACAATATATACACATATATATAATTAAATAAATATATAAATGGAAAAAGGTATAACAAGTAAACGTTTAAACACCTAAATAAAACAAGCTTAAAGAAAACAACACAAAATCCAATAACTTACACTCCCTCATATATATGTACAAATAATATATATATGTATATATAGTGACTTATGTTCCCCCATCCCCATTTCCGGTTGTCTCTTCCGATCACTTTATTTAAAATTTTACCTACTCCCTCCTCCTCCTTCCTATCTGTCAGCAAAGTCCTTACTACCCTCTCCCCCATTAACAAATGGGGTCGGTAGGTATCTCTTTTCCCATTCTTCTGTCCCCTTGCAACGTCGGGATCCCAATTTTCTTTCTCCGCACATACAGGGCAGATTGTCATACCCTCTCTGTCTGTTACTTTAGTCAAGCGCCTTATCTACACCAAGATTTCAGAGTTTGGCCCCTGTTTGGATGTAATGCTCCATGCCCCCATCCAATTTTCAGCTCCGATAGTATCTCCAGCGAAATATTTTCTGCACACTCCGAAAGAGTTATTAATGTCCCTAAAGCTTTTCTTAATTTTTCTCCAAACTCCCTTCTGTTTCCCCGCTCTGCGATCCAAATGTTCCCCAGTATATTAGAGCAAGGACCCCAGTTATTTTCATAAACAATGTACTAAAACTGCAATTTTTTATATATGGAACAAATGCACAATATAGTTGCACGAGAAATGTGGAAATATTTACTCAGAAATAGGCAAAGACCATGTAAAGATATTTAAAGACATCTGAATGTCTCCTTAAGACAAAACAGTCGAACGTGTCAAAAGAAATTCCTGTAAATATCTTCCAATAATTTATTCCATAAGAGACACAAATAGTAGACAACTAATGTAACACAGAACGATAGTTACTTCTAGCCTTTATACTTATCATGCCTTATTTTCACAGTTGCAATATTGTTATTCCTATATAATGTTTCCTACTTGCCATATTTGCTTTCTATTCACATATTTATATATGATAAATCTGAGCCTCCGTTCTTAAAATTAGCGCTTGATATCTATGCATGTTTAGTTTCGAAACTAGATATTTGAAGTTTTTATCGTATAAAATTCAACTTGAGGCTATTAATATATCAAACAAATACATTTAATGTTCCCTATTAACACGTTTAATAAAAACAATTTTATGAAATGAGATGACAAGTTTCTTTCCACCTTGCGAAAATAACAAAAAATGCAAATAATGCGGTTAGGATATAAGTAATAATAGTTCCAAACCACTGGTATTATCTGAAAAACATAGACCATGAAAAGTGCCTTCTTGTTCTGCTTCTCACTGAATGCTACGGCCGGGATAAGTCATGGCCTGCCGCGGCTATCTCTGCATCTTCTACCTCTGTCTCATAACTTCGTTGATAGAAGGCAGTATTAAAAGGTGGGCATGAAATCAGCATGCCAATACCCCGCCGGTCGCCTATCGTGACAGAGGAAGGCCACCTCTCCATCAGGTAGCTACCCAATTGTCCTCACGAGGCCGGGTGGACCCCGTTCCAGACCTCCCTAACCTAGAAAAATTCCTAAGCAGGTACTTGGTCTCCCAGTCAGCAGTCAGCAACGCTAATCACTAGAGCAAAGAGATGCTCAAGCGACGCCTTCTATCATTTTAAAATAACAACTATGTTAGTAATGTTAAATCAGGTTTCATGCTAAAGACCTTGAATTACGATGCTGTTGTAGTTAAGTTACTTGTGATTAGATAGCTAATAGGGTCACATGCCATATTTACCAAAAGTCCCATTTATTACTAGTAAGACACAGAACTGAAGTTATTTTGTAGGGAAAAAAAAAACATTGTTTTCAATGTGTACGAAAAGTTAAAACATGATAGAAATTAATGCAAAAAAAAAACGTCCAAAAACATTCACTTCATACTGCAACACAGCAATTTTTAATTCCTGATACGTGGCTTTTAAAGTGATTTGCTGCTCAGATATATTGGTACTTGCTATCTACTATTTAGGAACTTACGAATGACAACAGGTGTTTCTTGCGACAACGTTAAAATCTGCTACTTCTGACAATATTAGTTCAAATTTATTATATTAACAAAGTATCATAAAAGTATCGAGTTTGCGCACTTGGGTATCGTTTGACATTGCTACCTCTTGAGTTTCTATGGTATCGAGGTATCGAGAACCCATCTCTATTAGAATTTTTTCTTGAGTAGTGTTTAACGCCTGTTTTTACTACTGAGGCACCACAGACGGTGGACACTGATGATACATGAGATGAAATGCTTTATTGGGAAAGAATTTTTTAAGGAAGGAAGCGTTCCAGACCCAAGTTTAGGGTACCTCCCCGGCATTTGCCATTTATGAGGACTGAGAAATACCTGGAAAAAACCTCAGTCAGGAAGGACGGTCCTGGTGGGATTCGAACCTCAGACCTCCCGCTCACTAGTCCACGCTTTAACGACCTCGGCCACCCGTGGCGGTATTTTTAAAGGTAATTTTGCTGAATACCTCGCATATCTCTACGATATTCTTCTCTCCTTTCCCTACTTGAAAACGCAATGTACAGGTTTCAGAGATCTGTCATTTTCAGTAATTACAAAACTTAGCTACGCCAGACGTTCCTTAATCAAGAGTCGATCCAAGCTGTCCCTACTGTATATGATATGGTTTTATGTTTTATGCTCTATTACGAACATTTTGAAATAGTATTTCGGTTGTTATTATACGTCATTTGATTTAAAAAATTTAAAACAACGAATTTAAATTTTGTTAAGGTAGGTATTGTATAGTAAAGTTTAGCATAACAAACATAATATTTTTGGTACAAAAAATTCTAGTTACATATATACTCTACCACAATAATAATAATAATAATAATAATAATAATAATAATAATAATAATAATAATAATAATAATAATAATAATGTTTTTATGTTCTTATAGTCACTATATTTTTATTTATTTCCTGCAGCTCAGAATAATAGCTTATCTGCGCTTCATAAAATGTAATATTCGACTTGTTTAGTTTAACTGTTATTAATAGTGATATCACATCTCGAACCTATTATCGCATTCCCGAATAATTTCTACGATACATTATATTATTGTAATATCTAATCAAAAAACGTTAGCCAAAGCATGGATATTTTGCGGATATCATTCAGGGTTGCCATGTTGACAAATGTTTGAAAGTTATAGTTGTGAAAAAGATGAAGAACGCGTTGCTCTGTTAAAACAAACATGAAACTTAAAAGCAAAACGTGACTTAACGATTTTGCCATTTTTACAAAAATGAACATAACCTCTAAAGAAGGTTCCATTTCTCGCCACCGGCAGCAAACGTTCTGCTTTTTTAGCCATTTGTTCCTTAACCAGTGCTTGTACGCTCACGAAAGTTCATCGAAAAGATGACTTTAAGTAACTTATCGTGACTGCATTTTTGTACATAAATGGAAATACGGATAGTGGGAAATCCATATGCGTGACCTACAACGTTATACCGGAATAGAAATTTCTCTTATCTGGCTAATGTGATGTCCCACTTAGCAGGTTAGCGACGCTTCTTTGTTGATGTTTCTATCTGTAAAGAGAAAGAGCTTGCAAACTGATGCTTAGATTTTAAGAGCCTATATTACATATAATATATTTCTATATTACAATATAAGCCTTTGAACAATTGTATTAAACCCTCATCATACTAAATGCCTACACTTGAAATCACGTAGAACATAAAAAATAAACGTTAAAAAAGTTACAGATGGAAAATAAGTGATAGAGCTTAAGTTTGTGGATGGCAAAATAATAGCAGACTTTTACATTTAAAATAATGCCAATGGCATGTTATAGGTACAAAACATTTCAAGATATTTCTCAATTAATTTATCTCATCACGATTCTAAATTACAAATAATTCTTAAAATACACAAAGACATGTAAATGGAAACGAAATATTGGACTTTCAGCAAGGCAAAACGTAATTAATATTAAAAAATACGAGAGCTCTTCAACCAAAGAACGATCATATATATTTTTATAAGCATAATTGTTCACGTTAACGTTCAACTTTATAATATTTTGTTAGCTTTATGCATCATGTACTAGTTTCATTTTTGTTACTTCTGTTTTTCGCCTATGAGAGGTGTGCAAGTTGAAACATGTTAAATTCGCCTACAGCAAAATGGAGTGACACATGAGGAACAAACTACTGCTCTGAAATTCTGTTTCGTCTCGACAAATCTTCAGTTGAGGCCTATGCATTGTTACAGGGGACCTTCTTCCCTATAGCATAGCTCTAAGATGGTTTAAATCAATTTCAAAGAAGATGGTCCCGGCTGTCCAGTTTGTGCTTTCATGGAAGAAAACATTAACAGCGTTGATAACTGAAAAGTTCCAGACGAGTATGTGGCTTCCAGGACTGTCGATTCCCGAACAAAGGAGTGTTCGACGCGGTTGAAATGTATTTTTTTCACGGTAATCACTGCTTGTAAAACTTGGTTACATCATTTCGATCTAGAGAGAAAACAGCAAACTGTGAGAAAATCTTCATCATCTCCAACACGGGAAAAAAGCAAAAGTGGTTGCTTATGCTGCTAGTCATCTCATTTTTCGATATATTACTAGCATATCATACCTGCACATAAAACTGTAACTGGGCAATACTTTAGAGATGCCCTGAAAACTGTACAAGGACACATCACACGATAATACATGGCCGCACATCGCAAATGTTGTAGCTGAACACCTCACAAAAATTTATGGGAAGTACGTCCTTCACCCTCCCTACAGTCCAGATTTAGCCCCGTGTGAATTTTCCCCAAAATTGAAGAAACATCTTCCTGGGAGGAATTTTCCAGCATCAGGAAGGCTGCGGAGGCGACTGTGAAGGACTTGCCGAAAATGGTTTCCAAAGACGCTGGTGCATTGCATCCAAAGGGGCCTACAGTGAGAAATATGAGGTACGCTGTCCAAAATTATGCTAATTCTTTATTGAACAGCCCTCGTAATGATAACATACGGAGAACAAACGCCTGACGAGATATTACCGCCATAGATGGAGTCATCAAGAGGTTACGCGAAGCCTCAGGAACCGTTGCTGGACCGGACTTATTAATAGTTTCATTAAATTCATTTACACTCGTATCCGTACAAAACAGTTTTACATCATGTACATAGTATGCTCAAGGTCACCGTTCTGAATGCGTGATATGGGGTAAGTTAATCACCGAAATATTTCATCTTCCTTTCATACATAGTATTGCTCATGACCTTCTACAACTTTGAACGACCTTAAAATATATACATTGTATGCACCTGCAAACGCACTATAAATAGATCAATAATGCTACCTCTGTCTCAAAATAATAGCCATATTTTTTCAACAGCCTTATAACCTCTAGAAGCGAACGTGAAGAACCAGGTATGTACCAGAAATATGGAACGTGCTTGGAACGTTCGGATAGGAAGTCTTATCTATTTGGGTATTTAGTTCAGAACGTTAGGCAAGTGTAATGGCTATTTCATGAATCTGAAGGTTGATTGATATACATCGGAATATTGTTGCACAGTTTATGTGATCAGAGGAGCGTCGTATTGAAACAATTAATTGATTTATTTATGGACGCTCTTTAACAGCTCAGGTCATCAGCGTCCCATTCAACTCAGTGCGTAAAACGCCCGACAAATTTTGCTCAGAGGCCTCTTCTTTCAGGCTTGAGGTTCTTTATCGTGCCGTAAATGTACGACACGGGACCCACGGCTTTACTTCCCTTCCGAAGGAAGCCATACTTAGGATTTTTACGCCGATGATCATCGACGGGCCATGTCTGATCACATCTGTTATACAGATCAACTTCATATCTACAGTAGATCAACTTGTTATTATCGATGTAAAGTTCTTCGAAGATCTTGCTGACCTTGCAACACGCAGTAATTGAAGGTATGAAGTTAATGGGAAGAACTGCTACAAACTACCTCACATGTACAAGGAGACTTTATAGCAACAGGGGTGTTTGTTTACATATTTCTCCATTGCAATCCTGCCATGTTTACCTCCGCCCGCGCTGTTATATGTATCTGTATTCAATCACTGTCAGTAGTTACTTCTCTGAAGAAATGAGAATTTTATTTTAGAACAGTTACTAAACATATAAGTTATTATAATAACAAAACTACTCACATACCTCCTCGACACCTTCATTTACGAAAAATTTACGAACTATTTCAGACTGCTTGGCTGAATACACAAAACAATTACTAGAGTGAATACACATTTAGTTATTTTTGCAATTACTGAAAACACAGAAAAGTGGTCAGTGATGCGTGCTCAGAAATTATATAGTGAAGGTATAGAGTTGATTACATTGACCATAAGGCATGACACATGATGAAACAGATTTGATAAAACTTTTCGGTAATTTCATTGCGATATCGGGCTTTGATTGGTCAAAATTCAAAATTTTGTTTCATTTTCATTGGTCGATTTTATGATGACGTCACATAAGTGAAATGTTCTGCATAATGAAGTACTTTTCAAATGCTCCAAATGTTTCTGGTTGAACTATTCGTGTTCTTAAGAAGATACCAAAACATAAAATTGGATAAAATACATCTCTAACGTGGGTGTACAGAATTCCGATGCAATTGCATGTCTTTCCTGGATCCGGCTGTGACATCATCTTGCGCAAGCGACTGGAACGAACAATCGCTGAAGTCAGATGACGTTAGATGACTTTAGCCCTGTGGCTGCTTCTGGCGGAAAATCCGGTGTAAAGCCTGACACTATTACCAGGCAAAACTTGCTTCTGGGAAACAGAACTAGAATGTACCATCAACCGGAAATGCCGGTCGTCGGGCCAGTACCTTCCTGAAGTGTGTCAACGGCAGCGAGCAGAGAGACTGGGGAGCATATCTCTTTATGATATATTGTTGCATAAGTGATATTCCGGGGTCCATTCACCCGTTTAGAAAGTTATGTGGGTACAAGCTGCTTCGAAAGAAATGTCAAAACATGCCTCATTTGTCAGTACGAAACGGTTCCTCTTAAATGGCAGACACCCTTAAGGGCATTATATTTTATACAGTGTGTTTCAAATTAAAAATAACAGCAAAGTTTTGGAATAAACCTTCAAAAACGGCCGCACTTCTATTATATTTTTACTTTGAAAACAGAACATTTTCACCATCGTCTCGTGCGAGTTAATTGCATGAAAGTGAATATATTTTCTCTGTATCACAATGCACCACTCTATCTCTCTTACCGCAATAACGGTATGCTATGATATTAGTTTATTATGTAATGCAAATGGGGTCTTACGTCATTTCACGACGTCGTAGTTACGTTTGTCGAGCCTAGCCGACAATTGATTCCTTTCTGCATGTGTCTTTTCTGTTTCATTTAATGTTTTACTTATTGTCGCTCTGACTTTGTTGGTCTTCTCGCAACGTCTGTAGATTGTGGACTGATACTATGCGTGTAAGTCTGTAATGATGAATGAAATGAAATGAATTAATGATGGCGTAAATAAGCTAGGAGTGTTGGCGCTTTAAAGCTATAAGGCATTCATCTTATTCGTTCGTGACTACTAATTTGTAGGTCTTAGGTTCGAATCACGTTTAGTTCAGGCTGTCTGGATAAAGTTTTTTTTTTTTTTTCAGACTGTCGTTCAAGAACAGATAATAAGTGGTTACCATAAAGTAGAATCAGGTAAAGTAATTTCTTCCTCTCCAAGGTCCCAGGACATTAACGCTCAAGGAAAATCGTTACGCATGAAATACAATGTTTCCTCTGCCATGCGCGCATCTTCAGGAATAACACTGAAATATTTGGTTCTCCTCAAACTCATTGCTTCCTATTTTGCTCTTCTAACAGTAATTATTACGTAACAGGGAAGAGTAACCAGTGAAACAGACGGCTTACGTTGCGCCAGCCACGACCAGTGGCGCATGAAGGCAGCTATCCACACAACTGTGTAAGTTGCAAGAACCTGTTTTCAATAATGTATTTAAAAAAAGTACATTGCTTTCCTGACTGACACTGAGGAACTTTCCGGATACGGTCTAGATATCACTTGCATCTATTCAAAGCGTCCCTCTTGGTCATCTTTCAAACTGGAAGCATTGGCAATCCTCATTGTCCTCAATGATACTGAGCTTCTCCTCTGGACGAAGTCGGCGGGTGTCATTTCAGAAGTAAATGAGGACGGGTGCAAATTTCACAGGATATTCTCCAGGAAGGTAAGACTTGCATTGACAATATGGACACAGACATTATAGCGGTGCAGGCTGATGCCTCAAAAGTCGGTTCTTAGCCGTTTTTCATGCAAAACTACAGTGAAGTCTTGGGAAATTATTGCCACATGATCGCTAATGAAAAAAAGAATATCACCAACAATTTCTTCCCCACGCTCCTTGTTCTCTAGACTTTCTTTGGGAGGGTATCGTCTGGGAAGATTCAAACTGATAATTTACATGTTTCCGGATCACCACGGAAACAAGGCAAAGTCCACTTCTGCCCTTCAATTTGGATGTGGGCACTAGCGAGACTTAATATTGATATTGAAATGTTTATACGTCACTCGAGAGTTTTTTGCAAGATCGTTCCCACGTTTTCTGCAGTCGTTGCCGTTGAAGCTCACAAAGAGAAGGATCAAGGACCCTAAATCCTATGTAAGTATCTGAAAACATAATTTCTGACTTAAACCGTGATCAATCACTATGCGATAATGCTCTTAACTTAGGTTTATTGCGCGACACTGAACTACTAGCACAATTGTTCCTTTTATCCCACACTGTTGAAGATACACATGTATAGCAGCAGCTGGTGAAAATTATGATGATTTATACTTAAAAGTATGGACTATCACATGACATATATAAACAGTAAACATTCTGAGCGTCCCTTGTAAAACAAAATTAAATATAGCTATTAGGGGTGTTCTGAAAGTTCTCGGCCTGACTTAGAGATGTCGTGAACAAGACCAAATTACTATGATAGTGTTAAGAATGATGGCGCGCTGTAAAATTTCAGACGCCTAAGTATAGTCACTTGTTTGTGACGACCGTTTAAACAAAGTATTCATAACATTTTCTCAACTGAAATACCACCTATGATAAAGTACTTCGTTTTGAAGGGTTAACCCCAAAAAGAAATACAAAAGGAGTAAGATTCCACGTTAAAGGATTCTTTACCTTCGTTTTCGACGATAAATAATTGGCTGCTGAATATAAGCGTGGTCGTACATCCATTCAGGATGGTGAGCGGGCGTCTAAACTGCTACGACCGACCAGATTATGACAAAAATTCACAATGCCGTCCTCAATGATGGCCGATTAAAGGTGCGCAGATTGGCTGACATTGCAAAGATTTCGATAGGACGTGTCCACTACATTTTACGCGAAGTTTTGAGAAAACTTTCCGCTCAGGAGATGCCGCGTTTGTTAACAATGGACCAAAAACACATTAAAATGAACATTTCGCAAGTGTTTAGACTTGTTTAAAAGCATTTCCAGTGAGTTTATCCGATGTTTCACAACAGTAGATGAAACATGGATTCATTACTACACGCCAGAGACGAGGAACAGTGGGTGGCAACAGGTGAAAGTGCACCAAAGAAAGCCAAAAACGGTTCCATCTGCAGAAAAAGTCATAGCTACGGTTTTCTGGTATTCTCATGGTGTGGTGCTCGTAGATTACCTTCAGAAAGGCAGGACCATCACCGGGAAATATTACGCTTCACTACTGGACCAACTGAAGGATGCTATTCGCGCTAAACTTTCATACCTTGCGAGAGAGAAAGTTTTCTTTCATCGTGATAATGCGCCCTCACACACATCTGGGATTGTTGCTGCCAAACTATATGACCTACGCTTCCAAGTCATTCACATCCTCCATATTCACCGGATCTGGCTTCCAGCGATTTCTTTTTGTTCCCAACACTGAAGAAATGGCTGGGTGGACGAAGATTCACATTAAATGATGAGGTTGAACAGATGCTTATGTTTCATCTTTGGACAAATCTTATTTTACTGAGGATATTAAAACGTCGGATTCATTGAACTAAATGTATTGACTTAGACGATGATTATGTTGGGGGAAAAAAAAAAACCAATCTTGAATCTTGGTATTTTTGGTCAGGCCGAGAACTTTTAGAACGCCCCTCGTAATCTCAATTAGAATGAATATTTTACAAATAGTTTAATTTTTCTGTTTTGATCTTTAGCAACTTGGAAGGAAGGAATGAATGAATCGTGTTAAAGCCCGTTTTTGCTACAGAGGCACCACAACATTGGAAGGATTAAATATCTTAAACGCTATTAGTAACTTCCCTCTAGAGATATATCGTAATATTTCTCAACAGAAAGTAAAATATTCAACATTCTAAATGATATTTTATCATCGTCTTCAATAAATATACACAGTATGTCTCAAAAATCGGTAATCGGAAATGCACTGGTGAAGAAAATATAAATCACACATGATTCATTACTTCCCTGCTGCAGTAAATAAAACACTTTTCATATTCGTACTAGTGCTATGTCTTTATGATAAATCCCAAATATAATACCGAGCATGGTGGAAACATATTTTATTGAGATATTCGGTGTATTGATACAATTACTAAGCAATTTTTTTTTAAGTTGCCTGAACTAATAAACTACTTACAAAACTCAATACACCATTTTCAGTTAAAGCTTTTAACATTTTTTGCCTGTAAGGTTTCAATTTTAACTCTCTGAGAATTCTTACCCACCAGGTTCCTATTTCAAATCAAACCAAAGCGTTTCTTCAAACCTTTTGTTAAACTTGATTAGAGAAATTGAACGTTTCGGTGATTGGGCTGACATTTAGAGCAAGAATATCATTGATTCACACTCTTTCGAAGTAACTGCCATAGGAGAAAATTGCCGTGGAGTGTCGGAAAAGATTTATCATTTTGTTTTGAAGATGCTGATTTCATTAAGCAACATTAGCAAAGTGATGACAAGTAAGTGTGGAATGCCCCCGGCGTTTCTGGGACCTGACACCACGTGGATCATTAAAGGAGAAGTTTACTCCATAAAGACCAAAAAATAAAAACCTAAATCCTTAAAAAATAAAACATTGTAAATTTTTCAAACCCCCTAACAATGCTAATATTTTCACATTGTTTTGGCAATATGTGTTTTTGACGAAACCAAGATTAAAAAAACCAAAACTGGTTAAATTACCTACCAGCAATTTTTGCATTCGGCTGCTTTATTTGTTTGCCAAAGGGTATGCAGGGCGTATAATAACTGTTGTATGTTAAATAGGAAAGTGGGTTAGGAACAGCCGTGAGAAGACGGACATATGGGGGAGTATAATTGTGGGAACGGCATGACAAAAGAATATCAAATGTCACTCGTAACAACATGCACCGTTTGAAGTTGTTGAGGTAAGCTTTACTTCCTGGTGCCGCCGTTCTTAAAAGCTAGAGATAGGAGAAGGTCTCTGTTTTTATAAAATGAAAGAATGAGATTATTTTTATACAGGGTTATTTAAAATTCCCAGCACCATCAAAATAACTTTTGAAGCACGTGGTTCAGTGTGTGTGGATAGCCGTTTACTGAGAATTCAAAAATGATATTACCGACTTTTTTTCTATTTCCAGCTTAACCGGAAGATATTCCAATTCTCTTATCTTAAATGGAATACCCCACATTTTCCAACAATGCTCATTAAGAGCTTTTCAAAAAGTATTCACATGAGAAATTTCTTTTCTAATTTATTGTTGCTAAAACAAGAAAACAAAAGAGTGTAGTGAATAATTAAACGCTTCTTTTGTTTGCTGTGTTTTGTCAGTAGTAACATAAATACTGTTCTTGTTTATACCTATGAAATCACATTACAGAAACATTTTATTTAAGGAATTATACTTGACATCTAGTGTGTTAGATAATTTTAGTTTATGTTGAACGAAAGGGAAAGAATTATAATTTTAATTTTCTTAGCCATGGAGACCGGCAACGATCACTTGGAGTGATAGCGAACTAATTAATGATGTACCAGGTGGCACTTATACGCCGTCTTTGAATTAAGGTAGATTTCCCTGCATTACATGATGAAACACAATAAACTTGTTTTACCTTATATGCCAATTGTTTGCTTGAAAATTCTTGTGTTGCAGAGGAATCTATCTTCGTTTAGAAGATGGCGTACAAAGGCCACGTGGTACATCCAGACTCCACATGCAACAGTGGCAAGAATCGTAAAGAAATTTACTCAAACTGGAAGTGTAAAGGACTTAGATGATCAGGTCGCCCGAAAAGTGCAACTGATAAGAATAATTAATTATATGTTCTCCTCCGTGTGCAAAAAACCCTAAAAGTTTCGACTACAATTTATTGTTAGAATTAAATACACTCAGGATCTGTAATACTGAAACTCCCCTCCCAGGTTATCAGTATATTTAACCTCAAATATATACTAAACTTACAACTCTTACTGCACATTTTAAAATTCCTTTTCGTTCAGTCTCTTTTTCTTAATCTTTCTATTTCATTTTTCTTGCACTCTTCCTAAACACATTCCTATTCTTTTAGTTCGTACAACACTACAGTCTGCTAACTTGTTTATTGTTATATATTCTTCTCGCCACATATTCTATTTTTGTTCCTTAATTCTCTTTCAGTTTCCTTGCATTCCACTAAACAATGAAACGTTCCTTCCATTATACCAAACAAAATACATTCTTTCATGTTATTCTCCTTACAGACGTTAAAAAAATAACATTTGATTTCTCCAAAGCAAAGCCTTCTCCCCTTCTCCTGTAACAAATTCTGCTTCTTTCTGATCGCTCTATACAATTTCAAGAACTTTTTATCCTGAAAACTATTCAAAATTTCCAAATTTTCTGCATCTTCCATTCTTCTCACTTCCTCCCCGAATCCTGCCACATTCCATTCTCCTTACCGCCATTTCAGCATCTTTCCCCCTCCCTTTTCCCAGCTACTCGCTTTCTGTGATGTCTCACATATTCTTGAAGTACATTATTCCTCTAAACTCAATCTCCTAAACCAATACTTTATAATTCTATAAATAATAAATTACTTCAATCCCAATTCTCCCCATTTCAGTCAAAGCTAAGTCATTTGGTGAAGCTATAACCCACCACAACACCTCTTTACAAAACACCCGTATTGCTGTCTCACCGCATCCCCCATAAAGTCAAGATTTGAGCCCATCTTAAATTTTTATTTCCTCCTAAAATCAAAGCGAACGCTTTAACCAAAGAAATATTGTAAAGGTCTCTGAAGAAATGGCCGAAAGTGTTCTCATATCGTGCCCATGTTTGGTAAGCATGTATAAAGAATGAAAACGACATAGAAAATAAATAAGCAATTCCTTTGCAGCAATCTGTCTGTTTTTTATTTATTAAAATGCCTGCAAGAAGCCATAGTGTTCATTTAACTCCAGTAATAAATGTTTACGTGCCACAGTTCTCCACCCTTCTTGAATAATTGTTAGTTTTCCAATATTTCCTTTAAAGGTTGTATGTTTAGTAACAGATGCTTGTGGAACTTTTATGTTCTACAAAATATAAGAGGGCAGTGTTTGAAAGTTGGCTATCCTGACTACTTGTGAAGCCAGACCACGTTTCCGAGTTACACCCAGCCAATGAGAAGTGGGTTTGATAGATTCCTTCAGGCGTTCGATGGATAAAGGAATGCCTTCCCAGCAACCCGGCTCTGGAATACAAAATACTACCAAAGAACGTGCATCTTAAGAGTCAAGCTGCTCATCAACACCACAGTCGTTGTTGTTAGTTAACTAAGTTTGAAAACAGAATTTTACTATTTGCAGAATGCTAAAGTTGTGAAATTTTCAAAGTATTAAACAGTTTATACGAATTAAACACTGGGGGGGGGGAGTAAAAAGAAACGACAGTATCACTGTGTTCAGAAAAACGGCATGCTTTTTCAGTACTGATACAAAAGTTTTGAAACTTTAAGTTATAAACGTTTCCAACGCCTTTATCAAACAAACAGAAATCTTTCTCAATTTCTAAGAACATTTAGAACGTGTAAGTATTTAAAAGATAACATACGAGGAGCGTTCTAAAAGTTCTAGGCTTGATCAATAAAACACAAGTTTAAGAGAAATAATAATTTTTTTTATTCTTCAATATTGTCACCTTGTAAATGAACACATTTAAACGTAAGACTTTCCAATTTTTTAATACCTTTACTAAAATAAGATTTGTTCAAAGGTGAAACATAAGTGCCTGTCTCAGCATCAACCAACATTTGATGTGAATCTTTGTCCACCCAGCCATTTCTTCGGGTTTGGGAACAAAAGGAATCGCTGAGAGCCAAATCCGGCGAATATGGCGGATGTGGTGCATTTGGAAGCGAAGGTCGTGCAGTTTTGCAGCAACAATCCCAGACGTGTGTGAAGGTGCAATATTGAGATTAAAGAAAACTTTATTTCTCGCAAGGTGTGGATATTTAGCCTGAATAGCATTCTTCAGTTGGTCCAGTAATGAAGCGTACTACTCCCCGGTGATGGTTCTGCCCTTCTGCAGGTAGTCTACAAGCACCACATATTGAAGATCCCAGAAAATCTGCTGATGGAAACGTTTGTGCTTTTTGGGCGAAATTTCACCTGTTGTCATTCACTGTTCCTTACGTCTCTGGCGTGTTTCATCTACTGTTATGAAACGTCGGAGAAATTCATTGCAATTGCTTTTAAACAAATCGAAACACTTGCAAAATGTTCATTGGAATGCATTTTTGATCCATTTTTAACAAACACGGCACCCATCGAGCGGAAAGCATTCTCATACCCAAAACTTCGCGTAAAATTTAATGGACACGGCCTATCGAGGTCTTTGCAATGTCACCCAATTCACGTATCTTCAATCGGCGCTCACTGAGTATGGTATTGTGAATTTTTGTCACAATCTTGTCGGTGGTAGCAATTTTGGGATGCACTGAACCCTCATTATCTTTAATGGATATACGACCACGCTTAAATTCTTCAGTGCAGTTCTTAACCGTCGAGAAGGTAGGGGAAGAATCCTTTAATGTGGAATACAACTCCTTTTGTATTTCTGTTTGAAGGGTTAAACCCTTCAAAACGTAGTAGTTTATCACAGCTGGTATTTCAGTTTCATCAATTTTATATTAACACTAACACTAGTTTGTTTACACGATCGTCACTAACAAGTGACTACATTTAACCGTCTGAAACTTTGCAGCGCGCCATTTAAAGGATGGTAGTTAACAACTATCACAGTAATTTAGGCAACCTCATGACATCTCTGAGTCAAGCCCTGGTATATTTGATCCACAATTATAGGAATGTGATCAGGAGATTTGGGAAAACTGATAACAACAAAGCTTAAAGATTAAATGCAATCAACTTTACTACTGAGATATTGCAGACAACCAATGAAATTGTTAGAAATAATTATTATTATGGAACTAATACAGCAATCAGATATCCAAGTAACTTCAAATGAGACTGTTACGATAAATGGAAAATGCTTAGTGAATGATGGCGCAAGGGTTCACTCTAACAGTCCTACAAAAGAATTAATTAGAAATAATTGGCTATGTTGTGGTTTGTAAGCAAACCCATCTTTATTTACCACAGTTGCCATAGAATAGAATGCAAAACTTTTACGAGACACAGGCTTACGAAAATTCCTATGTAGTTTGAAAACAGTTTTGCATTAATGTACGAGCTGAAATAACCGACTACATAGTATGGCCTTTTAAACATCACACTATGACTTTTTAGCGGATCATTTAAATGTTTTATTGGAAGAAGTTTCACTAAAGTTCATATGGGTTCACGTACGATGGAACACCGCCTTGTCTTTCTCGTGCTGTTGAACGATTCCAAAATAAATAGATAGACTACGAGGAGTCAATATTCTGGTGTACAAAGTGGGAGGGAAGTAACTTCCTATTGTAAATCGCTAATGTACATTAACGTGATGTCATTGTTCCGTCGTACAGATGCAGAAGTGGTGGCGTACAGTGCTTGGGGATCCCAAGAATTGTCATCAAAACTCATGAAAAACTCAAGATCGTAGAAGTAGTCGTCCCTCTACATCCAGCCTAGAGAAATTCAAGTTAGGGAGATGTTCATCAGAAGCTCCAGATGGGCCACTCGCGAAAGCTGTCTTACTTGTCACACGATTCGGAATGTTTTAAACTTTTCGTTCATGGAAGTCGCATTAACGTCAAGAATTATCATCGGAGGATCGTGACTATTGGATAGAGTATGGTGAGATGATGCTTGCTTGATATGAAGGGTGGCTCTAGTTGTTTACCATCATCATTATCAGCGACGAAGCCGTGTTTAATGTGTGTGTCATTATTTGATCGCAGAGAATAGACTGTGAGAACGCAAAACCTTCCTAAGGTTACAGTGTGATGTGACATAGCATCAGCCAGGTTGTACTGGCATTCGTTTTTGAACGGAGAACAGTGCTTAACCAAGCTGCATAATGAAGTTTGGTCTATTGCATCCACCTTGGATAACATCAATAGCTTAATCTTCATCTCATTTTGTACTCAACATCCCTGACTATCTTCATCAACATTGCGTCATTGTGATAATCTTCAGACGACTTCCAAAATCACTCCATGAGACTTGTTCCTGTGAGGCTGACGAAGGTCCAAGTTTACTGCACCAAACCAAAAACTCTGGATGAACTGGAGGATAGGAGTACCTCAGGAGTTCCTGCTAAAATAAGTCGAGACTATACCCAAGAGGTTACAGAAATTGGTGGTCAATGCTAATGTAAATGTCAAATTTCAATACTGTAAACAATTTCTATCATTTTATACTCCCATCACACAGCTGTTTCACTGCTATAGACCAATTAATAAGTAATTTAACTAACGATTTCCATTTGAGAGGCACTTTCCGGCCTCTGCACATAAGGCGTCATTTAAAAGCCAGATATGTTATGCTGTGCTTAAAAGCCCAAATGAGCTGATGGTTGAGCATTTTGGGGGGAATTATGAATAAATAAAGAACAGAGAGGGTTGGTTCAGTTGGTAACGTTTCAGACTCGCATTGGGGAAGTTACGGGTTCAAATTCCTTGGGGCAGGCCAATATTCTTTTGCCCCCCCCCCCCCCGTGTTTTCCTTATGCCACTTTGGCACTAATGGCATGCATCTCTCCACGAATTTTCCGCTTTCCCATTAAATACAATTTCATTGTTAGTTTTGTTATACAGTCAAAAGTGCCAAGGCGAGGTGGGTTGTCACGGTGAGACAGTGGCTTGCACTTTGAAAAGCTTTCTGCTCCGGTTCCGATATGAAATTGGATCTTCTAAGAGGTCCTATCTCCTTCAGCGGGGCTTCACCGGCGTCGTTATGTTCCCTCTTGAACTTATTATGAACCCCGTCCAAGCTGGGCATCTTGGCTGCCAGGTGTCTCTCCCCACTCATCCCTTCCTCCCGGATGTGCCCTGTTTGGAGCGTTGGCACAAACGGTCAGCCGTTGAGCAAAGCTGAAATACTGAAGTATGCTCTTCTGCCCCTAACAATCCAATCCAAATAATGAAAGAAAACATTAAAAAATTAAGTGAAATTAATTATACTAGTATATTAACTTGCTTGATCATAATTTCCCTATGAATTCCCGAACGACTTCTCATTTGTTGAATAACCTCTGTATGATATCATTGCATTATTTGGCAATATTGGTATAATTATTAATCACATTTATAAAAATGGGCCCTTTAAGATAGGATAAAAGACTGCATTTAAAGATTACATAATCTTATCCTGAAATTTTGGAGACAGGTTACATTGTAAAATATGAAAGTTCTGCGCAACAGATTAAACTTTCACTTAACTGAAATTGTTTACACCTTGTACGTACCCCTGAAGGCGAGCATATTGTACCGGTACAGGTGGACTGCCTTGAATCAAGGATGTTGTGATTGCAGCTTAAGTAGGGCGTGAGCAAACGGTCTCTCTTCCAGCTGTGTCGGGGAATTCATAGCTGCTTTTTGCATTGACGTTACAAGAAATAGCCTTTAGTTACTTTTTAAACCTGTCCGGCTATTGAGTTGAAAATATTTACTGGCCCTTCACTTTTTATCCAAACATCTCGTTTCTGTTGCGCAAGATAATGAAGAAAACTAGGAGAAACGGATCAAAGTAAATCTTAATATTGTTACAGGAAAGTGACGAATTTGTCCTACTTATGAAACAGTAGATGTATACCTGATGATTGACATTTTGATGAAATGGAGAATGTTCTCAAATAGCAGGGCATATGTATTAGTAATATAAATATAGGGTTAATTAAATGTGGCTCGAAATAATACAAATAGAATTTCCAGAATTGCTCAGAATTTTTGGAAAGCAAATATTTAAGAAAGGCAATAGGTCAAAATGATGGAACTATAGAGACATGCGTTTATTATTTTTTTCTTATAAAATACACTCTAGTACAAATTAATGTAAACAAGCAGGTAAATTTCGTTTTATAAATTATTCCGTGCTAATAACTGGTTTCTTCCAATTCTACGCCGCATTATTGATACACTTTGTTGAGATAGCTATAGTTATTGCTTTTATTGGTTGTACTAGAAGTTAAGCAATTTACTTGTGTTTCTAGCTGTTCTAACATTTTATTTAACAAACGTTTTATATTAATAATGGATATCACACCTAAGAAGAGAAGTAAGGTCATAACCCTTTATGAATTTAGTAATATGACTCAGAGACAGAGACAGCTGAATGTAAGTAAGTTGGGTGCTGTTAATAATATAATGAGGAAAAACGAGATTGGATCAATTTCACCTTAAAGGAAAAGACGATTTGGCCGAAAACGAAAAACGTTCAGGCAAGATATTGACTATCTAATTATAACCAGCAAAATTAATCCTGAAAACAGTTTTGATTTACAAAAAGATTGCAGGTTGCAATCGATGTTTCAACAGTGTGTAGGCAGCTTCTAGAAGCTGGTAGGAATACTCGAGGGTCGATCAGGAAACAGTTATTGACGTGTTCAATGGGAAAAGAGATTGGCGTGGGCTAGAAATGTCAGAACTGAACACAAAAAGAGTGGAGAAGGGTCCTATTTTCTGATGAAGTGTTGGGATTGAACGCCTCGCTTCTAAGGATTGCGACATCTCTCCAAATCACATCAAACAGACAGTAAAGTTTTCATAGAAGAAAATGTTTTGAGACTGTTTTGCATTCTCAGGCACTAATTGACGGAATGATGAACAGCGACAAGTATGTCCTAATTTTAGAGCAAAGAGTCACTCCAGAACTGAAGAGATGGGCAGGGAAACTGAATACTGAAAAGGCGATTTTCCCATGTCATACATAAAAAATGTTACAAACTTCATGACGAAAACTGGTTTTCAGTGTTTGCACTGGCCTGAAAATTCACTGGATCTCAACCTTATATTGATCTTTGGGCGACTGTCAAGAAACGGATGAGCAATATGGACTGCAACACCAAAGAAAAGAAAATAGTTGTGCTGTGATAAAAGTGAAGTTTCAGAAATAAGTGAAATGAGTGAAAAGCTCATTGACTGTATGCTCAAACGGTGAAAATAGCAATTAAGGGCAAGGGTGGGCACATCAAACACTAAAAACACAGTTTAGTTAAAAGTAAGATGAAAAACTTGTGATATAACTTTAACAAATTAGAATATCTTGGTTCACATTAATTTGCACAAGTGTGTATGTGTTGAAAACCTCACAAATCTCTGTCCATCGATATGGAAACATCGTGTTTTACGCATGCAGCTTTAGTATGCATAGATAATTATTGTAATCGAATATTCATGGTCACTTGCTCAGCCATATTTAAATGCAGTGGGCACTTAAATCCTTGAACGAAATGCAGCTAGCCTAATTTGTAGTTTGGTGCTTGTTATTAGATATTCCTGTTTATTAACTTGCGTTTTCCGTTATGTTTCAAAATGGCAAGGACTTTATTTGGAATCCCGTAGAGCTAGAAGCCTTATTCTTGCACAGATATTGATGTTGAGACGTTAGTTAAGCTTAAGATAGAATACGCGTGTTTCACTCATGTTTTGGTTATGTTTAAATAAAAGATTAACGGTGTGATATAAAAGTTCAAGTTATATCATTAATATTATCAGTTTTTTATTGATGGCTATTAGATACAGAAGATATTTCAACAAATTATTTAAATATGGTAGTTGGCAGGTTTTGCTAAAGTAAAAAGCCTATGAGAAATATTAGGCTTTGCACCCTTAAGATCTATGCATATAGCAGGTCGTAAACCACATGCCAGATTTGAAAGCATTTTCATAACCAACAAATGGTACATTGCCATATTATCGCCCCCTTTTATTAGCTATTTTAAAATATATATGTAATTCATTACAGAATCCCCCTTTCCTAAATTCGTTTTGATGTTTAGAAAGTAGGCTGTCTGTAATTACATTCATTCCTATGGATATTAATTTTTCATGTGCAAATTAATGTGAACAATAGTGTTATATTTTTTTTAAAAATTATTTCACAAACTTTCAATATTACCTTTGACTAAACAGTGTTTTTAGTGTTTAATGTACCCACACTTGCCCTTAATTATCATTTTCACTCGTTTGGGCATAGAGTCAATGAGTTTCTTGAATATTTTACTTATTTCTGGGTCATAAAACCACACTTTTATCACAGTAAAAAGCAGTTTTTCATTGGTGGTGTGGTCCATTTTTCCCATCCATTTATTGACAGTCGCCCAAAGATGAATATAAGGTTGAGATCCGGTGAATTTTCAGGCCAGTCCAAACACTGAAAACCATTTTTGACTATAAGTGTTTAACATTCTTCGAAGCATGGACATGGGGAAGGTTTTGTGGAAAATCGCCTTTTCAATGTTTAGTTTCTCTTCCAATCTCTCCAGTTCTGGAATGTATTTGTAGCTGTTCATCAATGCGTCAACAGCAATCAAACATTTAGTGCTGTGAATGCAAAACGGCTCCAAAACTTTACCGTCTGTTTGATGTGCTTCGGTGAGATTTCCTCTCCATCGATTCTCCTTTCTTATATGCAAGACGTTCAACCCTGCACTTCATCAGAAAATGGGGCCCTCCTTAACTATTCTTGTGTCCAATTCTGATATTTTCTAAAACCATGCCAATCTATTTTTCTTCATAGGACACATTTCTGGCCGGTATTCGTGCTTCTAGAAGCAGCCTACACCGTTGAAGGATCGATGTTTACCCTAGCAGTCTTCACATCTGTTTGAAAATTTAAACTGTTCTTTTCACAGTTAATTTTGCTGGTTCTTGTTAGATGACATGAACTGGCAAATACCGGGGAGGATCCCTAAATCTGGAACGTTTCCTTCCTTAAAAAAATCCTTTCCCAATATATCATTTCATCTCATGTATCATCAGTGTCCATCGCCCGTGGTACCTCTGTCGCAAAAACGGGAGTTAAACACAATTAAAAAAATAGTAATAGTACAGACAATTTCAGAACTCGTGACTAATCTGCTTAATTTCTGTTTTTTCTTGTAGGGCATATACACTTTTCAAACACTATGTTATCAAAACGTAACCATTACCCCAAATGTTCAATAGTGTTAGTAGTTTTATTTCGTTTATATTAAAAAGTAATAACAATCCAGGTGGCCTGGTAACAATAGAAAACAAAAGATTTAACAGCAATTGCGTTACTCTTTCAAATTTAAATATCATGTAGTAAAGGCACTGAAATTGCTAAATCTTTAAGGAATTCGGTGCCTATAGCGAAATCCTAGCAGTGGAGTACTGGCTACGAATTGTTCATGGATGTCAACACGCTAATTAGGGCGATCTGCTACCATGAACAACTTAAAATGGGAGTCTATTAAGAAGGGGTCTGAAAACTATAGAAATGGGTAACATTGGACCGCAGGGCGGGAAACAGGAAGGGGCTTGGGGGAAAATTGAGCAAAGCCTGAAGGACATTTGACTCGGAGTGTGCAGAAAAATTTCTCTGGAGATATAATAGGTGCTGAAAATAGGGTGAGGGGTGCAGCGTTTCATCCAAACATGTGCCAAACTCTGCAATCAGCGGCTCGCTTGGTTTAGGTTAGGCGCGTAGCGGATGACTCGAGCAACAGACAGAGGGAACGAGAATTTGCCCTGTATGTGATTTACGGCATGTAATATAATCTCAAGCCTGAAAGAAGAGGCCTCTGAGCAAAGTTTATCGGCTCCTGAATTGAATAGGAGCTGTTGATCTAAGGTATTAAGGAGCATCCGTAAATAAACGAAATAAATAAATAAAGCAGGCGTGGCGGCGCCGTAAAATCCAAGTTATACTATGCCCGCAAAGCGCAGCAGCGGAAGATCGATGGCGGAAGATATTGCTGTTCGCCACTTAGAAGTTAAGTAATGAGGGTTACAAACTTGGCATTCGCCACCCATAGCCTACAGACTCAAATGTCAGATTTAATTACAAGAAACTCAGAAATATTCCGAATCTGAGTAAACTATTTATAATTAGGGGTAAATATGGTAGCCCATACTTTTATCTGTAAGTCAAAGAGCTGTTATCCTTGCAGCTTCAACCATAGTGTAACTAAAACTTATTCAAAAGATGCATAATTGTGAAATACAGCACGTAAAAAAAATAAATAAAATTTAATTTGTGATTATTTTTAAGAAATTTAGAAAAATAACTCGTAGACCATGTACTATAATAAGAAGTATATATTTTTATTGGGTAAGATTAAACATTTTAATTTACTTATGGGAAAATCAAATGTTACTATATTTTATCCTCCAGCTTCCCTTGAAAGTGCACCCACTTTTTTCCACAGCTATTTTTCAGCTTTCTTGTTCATTCCAATTCCCATCTTCGTCTTTTCACCCACGTTAATTTATTCCTCTTTGTTTTGTTCTACCCGTTGGGGTGCATTCCAACATTTTTCTTTTAAAATACATTCTCTGCCACCTTTATTACATAGGTAGCAATATTTAGCAAATAAACATTGAAAATCTCACACCTCTAAGTCCACCAGTTGTGAGAAGCGTAAGAATGTGAACGGTAGAGATTTGAAATTGATCGACAGCATTTGGGCGGTCCTGTATCGCTCACTTGCACTATGTCCCAACAACAAGAAGATTACACCACACAACAGAATCCGGTTACTATCATCGTAACCAAACCGGTTACAGCAATTCTATCACCAGTGGCATCTTATAGGAAGACAATCTTGTTTTTGTTCCTTGCCCAATTCCTCTTCTTCGTTTACGTTTTGAGTCATGGTTCGTTAGAAATGCTGATCTTTCCACACATCTGTCATTTCTTTGTTTTTCATGATGAATATTCTTGCCTACCGTTACAAAAAGCTTGAAATTGCTGCAGCCAACACAATAGAATCCAATTCGGAGAAAGAGTGGCACATAAAGTCACAAAGTCGGTTGGTGTTCTGCTTGCAATACTTTTACGAATGCCCTCATTGTGCAGGTGACTTGATATTTGTGTTCCGAAATGCCACTCCACCGGTTAGCACTAGAACATAAAATATGTGCAGTTGTGTGTAAACAGAATCTAAGCCTGTACGAAATTCATAGAGAAAATTCTTTGTGTTTCTGTTTCACAAAGAGGACCTGTAAGAAAACAAGTTCTCAGATTTTAGGAAAACAGGCGAATGAATTCATAACCGAAAACGACGTGTTTTAACGGAAGAAATATTAGAAGCGTTCTACAAAGAAATCTCTACGTCATCTATCAGAAAATAGGTAATTAAAAGAACTGTGCTGAAGCTACAAGTCGAACAGGCCCACGTTTTTTCAATATGTTGTACATTCAGAAGAGTATTGCACCAATTGTTTGCACAGTTGTTTGAGCATTTACGAGAAACAACATGGATATTTTCAAGAAGATTTGGCCACAGCTGTCCCTGATTCTTTGGAGGCTCTAAGAAAAGAATTATCTGCAGAGGGCTGTGGTCTTTTCGTTCTCCAGGTTTACCGCAGGCAATTATTATTTAAGGGCAATCATAAAAACTAGTCTACATTCAATTCAATTCAGTTTATTTCTCCAATTACGTCATATGACAGTGGACACAGTATAAAATTACATAATTTTTTACTCAGCAACTACAAAATTCATCAGTGCTTTAAATAGGGTAATTTTAAGCCTTCTACTGCTCCAAATTCATATTTCTAGTATCAATTGATAAAAAACTGAAAAAATATTCCCTTTTTTAAACTTTTTTTGTTTTATACCATTTGCTATTACCTTGTATTAATACTGTTGGTGCTGATGCTATTGTTCCCTCAATTAATAATTCTATATATTTTGTTTACCTATGCAAATAGATGATAAAGTTAAGATTTTAAATAGTTTTAAAAGTGTTTTACAATGCTTTGTTTGTTTGTTGTTTTGTACCTAAACCAGTTATTATTCCAAATATTTTCTTTTGTATTAAAAGTATTTCAGTTTCTCTCGTACAATTGTTTCAGAGCCTGATTCCATACATTAAATGACATTGTCATTTAATGACAATGCAATAACTAGTAGTATAAATAAATTAAAACATTTTGAAACACCATAGGTTTTAGTCGACGCAATAAAAAAACAAAAACAATATTTAGATAATTTCCAGAAAAGTCATCATCTGCATATTCTAGTTTAAACGACTATCAAATGTAGGTAACACTAAGCAATTTAGAACTAGTAACATTTGAGTTACCTAATTTTAAAATTATTTAATTAGTTTTAGCATTATTAATAAAAAGCATTGCAATCTATAAGTTTGATATGGTGTCAATTATATGCACAATATCCTTAAGTAAAATTTCTTTACAGTCATCTCTATAATAAAGGTAGTGTCATAGTGATACATAATACTGTTAACTTTATGTGAAATGAAATCTGGATGATCGTTGACTGCTTTCACAAATGAAAAGGAACTTAACAATGGTTCTTGACAAATATCCGAAGTATTTTTTTTAATCTGACCAAAAGGTAAGAACACAATAGATCAATAACCTTGTCACCCACACCATAATTTTTAAAATGTTTAATTTATTGTCGCTTTGGCTACATTAGTCTGTTGACGACGTAGGGGCATTTAACTTCTGAAGGTAAGGAAAAACACCGAAAAAAAACTTACCCAGACAGCTTGACCTGACCGGAATTCGAACCCAGGACCTCAAGATTAGCAGCCGCAAACGAACCACTACGCCACGGAAGCGGTTTCAATAATTTTATAATATGCTAATTATAATTTCATGGTTGACACAGTCGAAAGCCTTTGACAAGCCGATTATTCTAATTGCAATATTACTTCTTGTTTTCAAGAGTATCATCAATTAAGAAATAATACTCACGCTATCAGATAAACAGAAAGTCTATACAACAACAGGAATTAAAAGGATATCAGAAGCAGAATTTTTGTGTGTAAAACGTAAAACTTATAAGAATATCTCACTTTTTTAAATAAATTTCTCTGAAATACTGAAAAAAAATACATCGCACATTCAGTGCATAAAAATGTTAATAGGTAATTCCAAATTTTATATCTTAGAATTCTGTGCTACAAGTTTGACATTTCAATGGATAAATACTTTTCTCTGAATTTATTCTTATTTAAATATTAGAAATATTTCCTGTTTAAAGTCTGCATGGTGAATTAATAATTATGATATAATTCTATGTATTTTTTGTGATAATACTATTTTGTAACAAGCAATTTTCAATAAATACATGTAATTAATAATGTAAATATTAAAAACGCCGTTTAAAGTGTGAAAAACTGCATTCGTGAGCCAACTGTAGATTAGTTTCTAAAAATTGTACAATTTAATTTGAAAAAAACCTATTTTGTTATTTATTTATTTATTTATTCATCACTTATTTAACCTAGAAATTTATTACAGTGGTTTTATGAGATGCATGTAATGTCCATTCAGTGAGGTTATTTGATTTACTGGCCGCTATGACTGCCTACTTATAGCGAGATTATAGAATGTAAGATTCGAGCAGTGAAATACTGGCTAAGTATTGTTAGGGCGTTCTTCTACCGGGATCAGCTGAGAATGGCAGGAAATAAGTCGCGGGTTTCAAAATTAAGAAGGAATGAAAATATAGGAATGGGGAACGCTTGGATCGCAGAGCGGAGAAACAGGAGGAGTGTTTGGAGAAAAATTAAGAAACGCTTGAGAGACATTAATAGGCAACTGACTCCTTCGACGTGTGCAGAAAGTTTCGCTAGAGGTACAATCGGAACTGAAAACTGTACGGGGAATGGAGCATTACCTCCAAACAAGGGCTGACCTCTGCAGTCAAGGACAAGCTTGTTTTAGGTTAGGCGCGTGGCAGATAACCAAAGTAACAGACAGAGAGGGTGCGAGAATCTGCTCTATATGTGCGTAGAAAGACTCCTGGGAGCATATTCTGGCATAATGCAAGGGAAATGAAGAATGGAGGAAAAGATATCTATTGACCCCGCTTGTTAACGGGCGGAGAGGGCAGTGGCAGTGTTGTACTTTGCTGGCAGATAGGAAGAAGGAGGAGGGAGTAGGTAAATTTTTTAATAAAGTGGGACAGCTCAGATCGGAAGAGGCAGACAACTGGAGAGAGGAACATGAGTCATATTTTTTTTTAAACTATTTGTACCTATGTGTGAGGAAGTGTAGGCTATTTACTTTTGTACTGCTTTTTTTTTATTTACTTTATTTAGGTATAAATTACTTTCTAATTATATATTTTCTTTTCCCACTTATTTCATTATATACATTTATATTGTTTGTCTTTTAAGAGCTAAATATTGGTTTATGCAATTTCGTGTATTTTTAGTGTATTGGGGAAGCATATAAGGTACCAAGACCCGTGCCAAATGGATGAGATAGATTTGTAAAAATATATTTTTAAACAAATTTCACTACTACTACTACTACTACTACTACTACTACTACTACTACTACTACTACTACTACTACTACTACTACTACTACTACTACTACTACTACCACCACCACCACCCCTACTACTACTACTACTACTATTACCATCACCACGACCACGACCACCACGTCCACCCCTACTACTACTACTACTACTACTACTACTACTACTACCACTACTACTACTACTATTACCATCACCACGACCACGACCACCACGACCACCCCTACTACTACTACTACTACTACTACTACTACTACTACTACTACTACTACTATTACCACCACCACCACTACCCCTACTACTATTACCATCACCAGGACCACGACCACCCCTACTACTACTACTACTACTACTACTACTACTACTACTACTATTACCACCACCACCACTACCCCTACTACTATTACCATCACCAGGACCACGACCACCCCTACTACTACTACTACTACTACTACTACTACTACTACTACTACTACTACTACTAGTACTACTACTATTACCATCACCACGACCACCACCCCTACTACTACTACTATTACTACTTCTACTACTACTACTACTATTACTACTACTATTACTACTACTACTACTACTACTACTACTACTACTACTACTACTACTATTACCATCACCACGACCACCACCCCTACTACTACTACTACTACTACTACTACTACTACTTCTACTACTACTACTACTACTACTACTACTACTACTACTACTACTACTACTACTTCTACTACTGGGAAAGTGAAGCCGCCGCAACCAGAAAAAAAGGAGGTAGTGTCGTTGAGAGTAATATTCATATTCTTATTTTAGAATTTGTATAAACTACGTAGTATTATATTGAATGTCAAATAATAGAGCTAACAGGATAACGACATATAAAAGTGGACTTGTGCTATTATGGAACTAACTGCTTTAATCGTGAATCAGTAATGAGAACGGTACAACACTCTTATACCGGATTTCCCAGAAATATATGAATGGAATAGACAAAGTTTAGATTAAAAGAGCAACATTAGACATCCTAGTTACAGCCCTGAATTGATACGCTTGAAACGTTTATTCACAATCTTCTATCCGTCACTTAACACTGATTCGCAAGTATTTCTAAACCTTCTGACTGTTTTTCTGAGTAACAGAAGAAAATCGACAAATCGAGATTCACGGTTCTTGGCGTGTAGAATCGTAATCTCACCTCCAAATTGCGCATTACTCTGTAATGAAACGTTTCCTTTCACCAGCAACACGCTTCTCCACCTCACGATTTAGATGCAGTGCAATACAATGTTTAGCACAAGATGTGAAGCAGCGACCGTGTCTTGGGGCCACAATTTCAGGATTTTGGGGATAACCATTATTCTTATGAACTTTCTGGTCTACACTACTGGGATATCATTATTTTAATGGTGAAGTACTGTGTTGTTTTACATTAGAGATATAATCATTTTATCACTGACTTTATTTGGTTCATTTTGTGTGTATTATAGATTGATTATGGAAATTTAAAATTGTAATGGAACATGATTATAATATTTCATGATAAAAAACTACAAAACACGGGAGTTGTACAAGAACCATTCAAATGAGTACTATACAGTTGTATAGTTGACGGAATTAGTTATTTTTTATAATGAAATGGAGTCAAATTAGAACATTACTAAACAAAGCAAAGTAATTTGGTGATAAATTATAATTTTGTTCTAGTTTCAAAGATATTCTCTCCTTTGATATTTTTATTTGAATAAGTGTAAAATTTAAAAAATACAAATATGTCAGATAACACATTTTAAAATGTGTAAAAATGATTGGATTTTTTACAATACATAAAGTAATATATGGGTATTAGAAATTAATTTTTATCTTATTGTACGAATATTAGTGTTAGAAAACGTAATATTAAGAAAGCATTTAATTAAAGTAAAAAGAAAACTAATTTATGCATCCTTTTCTCTCAGAAATAAGGTTAGCATATTACTGAATGTTTTTGTTAGTTTATAATACTCTCATTAAGAAACAAGAAGTTGTTATGCAGTTGGATCTTAATATGTAGCAGAGAAAAAATTAATATTGAAAATAAATAGGTGACAATTCTTGCAAACTAGTTTAAAAATTACTAATTTTATCTCAGATACGAGTGGGATCATCGAACTAAATGATAAATAGTGCTGCGGTGGGGAACTGCATCTACTGATAAGTTATCGCTCGAGACGAACTGCTACGTTGGCATTGAGTTCCATCTATTCAGTGTTGTTTAAACGTGACATGTCTAATCTTAGTGTAAAGGCTGCTAAGCAAATCCTAGGCCTAATTATTTTATTGCAGCATGAGTATTTATAAGTCAAATGCCCGTCCCGAGTGTCAATGCGATTCATAAATTACAGTATCGCACACTTTAGCAGTTCCAGCATCTCCTTGTGTGTCGTGGACGAATACAAGCAGAACATTTAAATGCATTAGAATCTATTAACTAATAAATCGGTCCATACACCAATCGGGGTGGATCACTTTGAAAACTCCCGCGTTCAAATCCCTTGGAGTTGGCCATACTGATCTCGGATTTTTTCGTAGCTTCCGTTGGTCACTTAGGCAAATATTGAGATGAATCTTTACTTTCCATCCACTTTCATCTCTTTTGTTTATGTTGGCTCTTACAGAGGCGAAAATGCCAGGACGAGGTGGACCGGTGCGGTGTGGCGGTGGTTTGCGCTTTGTAAGAGCTTCCGAACCGGCATCTGATACGAAAGTGGTCTCTTTGAAGAGCTCGAACTCTTTGTAAGGGGGAGGCCCCGCTGGCGTCAGGATGTTCTATATGGAAACACCATTAGGAACTCGTCTATGCCTCACCGCCCATGTGTCCTTGCTAGCCGGTGACTTCCTCGCCGCACCCGTTCCTCTCGGAAGTGCACGCGCTGAGGGCGTAGACACAAACGGCAATTCTTTAATTAAGGCGAACTACGGGAATATCTTCCTCCATCCCAGAAAATCCAATCCAATCGGCCGGAACATTCTCCCGCCTCTGCTTCGGTCATAAGATAACTGAATGGCACAATATCTTACAACAAACATCTTATTCCTTAATGAAGATCTTAAAACGCGGGTCATCAGTATCCCAATCAATTCAGGGTGTGAAATAGCCGATAAATTTTGCTCAGAAGTCTTTTCTTTCAGGCTTGAAGGTTTTTACGTGCCGTAAATCTATGAAACCCACTGCTTTACTTCCCTTCCAAAGGAAATCATAGTTAGGATCTTTAAGAGCGAAAAAAATTCATAAACCCTGACTGGGATCGAACCCAGGATATTGGATGTATCAGGCAAGTATGGTTACCATTAGACCACCAGGACCGATATCATCAGATTAATGGAAATGGAAGATACAGTTACCCAGAGGACTAAAAGACGAACTCTACAGTGTTTATTGGCACATCAATAGAATGACAAGGGGGAGATGCCTAAAACTTTTCTTGAATGAAATCTTTCTGCAAGAAAAAGGATTGACGACCGAAATCGTGAAGGTATACAGAGTAACTGCAAGTAAAAAATTCCTCAAAAGAAAAAATAAACACACCTCCTTACCTGCCATTTAAAACCAGAGTAAAAATACACGATTTGTCCAGCTTATTAATATAGTGTTTTACATAACTACTACCATTTATTTCAGAGAGGAATGCTGACCTTTCATAACTATTCTGAAAATAAAAATTACATTTTCATCACAGTTAACTTTTAATTAATGAACACATAACTTCCACTTATAACAGCTGTTTTCAAACACAGCGGCGATAGCAGCAACATCAATCATATTCATTGAGAAGTGAACCCAGTGCGGAGGAACTTTAGGAACAAAACGTCAAAGACGCTGACGCAAGCTATCCCTACTGAATACTTTAACAAAGTGGTTTCTTTTGAATTCTTTGCGATGCTCTTCTATCTGTGAGTGCTTGTTTTGCAGGATCTTTTCAAACAGGAAATGCCGTGATTAATATCGGTCTCCTAATGACGTGCGCAGGAATAGCCACAAAACTAACCTCCACCTTTGAGTTATTAGAAGGACAAAAACACCGCTTTCAGCGCAGGAAATTCCAGCAAAATTATTTGGGCAATTTTTTCGTAACTGTTTAGAGCTAGCAGCTTCCCATATGTTTCTGAAATTCGGATAGGAAATGCCTATTGGGTTATTGTTTTGTTTTGCGTTCTGAAAATTTACAGGGGCTACTAAAGTAGAATTAGTATTAAAATTAAATATATTAACAAATTACGTATGCACTTCAAAATAGATTAGCGAAGATGTATAAAGTTGTATTACCTACATTTATTATATAAACGGAAATTTAAAAATATATACATACACTGCATAATATTTTCGTCCATATACAAAATTATTTAAACTGCAATAAACATATCAAAAGAGCAGTAAATTCCACACATTGTTATACTTTAAAACATTATACATTTGTGAATTCGTCAACTTAATAACGTATCTTGTTGCATAGATATTCTATAAGAAAAATATTTAATATTTTCCTACCATCGGATGACGATAATGTGAGATAATTGGCGCAATGCTATATATGCTAATGCATTCGTAATAATATACTCCTTATTGATAACAAGATAATTTGCAATGAGCTTATGCACACTAAAATATTGTCTAGTAATTTAAGTTATGTATTTGCATATATTTAATGAACTGGTCTTGGTGTTTAATAGTTCATAAGAGAAAGTACATAGCCACAAGGATGGTTATATTGTTTAGTATTTGAAATAAATTTATAATTTGCTTTCTATGCATGTATTTATTTACATTACATATTATTTGTATTGCTTCATTTTGTGTATAAAATGCGTTTACTTTCAACTAAATTTCCTCACTATTTCATAATCGAATAGAAATATGTACAATAAGCTATTTTGAGGAAGGCTTCAGGACTAATAGTTTTGGTATAATATACTGTGTGTGTGCTCTCCAATTAGAAGAATGTCTGTCTGTCAACTTGAAGACCTAGAAATTTTATATAATCTAGAATGCGATTATTAGTTGTTACATATAATGTAGAATAGGTGAATTACATAATATTATGTCATGTTTGTTGTTTTATGTAGACTTAATGACAATTTTTAGCTTTAAAACAGTTACACATTGTAATAAGCACATAATTATTTTTTTTCCATAAGATTATCAAAGTTATTGCTAGAAACTGCTACACTGGTATCATCAGCAAACAGAACAGTAGTACTTACTGATGTTTTTATTAAAAATAAAAATACAATTATATAAACTAAAAAAAAAGTAGTGGGACAAGAATTGATCCATATGTTTAATAATTTAATTAAAATTGGTTATGAGGTTTACATCTTTTCTATATTTATTTTGCTTTAAATGTGTTCTAATACCTTATGCTATCTGTCTCTTGCCATTGAACTTATTATTTTAAACAGGGAAACATGCACCACAGTGATGAAAGGTACGTAATAAATTATTAAATATAGTATTAACATTATTAGACTCTAACATACCTGTTCAAGGCGTACACTAGCTCTACCAATGAAGTGTTACTTGTCTAACATTTTCCCTCCTTCCTTATCATATAAAAATATCCCTTTTATTTTTCCTCGTCCGTTCTTAAAGAAGCATTGCTCCATTTGCTTTTTATATTTTAAACTTTTGTAATTGCAATTAAGAATTTGTACCTCTTTCTTAATGTTATAAAATTTATTTTCATAATTTTTTTTTCGCTTCTTGCAGCATTTCTCAAAACTAGCGAAGAGACATTTAAATTTCAAGATTTTATAAGAACAACGCAGCTGTAATTGACGGGTTCCTAAATTTCCACAGTAAACAGTTTATGAATTATATACATTTAAAATTGATTACACATTTCGATAAAAGTTAATTTCATAAATAAAATGCTGTCAAAATGTTTCAATCATAATTTATAGTCTAATTCCATGCTCTAATATTGTTTGTTTGTCTCAGAGTTAATAAATTAGCTAACTAAATTAAAATTAAAATAAAAGACAAACTTACCAAAGAAACAGGAGAACCAAACTTCATGCACCAAAAATGATTAAGGAAACATGCTCTCGAAACGCGTTCTTTTCACGTTTATTTTAAACCACACACGCAGCACTACTAGACCATGTTAAAACACATTTTTCCATACATAAAACAGTGCTAAATCATTTTGTTACTCAAATAATCGGCAGTTAAGTTACTCTACCCACTCACATACACAAGGAACACAAAACACCCGCGAAACAAGTGAAGAGCGACCCACGCAGGATTGCAGTCGTAGCACCACTGACAGGGCCTGCTAGCTAACAGCAGCCACTAGATGCAAGAGACTGCTGTTCTGCCTAATCCATCGACCTTGCCGTCGATTCCAGGCCAACACTATCGTGCGTGCCTTATCGTTAGTAAAGTAACCGGGTACAGTAATGTATAAATTTATTGCGTCGTTGTTTTTAAATTCGTGTGCTAATTATTGAAATTTCGGCTAACAGTTGACACTCCTGTAATGTTACAATTTGTTTTTGCAGAAAAATAATACGATTTTTTTTTACAAAAGAGTAAAACATATTTGTTTAGCTAAAACATTTGACCGCTGTGAATTTTATATTTATATTCAGGACAAAATGTTAAAACAAACATTTTAAACAAAAAAATGAATATAAAAAATAAAGTTAAATGTTTTATTGTATTCTGGCGATTTAGTAATGGAACTAAGCAATATGGTGACATTTAAGTACGTAATTTGCTGAAAAATTACATGTTAGTTCTTCTTCTTCTACCACTATTATTATTATTATTATTATTATTATTATTATTATTATTATTATTACTACTACTACTACTACTACTACTACTACTACATGTTAAGTTTTACGATATATAAACTTTTTCTGTTAACGTACCGAACGGAAGATACATTCATTTCAAAGAAACGTTGTATCTCAGTACTTTAGACTTATTCCTTAGTGTCAGCTGAGCTTTTGCAAAACTATGGCGTTCTATGCTATAAGAAGAACAGATCGACAGGAATGGCCTAGGTCATTAAGGCTTCGTTAAGGCTTCGTGGGGCAAAAGGCTGATCTGCAGTTTAAATCTCGTCAGTAATGTCTTCTGAGATTGGAGGTTTTTTTTTTTTTTTTTTTTTTGAGGTTTTCCTGTCATCACTAGAGACGGCGAAAAGTGTGAAATTTCATATTTTAGACTATTAATCCCATAGTACTGAGTTTTTATATTTCAACATGTGTACAATCCAATGAACAAAGTTCAATATTTGATTATATATTTCAATTTTATTTTTTAAATTTTATTTTCATATCTTGCACGGTTTTAAGGTGTTTTTTTTTTTCGTTTTTGTTCCACATTGTTTATTAAATTTACCAACATTAATGAAAACCCAAATGGTAAGGACTCTTTCGGTTCCGATTCATGTATTGTATTCTTGCTATTCACATGTTACATTGTCAGCACCAGATACGAGGAGATACGAGGAGTTACCGACTCTTTCTCCTTTGATGCTGTTCCGAACTGCTGACAAGTTTCGGACGTATAATCTTCGATGTTTTTAATGTCAAGTACGGGATCAAAACGTGTATAATTGTATATTGAGTTGGATTTTCCAAACACTACTTCTACATTATTTAAAAAATTAACCAGAAATATATGAATTTCATTTCTTAAAGTTGTGCGAAAAATTTTAGCTCCGCAGAGAAAGGACTTTTAAAACATAAAATCACAGATATTATGATAGGACCGGTCAAGCACCAATCACAAGCAAATGTAGCAGTACAATTTGGTAATTACTAAACCAATATTATCAGAGACATTATGCAGTACAGACGTGCAATTTTCACCCGTTTCCTGTCTATTTTTTTTTTTTTTTTGTAATGTTATTCCATAATTAATTTATAAATAACTGATTTCCTTTCGTCATTTTATGTTTTCTCATTTTTCAAACAATTGTTACGTTGGTAGTATATTATTGTGTGAAAAAACACATTTTGATTACATATTTAGGACAAATGTTACTGTTGAAAGATTTTACGTATTTCTTAATTGTTTTACATTTGTATTACTTTTAACTGTACCACTGTTCTATTGCTAATTAGTCCATTGCTCTTAAAATACCCCGGTTTTGATGCGGATGTCACTACCAGTAAAATCCTAAGGAGTTTAGAATGACTTGGGTTTATACGAGTTAAATGCATTACTCATGGTCACGCGGTTTTTATACAGGCGATATCAGTCAACAAGTTTGCCCAGCTTGCATTGAAAGCTTCGTCGTTTTAAGTGGCAACAGCTCCCAGCTTTGAAGGTGCTAAAATCTCCAAATAAACGGACCAAACTTTCCGCATATACTTTACTAGTGAAAATAATATAATTCTATATCTCTTGACAGCTTTTTAACAGCAGCTTATAATTTACCTTGCTTTGAAAATTATTCTCCTGTGACTTCGTTTAGAGTTTATCGTTTCTTTAGAGAAATTAAGTCTGATGGAAAATTCCATCAGATACATTTGCCAAGAACGCAGGAAACTGAATAGCATAACCTCTGCTATATACAAGTTGATTCAAAACAACAGAATGTTGTGTGGGACGGCAAACTAGTTATTTTTCAAGAGGGTACCCATGTCTGCATGGTTTGGGCGATGTGGGGTGTCAAAGTACGATAACGCTTCGGATATTATTTTATTAACAAGCATCCACCAACCCAGCAAGATCATCACATCGTGCGTTAAACTACAAAAGGGGTTCGAAATGTCGACCTCCAACGCTGTTACAGGGCATATGTCGCCGGTGCAGAGATCAGCGTACCCGATCAGTCTTCTGGTTGTCGCATGCTGCATTGGATCCATGCGATAATGTCCTCCTCCTCCTCTTGCAGCTCATACGCTAACACTGAATGATTACTGTGAGTCACTTGTGCTTTCGCATGCATGTTGTGCAAGTTCACGATGCCTTCTCGATACTCCTGTAACTTTAGCGAAGGACCTTATCTCATGGATTCAAATAACGCACACAACCACAAGTTTTTGATCGTAGGCGTTAATCTATGTACCACAGATGTACGTAATCAAGTTAGAGGTCGACAATACAAGCCTTTCTTATATTCAACGCGCGCCGTGATGTACTTATTAAGTTGGTGAGGTTTCTTGACAAAATGTGGAAAGTACGACCATCATCATATCCGGTGCATTTCCGGACAAGTGTCCCTTCTTGGAAAATGATAGTTTGCCGTCACACATAACTTACTAAGCACTGTCGATGTTGTTTTGAATCATTATTTATAGAACTCTTCGTGTTATTCTAGGAAATCCAACGTTTTGTCGCCCCCCTCCCCCCCTCAAAAAGGACTTTAACATGACAACAAAATTGAAGAAGCACAGAAAAACACCGCGACATAGCTTTTCCTATAAATTTTGCATCCTTATATTATTGCGCAGATATTCTTTTTATGTATGTTATATTTTTGCATCTTAGTTTTTTTAAATACAACGCCCGTTTTTACTACTGAGGCACCACAGGCGGTGGACACTGATGATACATGAAATGAAATGATATATTGGGAAAAGATACTTTTTAAAGAAGGAAACGTTCTAGGCCTAACTTTAAGGTACCTCCCCGGCATTTGCCATTTATGATGACTGAAGAAAACCTGAAAAAAGCTCAGTTAGGGAGAACGGTCCTGGCTGGATTGGAACCCCAGACCTCCCGCTCACGAGTCCGCGCCTGAACGACCTCGGCCACCCGTCTATTATACATATAGGTACAGGGTATATCCAAAAGCAGCTATCCGTTGTATATATACATATATTTTTAGTTTATACAAGTTACAACTTAGTATCAGCTTTTCTAGTAACATGTCCGTCCTGGTGGTGTAGTGGTAAGCATACTTGCCTGCTAAACCCAAGCTCGCGGGTTCGTTCCTGGCCAGGACCGATGCATTTTTTCGGGTGTAAAAATCCTAAGTATGGCTTCCTCCGGAAGGGAAGTAAAGCTGTGGGTCCCATGTCGTACATTTACGGCACGATAAAGAACCTCAAGCCTGAAAGAAGAGGCATCCGAGCAAAATTTACCGGCCGTTTCACGCCCTGAATTGAATGGGACGCCGAAGACCTGAGATGTTAAGAGCGTCCGTAAATAAATAATAATAATAATAATAATAAAGTAATATTATTTCACAGTTTTTAGTTGAGTCTTTTAGTGAAGACCCCCAAATCTTTACATACTAAATAACCTGGTTACAATAAGTATAACGGTTTAGTTGTTTTATTTTGTTGCACTTAACTCTCATTTAACACTTTCAACATTTCAGTGTTATCGTGAAGTAGAACTCTTTACAGTTGCTTCTTTGCAGTCTTTTTTATTTCTTCCCTAACTACGTCAATGTTGAAGTCTCTATGTATATGATCATTATACACGTACCATGCTGCATTAACTATTGTTCTTAAAACTTTATTTTTAAAGGTTATGTGTACGTAATATTGGTCTTTTTTGGTACAGCCCCAGAGATGTATCCCAGGGGTTCATACCGGTTAGGTCACTTGTTTTGTATATCAAGTTCTGAATTTCTTCCATAGAGGCAATGAAGTTTCTTATATTTAATATTTAACTCTTTTTCTTTAGTTACATCATGCTTCTTCCAATTTAACTTTAAGTCTATGGACGTACCTAAGTATTTCATTGTTTGAACTTTGGACTTATTTGATTATGGATTTTTATTGGCAGTGTCTTTATTTTTCTATTCGTAAAGTTCATATGTTATTTCATTTCATACGCATTTCTTTGTCCAAATACTAATTTAATTTCCATATTTTTGGAGATTTCTTGTAGATTCCTCTATTGTATCTCCTACTGTCATTATTCCTATATTACCGGCAAAAGTAGCCATAGTTGTGTCTTTTTTTTTTATATTTCTAGTAAATAAGAGATACAAAATTGTTACATTTCTTTGAGGCACTCCGGCAGCTATATTCTTTATACCACAGTATTCAGTTACATGTTTCACTCTGAAGTACCAGGGTAGGTCCATAAGTTTCCGGCCTCGCCGATAAGAATTATCGCCTTCACTACACCCTTATCTGGTTTCATACCTTATCTGTTAAGTAAATAAATGAAGCTGTAACTTCCGCTCGCTGTGTTCAGTTCATATATAGCTACATAAAGAAGCCTATATGTAGAAGATTGTGACATGTTCAAAACGGAGTATCGAGCTGTTATTAAGTTCTTCACAAAAGAAGCACTTACTCCAAATGAAATTAAATGAAATTAAACAGTATATGGGGAAGCATTCCCCTCATATTCTACCGCAAAAGAATGGGCCAACGTGAATTTTATTATTAATTTTACATTGATTTCCTTTGACTTTTTAATTTTGAAAAGAGAATGTGTTTCTATTTGAATATAAGAATTATCTTAAGTAATTTAAATAAAAATTATGATTTGATTTTTAGAATGGATCGAGAAAGCATTGAAGGCGAAGAGCGTGCAGATCGGCCCTTGGAGGTGCTCACTTCTGAAAACATCACTCTTATGGAAGGAGAAATTATGGAAGATCGGCGGCTCAAAGTTACAGAAACAGCAGCAAGGTTGGGCCATTCTAAAACAACAGTCCTTCCAATTATTCATGAACATTTAAACTTGAATATAGTTAATACAAGATGGGTGCCTAGATTTCTTTCCTCAGTCCAAAAGCAGCAACGAGTCATCTGTTGTCAGGCATTTTTGGAGTTGTGTAGTGGCAATGAGAGAGAAGTTTTGCAAACCATTGTTACAGAATCAATGGAGTGGCATAAATCTGGTGAAGCACTGCCTCTAAAAGCCAAGGTCACTAAGTCAACCAATTAGATCATGCCCACAATCTTTTGGCAATGTGAAGGAATACTCTTCATTGGCTTCAAGGAGAACAACACCATAGTAAATGGGGAGTACTATGCTGGACTGCTACACAGACTACGTGCTTGCATCAAAGAGAAAAGGCGAGAAAAGCTGAGTGATGGTGTGCGCCTTCTTCACGACAACGCGCCTCAGCACACATCTTTTGTTGCAAGGGAAACTGTGAAGAAATGTGAATTCAAGGAGATCGATCATCCACCCTACAGCCCAGATCTAGCTTCCACTATTTCCTCTTCTCAAAAATCAAGAAGAACTTTCGAGGAAGAAAATTTAAATGTGACGAAGAAGTGATGGATGCTGTTTATGCCCATTTTGCAGACAATATTTCTCACTATTTGGGGGGGGGGTGAGGATTGAAATGTTAATTGAAAGATGAGAGAAGTGCAGTTAAATCACAAAGATGTTCTTGAAAGGCAGTTAAATCACCTACTGTAGCTGTCTAGGGAGATATCTCTATTCAAAGAGTCCATAGGTCTTGGTTTTCTTTACTGTTCTGCCGAAAGTGCCAGGTGAGGTAATTTGATGCTGTGTGCGGTGTGACGGTGGCTTGTATTTTTGAAAGGCTTCTCCTCCGGTATCAGTGTATTCTATCCAGAAACAATGAAAGGGGCGCCATCTACTTCCTTTTCTCAAGCCCCAGGACCCTGGTCGCCCTGTTTCTCCCTCATCTCATCTCTTCATCCCCATTGTAGGCATAGGCACAAACGGTTGGTCCTGAGCAAAGCTGAAGTACAGACCCTCCGACCCTAACGATCCAATCTATTCCATTATTTTCTTAACAGATAACTTTGACATATGCGCTCTTGTGCAATTACAAATCATTTCCAGGAATAGCAACAAAAAAAAATACACGTTTGTTTATTGCATCACGTCTTTTTTTAACAATCGTCTTCTTTTAACAATTAAGGTATCACCTCAGCTTTTAATTCCTTCATAAAAAAGCAACTGTTTTACAGGAATCAGTCAATGAAAAAAATGAACAGCCATGATTAATAGCATAAGTCATAGACATCAAAGTGAAACATTGGAAAAATGCCAGCTTCTAATGAACAAACATTTTTATTATTATTCTATAAATAAATCTGCAAAACTTTCTAATGCTCCCTTACTTTTAATAATATTCTGTATTCTGAACTGTTTTTTACATTGTAACACATTCCTTCTCTTGGCGCTACAGTCCAAGGCTGCATCCTCTACCGCCTTTTGAGACATCGAGTATTGCAGAAATGTGATAAGCAGAGTGTCTATTGCGCGTATTCCGAGAATCAAAGGACACCACCTTTCTACCGGGCAGCTCCCCAATTGCCCTCACGTAGATGATTGGACACGTTCCAGACGTCTTTAACTTAGAACCCCGGTCTTCCGGATATCAGCCAGCAACGGTGACAACTTGACCAAGTTGTGATGTTGTAGCACATCTAGTAAATGTTGGGATTCAGCCCTCATGTTATTGACAATGTAAGAAATAATAATAATAATAATAATAATAATAATAATAATAATAATAATAATAATACTTGCATTTATTGCTTACAAACAATTACAAACCTTCTTTGATGACTTCCATTTCGCCTCAATTAGAGGCAACACAAAAGCCAGCTCAGATTACTTAACAAGGCACACGTAATATGTGCCCTTTAGAGATACTTAAATGTAAAAGCATTTCGTCAGAGCCACTGGAAATCCACGATCTTATATTTTCACACACGCTTGTTCAATTGAGATGCGAGTAATTTTGATGTCATGCCTGCAAATGTTAACTGCTGTTACTAAATCGGGCCGATAGTTTTTCATTCCTTATTAATATAACATTTGTTCTACATCATTTAAAAAAAAGTACTATGGTTAAAGGATTAAATAAGGTTACCATGGAAATCATACGAGTAGTAATATTGTTATTTTTAGACGACTTGTACAAAAAGTAGTTCTTTTAACATAAAGCACTTCCAGTGTTACAAATTATGAATTAATACGGAATATGATGTATATTAATATATTTAAGCACATACAAATGACATACTTTATTTTTAAAAAAGTTTTACATTCCTCACGGCGGTTTTGAAACCGGACCATTAATGCAATTAGTGATAAAATACAAATTTGATTTTAACATTTATTGAAGCTGGCCACCTTGGAACTATCTAAGGTTTGAAGGAAATTGACCTTATTTGCTCATGCTCATATGCATACAATGCTGCATTCCTCAGCAAAAAAAAAAAAAAAATAATAAATAAATGAATAAATAAAAATAAATAAATAAATAAATTTAAAACATAAATTTAATATAATATATAAAATGCAATAATAACACATACATGAAATTTGTATTTTTTTCTGATTAAATATCGAGAGATGTAAATAATATTATCATACTTTTTACAGGCATAATTTCCCGCACTAACATTTAACATTATAATATTTAACTTAATGAGAGAGGTACACGTGGTTGCAGTTCCGGTTGCGGTTGCGGTTCCAGTTCCCGCTGAGAGAGGTGTGCAAGTTGAGACATGTTCTACAGAAAAATGGAGAGGACACAAGGCGATTTATATGCTGTTACAAGGTTTGTTCTTCCCTATAGCAAAGATTGAAGATGATTTAAACAACTTAAAGAAAGGTGGTCCCGGCACTCTAGAGTGTTCTAACACCGCTGATGTCATTGTGATATAGCATTAAGAACACTTCAGAATTTCTGAATATTTCACCGTGTGCCACGCACAAGTTGGTAACTGAAAAGTTCCATGTGAGACGTGTTTGCGAACGGTGGATTTCGAGACTGCTGCGGTGCAGATTCACCTGCAGTTGAAGATGATATTACAGAAGGATAAGGCGTTTATTTCAGAAGTAATCCACTGCTGGTGAAACTTGACTATATCAGTTCCATACTGAGAGCAAACAGCAAACCTCTGTGTGAAAATGTCCATCACCATTAACACCAAAACAAGCAAAAGTGGTTGCTTCTGCTGGGAAAGTTCTTGTCATCAATTTTCGCTACGTATGGACGGATTACCAGTATGTTGTATTTGCACATACAATTATAAGTAGATAATACTACAGCGATATTCTGAAAACTCTGCAATGCCATATCGCATGCAACAACTGGATGCTAAACCACGAAATGCAAGCAAATGTTGTTGCAGAATACCTCACAAAAATCAACGTGAATTATGTCTCTCAGCCTCCCTATAGTCCAAATTTAGCCCCGTATTGAAGAAAAACTTTCGTGGGAGGCATTTTCCATATTCAGAAGCAGTGATGAAGGCTGCGGTGGGTATAGTAAAAAAAAAAGTTTCCAGCGTGGACCAGATGCATTGCATACAACAAGGACTACTTTGAGATAGATCATCAAAAGCATGAATATGAGTGAAGATGTATAGTCAAAATAAGTTTTGATCCTTATATATTAAACAACCCTTGAACGTTTTAAAATAATTAATTACCTCCGCTTTCATATTGGTAATATTATGTGGAATTTTAGGCGTTTCTTCGAAGCTCCTCCTAGTGAGAAATCGAAGAAATGTTCGTATTTCTTTGAAACAAATGAGTGGAACAATTTTAATGTATAATTACTAATTTATTTTGTAAATAGTAAGAATTACCTAAAAGATAAAGTATAAATAAAATTTCAATGTCGTAAATAACTATTTTAAAACAATTTAAGCATTAAACATGCATAATAACCGATATATACGATTTTGGAAAGTAATAATTTATTTTCTAAAGGTAATTTAAAACATTTATAATAAAAATATAATGTCTCTGAAAAACGTAAAACTGGGATCTTAAATCTTAAATGGATCTAAGTTTTCCCATGTGCGCAAGTGGATAAGCCGTTTAAAAGATAAGGAACTAGGCAAGCAACCCAGTGCATAGGCTGTGAAAGGTTATTGTAGGGATGCTTTTTAAATACAAAGTATAGCAGAGAGGTGCAAGTATTAAATATGTTGATATAATTTAACAATTAAAATGTAGCATTTTAATAGAATATTATAATCATCAAATTCAATATAATTTATTTATGAATGAATAAAATATCCATTATTCCAAAATATACAAATGAATAATATATTACTAACATTGTAAATGTATGAAAATTTAATTTAATTGTAAGATCACTAGAGCTGATATAAACAACACAAAATAATGCACGGTATTAACAACAAGTATTTAAAATAACCCATATAGTGAACACATAGTGGAAAAATTCGCTAAGAAAACAGCTCCAATGGGGAGCATAACAAGAGTAAACCAAATTAAAACCCTACACACAATTCAATCAAAACTTAACTGACAATGGGCAAGGTATTGAGAAGAAAAATGTGAATAAAGTTATAAAAAATAAATAATTACTTGTTACTCAGGCTAATGATCTCATCACAGAAATTTTATCAATTTTCAAAAAAAAAAAATTGTTAAGCTTTGCTGAAGGGCTCAAACGATTTGGAAACATATTAGGGACTCCGTTTATGTCCGCGCGCAGTCACCGTTCATTGACTCTGACCACCCGATGTCCCTCCTCCACCCTTTCCTCCCGGAGATGCCCCCGTTGGAGGCTTACGCGCAAACGACCAGCCAAGAGCACAGTTGAAGTAATGAAGAATCTTCCTCTGCCCCAAACAATCCAACAAGGTAAATAAAATAAAAGAAGGTAAATAAAAAAAAAGAATTTCAAAGAAAAAACAACGTTCTGGATTGTACGGGAATGTCATAAATGCTTAAAAATAAATTACTGAAATGTCTTTTCTTTGTATGAACAGAAGTCTCGTGTAACAACATCTTTGTAGATTTAACTTTTATTTAAATTGCTTTTTTTCTTTAAGTTAAAATTATTTATCCTCCTCGCATTTTTATTAAACAATTTCAGATATTCAAATTCTAAACTTATTCTTTCTTCCCACTCATTCATCTCTCTTTAGATTAGACTATTGCAATCATAATCTGCAAAATTTCTACCCAATTGTCATCAAGTCACATAAAAGGACTGGGAAATATCTACTGAGAGACAGTTTTAACATACTATGTCCAACAACAGCACCGCCTTGTGGTTATGTAACCTATTTCACTTGTTGACATCCTGTATACGGCGGCTGTGATTGAGCAGTGGAGGAGAACTGGTGAAAGGCCGGCCGGTACAGGAGCTAGCCAGTCAGGCAACTCCTCTCCCCGTTCCATAAACACTGTAGCCTTCAGTGTTTTCATGATTTCATCCGACCTGGCCTTTACTGGTACGGCACCCATCGTGAACAACCACACGGATTAGGTGTTACCTAATATCAGAGGGGGACATGACACCTTTTAGTTACGTCAGCATTTACTGCAACGCTCGAGATAAAAAAGGCGATCGACAGCTGAAGAATCCACTGACCTATTCGGGTAGAATGTATAGTCAGTTTTTAAAATATACACTTCCAAAAAATTTTTATATTAAACTAAAAAAAGATATACTTGTTTCAAGAAAAAATCTATTATAATTTATTCTTTTTGATTATGTTTCCCGCCCTAAAAACATTTGAAAATAACCAAATACAGCTGCTGCGATATTAGTAACTGGGGTAAAGCTTGGGATTCACATTGGGGTCGCCGCCTGGTCGCTTAGGAAAATACTGCGATGGATATTTCCTTTCCACAACTTTTTCGTTCTGTCATTTTATGTTTTATTCCGCTGGTCCTGCTACAAAGCAGAAAGAGCCAAGTCTAGGTGGGTAGGTGCGGCGTGATGGTGGTTTGTACTTTAAAAAGTTGCTGGTATGGAATAGGCCCTTTTGTAGAAGTTGCTTAACAGGCGTCGGGGTGTTTTATCTGAAACACATATAACTTCCGTACTTCACCGCCTCTGGATCCTGGCCGCCCTTATCTTCCTCATCTCATTCCTTTCTCCTTGGGGGCGCAGGCACAAACGGTCAGCCCTTAAGTAAGGCTAAAAGTACCAAATTCAGAAATTTACTGAAGCTCTCCTTTTCCTTGCATGCCAGCAGAGTCCATCGTGACCAACTTTCCATCTGTTCGATCTCGTAAAGGACAATGGTAGACAGTTTTTCCTCCATTGTTCCGTACCTTTACATTCAGTCAAAATTTATTTTGTGTCCATGATTCCCCCTCATCACAAATAGGGAAAAGTCTCCCTTTATAATCATCCTCCATGCCCCTAGACTGAGTCACGCAAGCCCCTATCTAGTGAGTGTGGTCCCTATTTTGATGCACTGCTCCAATCACCATTCAGGTTTTATCCCCGATTGTACTTGCAACGAAACCATTTCTCTGCATTGCGCAATTGTCTGCTGCCTATCCATATCCTTCAAGAGGTTCTTAACCTTCCTTCATACGTTCTTTCTATTCCGCTGACCCGCCATCCTAATGAAGCCCTCCATATTGTATCTAGTCCCTTTCTTAATGTGGATGCCCATATCATGTTCCGTTCCATCTCCAGTTGTTCATGATAGCACAATACTCTAATTAAAGTTTCGCTTCCATGAAATTCGCAGCCAGTACTTTTGCTACTCTGATTTTACACTCTATGATCTTGTTGTAGACCCCGAATCCCCTTTTAATTCCGCAATTAGCTGATACCTTCCCCAGAAACACAATTTCTTTCAGAAAACATGTTCTCACTGAATGTAGGCCCGCAGTTAGTTTTTAATCCCCAAATATATGTCATTGAAGATCTCGCGGTGCTCTATAGACCGTTTCTAGTACATCTACAGGCATGTCTGGATTCTGCTAATAATAGGAGAGTTTCTGCTACTTTGAATAGTGCTTTACGTTTTGTCATGTCCATATGCTTTGTTCAGCTTCCGTTCATCGTAAAAGTAATGATCAAGTATGCGAAAGTCTTCACGTTGTTTAGCGCCTCTCTTCGCCCTACTACTAACCGATCTAATCTTGAAAGTCATTGTTTATATGTTTTATTCAAATTTACAGTATGTAAACACTTTTCGCAGTGAGTCCAAAGTCTGTCCAGTCTTCTCTGTAGGCCGTTAATCGTCGTAGAACACAGTACCATAACATCCGTGTGTAAAAGTAGAGCAAAAAATTGTATTCATTATTTTGGCTGGTACACATACCGAAAGAATGAAGATATAAAATAAATAAGCAATTTTTTATTCATATTTGCGGTACAAGGATAAAGAATCTAAAAAAATTTTTTTTTTGAAATGAAATTAAACTATCAACTTATAAAAGTGATAGCGGTTCCTATGTCAATGATCTAAATTCTCGACGCTATCTAGGGATGAAAAAAGAAAAATAGAAAGTGTAGAAATGGTGAAGATATGCGCTCTATAATGAAGATATTAAAGGAGAGCTATATTTTTATACAACAGAAAAAAGAAGCAATATACATTTAAAAGGAAAGAACGTGCTAAGGAAATGGGTGAATGATAGAAGCCATACTGACATACCAAGGAACAGATGACTATAGCATATTTGATGGCACCAGAACGAAATAAGTGTCCTGCAAGTTTAAACTATAAGATATGATGCTGATGATACCTATATTAGAAAACTGAATTAAAGTTAAGAATAACTGAATGGTGTTTGACGCCAGGTTTTCCAATGATGCATCAAGGCGGTGTACACTGACAATACACGAAAAATTGGGTAAAGATTTTTTTCCAAAAGGAAGGACGCATCCTACGACTAAGTTTTAGGTACTTCTTAGGCATTTGCCATGATGAGAATTGAGAAAAACCTGAAAAACAATAAATTAGGGAAAACCTTTCTGGCGGGAGTCGAGCCGGAGACCTGTTTAATCTGTATCTTAATGACTAGGCTAACCATATCGGTAAGAATAAAACGGTTACTTCCCTATAAAGATGGCACCCTGTTGGCATTCTTTTTAATTGGCGTTATACGCACTGAAACTCTTTATATTTGTGCTTGTTCTTCAGATTTTGCACATTTAAATTATTACATAAAAATATAGTATTTATAATTTATTTAAATTACGTTTTACCATATGGAATCCTAAACAAGAGCATAATTACAGTAGGCGAAAAATAGTAAAGGGTAATCGAGAAATCGCTCCGCAGCAATTGTGTAATCGAGATTTCACTAGGGAAGCGAATTCGAGTAGCAGCACTGACTGTGCGCCGAGCGTAGAGTTATTGCGTTCACTTAACTACCAAGGTAAGTACACACCCCAATTACATAATATAGTTAGTGGATTTTGATTTTTTTATCTACATATATGTGTATTTTATTGTTAATTAACGTGAGCAAATAACATATGACACTAATTTCAAAAGAATAATCTGTTAGAAAACTACTTTACCAATTATTCTGGGGGAGGGGTTCTATATATCTAATGTGCTTAATTTTGTAGGTTTTGAAACTTCCAATTACGTTCCTGTAAAAAAATAAAAAGTACATTTTGATTGTTTTTCCCTTGTACCCTTCAAATAGCACGCAAAACTCCAATTTAGGCTTTGATAATTGAATCATCAGTGCGAGAGCACCAGCAACTCAAGGAACCGAAAATATTCCGCATTATTTCATAATAAACATACGGAAGAAAGATTGTTAATAGTTAGTTTTATTTAAGCATTTCCCCCTCTTAAGTTCATTTCACATTTGCCAAAAATTATGTCACAAAGTGTGCTCATGACTTATCGTGGTCGCTTACGAACAACAGCATGCTCCGGTATGTAAGACATAGTTCATGGCTACCAAAAAGACACAAAAGTAGCAAGAAAGAGAAATATTACATGTCCATTAGAGTCGAGATACTGCTGGGCAATGTTGTTCCTCTGTCATCTTCCTTCCTGCATGCACATCTGTTTTGCAGACAATCATTCATCCACCATCTAACAAGATGGCCTTAAGATACGCATTCACGGTTCGTTGCTCTGTCTTAGGGAGCAGGGGTAGCCATTAGAGTAACAGGCCGCCAGCTGATTTCATTTGCAGAGCGGTGAACTGCATTACTGTCAGTGTTCTTGTTATAGTTTCTACAAACGACGAATATATTACACTATTCGTACATAGATAGACGATTTTATGAATTGAGTTTCAACAAAATATCACTTTTATTACATTTGGATAAAAATCGTGTTTTGTAGAGAGGATTATATCGTGTGATCAGTTTTGTATTCCTCCTCCGCTCGTTAGCCGGGTATAGGTGATTACCGGGAGGGTAAAACAAGCCAATCTTACCACAATATACAACCAATTTCACAGGCTCATTACTTACCAAATTATCAGATGAGGTATTGCCATCGCCCGCCTTCATTCTCCACACATTTTGGCATCTCTTTAGGAAATTATTCATCATGCTGTAGCTCATTTTGAGAAATCCGGACAATTTCCTGATGAATATTATCTTTGAGTTCTTGTATGGTGTGCGAGCTCGTCTTGTGCACGACATGTTTTAATTTACCCCAGGTAAAATAATCGCAGGCTGTTCAATCGGGGGACCAAGGGAGCCACAAATTCCTACTAACAACTCTGTCTTGTGGAAACACGTTGTGAATTGCTCTCGTGGAATTATTCGCAGGTGAGCAGTAGCAGAGTCGTGCTGAAAAAATGCATGATCACGCTTTCTGACCGTTAATCTCTGAAAAATGGGCTAGTATGGTATTCCCTTAAGTAACAGAATCAACCTAGATGCTCCAAAATAATTGGCCCTATGAATATTTCAGCACAGAGTTAACACGTATGAATCGTACATAAAGACACGCTGTGCTGTTGTAAACACACGAGACATAGTACACTTTATGTATACTCTGGAATTAAAAACGATGAACACAACACACTCGGAAACAGCTGCGCTACGACTGCGACATTCAGCAAGTCAACAAGTAAGCAAGCAGGCTTGCTACCTTCTCCACGGCGCGGCAAACTACTACTTTGTTACGTTGATTGATGCTACTTTGTTTTATTCGTAGAATATATCAATTTAATAAGTATGTTATGAATGCCATCTATAAACCAACTAAGTTTGAGTCGCATTTGGGTGTTTCAGGGCTCAATTCCCTTGGAGCCAGCTATCCTGCCCTTGGGTTAGTTCTAGTTGTTTTACCTTTCAGGAATTTTCCGCTCTGCCATTTCATTCCTTTGGGTCCGCTACAGAGTGGAAAAAGTCAGGACTGGTGCGGTGTGACGGCGGCTTACGCTTTGGAAACATTTCAGCCCCGGCCTCTGGTATGAAGCGAACCTTCCTACTGGTTCGAACTCCTTGGCGTCTGATTGCTCTATAAGAAAACAATGCAGGGACTCCATCTGGATCCTGCGCTGACGGTGTCTCCCTTACCTCATTCCTTTCTCCCGGAGGTAGCTCTATTAAAGGGCACAGGCACAAACGGCCACCGTGAGCAATGTGAAGTACCAAAGTATTTTCCTTTGCCCCAAGCAATCTAATCCAATTCAACGTCATTATAAAGTTTATTGACGATGGACGAGGCATTTTCTACAGGTTTGTACTCACTTTCTTGAAGTATTGTGATGTAAAGTAATCGACACAGAATGGGCAGTTGTCTCTTCACGTGGACATGTTGGTGTTATTGTTTCGCCAATTGAAGTTTTGGCTGAGGATGTGAATAACAAATTCCAGAGGTTTCTATTGCTTTTTAAGCCGCTTGTGAATCAACTTCAATGGGTATTTCTTAACAGGTATCAGTTTCTGCTTAATCCAGTTCCCTGCAGTTCAACTTGAAATACAGTACATTGGGATGAAGTTTAATTTTGAGTATTCTATTGTGTTGAGATCCTGTTCTTGGACCCGCCCCTGTATTGCGTGCACTTTCTTCTTCAGGAGATATAGAGCCATAATCGGTGTGTCAGATGAGTTGATGATGTAGTATTTGCAGCCAATTTAGTCGGCTATTGGCGTGTTCTGGACATGTGCGAGGCGGTACCCAAAAATGAGCGGAATTATTTTTAAATAATTTTTATAAAACTTTAAAACATTCCTCACATATTTTCCCCCTGTTGGAAACAGCTGTTGAATTCTTGACCAGGGATGTTGTTCAAGACGCTAAGTGTATCTTCTTTCATCTCATCCACATCGTTTCCATTCCAGAGTTTTCTTCATCAGTGAAGATAAAAAACAGAATTCACATGGAGTAAGGTCGGATGAGTATGGGGAACGCGACACAAACACGAATTTGTTTCCGTCTTTTCAAAACATGAAGATCAAAATAAGATTCGCTGCTTGTTCTAGAAGAATAAATTTATTGTTCACAATCATTTTTATGTAAAAATATCAACTTTGCCTCGACATTTGAACGCATTTGACTAGCATTCTTGGACTCTGTGAATTTGAACATTTCACTGGCTTCTTTGGTTTCTGGATCATACCCAGAAAGTTTAGGTTCTTATGCAGCTCCTCCTTCAGTCACAAGTGAGTGTCTTTCTGCTCTTTTGTGAACAAGTGAAACATCCATTTCTTGAGCAAGTTTTCTATTAAAACGCGCTGACAGGTACTCCATAATAAATTGGTTTCTTCAGAAACTTCCTCTGTAGTCCTTGACGATCTCCATTACTGACCTGTTGAACTTTTCCAATGTTTTCCTCATTTCTGGGTGTTGAAGAACTGTAGGTCGTGGCAGGTCTTCAATTGACATGTCTCCATTTTTTAAACGGGAAAACCTATCGCAGACCTGTGATTTACCCCTGTCTTGCTGAAGCGTAACAATGGTCTCAGCTGCGGTTTTCCTCAATTAAAAAAAAAAAATTCAAGCGCACTGTTTGTTCCTTGTGCACACCCATTACAAATATTGCAGGATATCGCACACAAAGCAACACCAAAGATGAACCAGTCCCCACAGAATGACCCTTGGTGAGAAACCCCTAGTAACAAACCTAGCAACACACAATTGGTTACTATAAAGTCACGAATTATGTTGCAATTCGGTTATTTTTCTGTCTCGCCTCTTGTGATCCGGCCTTCTCGTAAAGCAGAAATAATAATTTGATTCTGGAGAATACTATCTGTTTTATTGCTTCTCCTGTTACAATTATCAGGGCTTGCCAGGATATAGAAAAATGTGGAGCATTATGCCAGCCAAACATGAACATTCCTCTGCTGCAGAGAAAGATCCAGTTTTCATCACAAGTAACAAAAAAGAGCAAAAGACAAGTGATTTCTGTTGCACAAAAGCAATTCGATGTGTCCTTTGCTTAATTCATGTGGAAATCATTTACAAATGTTTTCTCCAGTAGTTTGAGTATTTGCTTCAATAACTTGCTTCATTTGACCCCAAAAATCTTCTTGAGCTTTCTCATCTTTACAGCTCATATCTGACTTACATGAAATTTTGAACACTAAAGTATGTGCAAAACATTGGTTCGACAACAAATGGAGCAAGTTAAGTGCAAAATCTGACATATTTTTAACCGATATAAAGCACTTTTTCACTTTATATATTTTAAACTAAAACTACTATTAATTTCCGGTAGGTTTTTGGAATACTTTTAATGTTGACATATTTTATAAACATAAATGACATGTCCAAAAAACTTAAAAGTCTTTTACCATTGTCTCCGACTATCCTGACAGACACGAAAGGTTGTGTGTACAGCGAATGTTTAAATGGTAAACCTGATATAACCTCCAACTTCATTTATGGCAGCACAGAACGGCGAAAATCTAATTAAAAACCTATTTATATAAACAAGAACGGTTCATATTTATGGAAATGAAAGTTTAGGTGAAAGTCTTGGCTCAGAGCATTTAATAACAGTGTACATACCAACCAGAGTTTTAAAACAAAGAAAACAAGTATCTAAATGATCTGTATAAAAACTTAATTCAGCTTAGTTCATTTGAACGATTTGAACGATATGTGCATACTTTTTTCAGCCATTCTTAATAATTTTGTTTATTCCATCTATTTTCTAGTTGCAGGCAAAACTTTTCCTGAAGAGATATCATGCACTTTCAGAACTAAGGTTATTGTTACAAATATAATTTTAATGTGCTAATGCCCGCTCACATCCACACTGGCGCGACAGAGTTACAATTCGAACACCTGGTACCAGCGAACTACCTTATGCTAGATGATGAAGATGAAGATGGAGGTGATAGTAAGGGTAGAATGAATGGGAGGGGAAACCGCATGACCCGGAGAAAACCTTCTAAGACGCCATTTCGCTAGTTATTTTATCATAAATAAAATATAAATATTAAAACTTATTTTAAATTTCGTTTAGTAAAATATTGGCAGTATATTTTTAGACGAGCTAAGAAAATTCTGCTTTCTTCTCCCTTTTTACATACGAAGGTTAAATTCCGAGCATTTCTGAATTACTTTGCTTTAAAATGTTGGCATTTTCGTTGTTCATAATATTAATATTTTAAAAGCAAAATTGCATTGATTAAGTCTTTGGAAGTTTGTAAAGTTATCAAATTACCGCCTGAGAGAACCACATAAAGGGTTATTAGAGTCGGTTTGAGAGCTTCAGCGCAAACATTACCCCAAAATTAATGTTTTCAAGGAGAAAATTCAGAAATTGTAGAATTCATATAAAACACACATTAAAAATATATCATAATGTCTTCTAGAAGAATTTCCAACAGCGGCATTGTGACACCAAAACGCACCCATGATATTACTAATTGGGAAGTACTGTTTTGAAACGTCTTCCAAGGCAAGAAAGAGTATTCGCTAGTTATTACTACCAGCATGTGTTGCTAAAGTGTGACATAGCTCAATAAAAGTATGAAACCACATACTTCACAGATAGTTAACTGAAAAATACACCATGGTTTGGAAACCACTTCTATTTCCACGAGTATACGAAACATCAACTACTTCTGTGTAACACATTACCCGCATAACAGCCACGCTGCAGGTTACAGCAATTAAAATGCTCTAACGACGCCCACATGCGCTATGTTAATCGAATATGTTACGCTCATGTAAGAAGTGACCTGATTTTGTTGCACCGGACGCCAAGAGAGGAATGACCGCGTTCCATGTAAGGTAACAAACAGCAATGCAATAACTTGATATAACTCATAGCGGCAAGTGAAAGTGTAAGCAGCTTAACGCCTGTCTTACATCCCTGGTCCCAAATAAATATAGAGCAACGACATCGCTCCCCTCCCAGATATGTCACGCGCTGCTGCAGGGCAGAGACGGGACCAAATGTATGCTATCTCTGATTTCCTATACGGAATCTGAAAGTTGTCGAAACCCAACAGCATTAAAGATCCAAGCGAAGGCAGGCATAGTTAAAAACATATGACGCTATGAGCGTCTGGAGATAGACATGCTTAGGGAACTAGCAGGTAGTTAGTTTTCACTTGGTGTTTTATATGAGCTCCTCCTTGGTCTAGTGGATAGCATTTCCGGATGCATGGTTTGAGCGCTGTGGGGCGTCAAAGTATGGGCGTGCGTTCAACATTTTGGCAAGAAACTTCCACCAGTCCAACAAGAGCACTACATCGTGCATTAACTACAAAAGGGCGGTTCGAATTGTCGACCACCAACGTTATTACACAGCGGTGCAAAGCTTGGCGTACACGGTCAAAGACTTGTGGTTGTGTGCGCTGCACGCAAGCATCCATGCGATGAGACGACATCGTGAACTTGCGCAACATGCATGTGTTAACGTATGCAGTTTTGTGTACTGAAATTCCATGTAACTAAATACACAATCACAATTCAATGAGAATAAGGGAAAGTTTTATTGGCAGGTAAATCTATCTGCGCGCCTATATATATATCTGTAGTTGATAAGCAGCGTGTGTGATAGAGCAACTAATAAATCCACAATGAATATATTTTTAATAAATTATAATTTTCACATTTCCTGTGTCTGTTAGCACATGTTTTATTTAGATAGATTTTTAATGTGTATGCTGTTACAATGCAAAAATCTGGATATATTTTTAATTTGAATTTAACGATATAATTTTACGAAAGTTCTACAACTCTGCTTATCTCACAATTATATTCCCTTCTGCGTGCTATTACTGCGGTGCGTTTATCACACAAGTAGTATTATTTTGCAAGTGCTGCACTGTCAAATAGTGTCCCATACTAATTGGCACGGATAAAGCCTAATCCTCTAACCTCTACATTTTTTTTATTTTTATATCTTTGAGTATGTTATAATCTTGCATAAATGTATTGTAATATATATATCTTTCATCCACTGCATGCTAAACACCAGTTTTTGGGCAATCTTGAATGAATACATAAAACATAAAGAACAAGGCGTTAATAATAAAATGTATTTATTTATATAAATCATTCTATATTTTTCATTTGTACAAACCATGCAAAAACAAAGAATTAGTGTTGGGCAAGAATCTTCCCACAGACCGGTCTTGCTTTTACCAAAATTTGGATTAAAGGTGTGTGCTGCGGCACTATAAATCTGGAAGGCAGCGTTGGCCAGCCAAGAATCCCATTGTTCTGGTCGAGAGGAGGAAGAAAGAACCATGTTGCTACATATTGCTTGCTCTGACAGAGAGCAATCTCCGAGGAATTATAGTGTTTAGAAGATTCCTTAAGATCAGTCAGATAAACGCAAGCTCATACATTCCGCTGGGCAGATCGATAAATAAGAACCCATTTGCAAGAATGGCGCCGTGAAACAAATTAATGGTAACACCGGCATTCTTTCTGTTCTGGCGGAAAAGTTAGCGTTTAAAGCCCCCGTTTTTTTTTACTACTGAGGCAATATCTGGACACTGATGATACATGAGATGAAATGATATATTAGGAAAAGGAATTCGTAACAAAGGAAACGTTCCCGGCCTATGTTTAGAGTACCTCCCCGGCATTTGCCATTTATGAGGACTGAGGAAAACCTGAAAAAAAACCTTAGGAGGACGGTCCTGGCGGATTCGAAACCCAGACCTTCCGCTCACGAGTCCGCGCCTTAACGACCTCGGCCATCCGTGGCGGTAGAAAAATATTTTTTTATTTAGGAGATATTACCCAAAAGATACCGATTATGACGTAGAAAGTAAACAAAAGAAGGCTGTTTAGGCCTGGCTAGTGATTCTGTAACCACAACTTTAATTGCAATAATGTTACAGAAATGTCCAGCAAGTGACTGACAAACGGTAACCCTCCACCACTTCCTCTCATTATATGTCAGTGATATATTCATTTTAATGTATCGGTCTGAAAGACACTCGCCAAAATAAATTTATTTTTTATTATTTTATCGTTATCAAATTTCACTGTTTCAACGTTCAATTTTAATTACTCAATTTGTAGTTTACTCTTAAAACAAGGCTACACGTATATTTGTCCTTCACAAATTAGTGCTATAGTAAATAAATATAAATAAATAAATAAAATCTGTATACGCCACCCTGGTACCTGGTTTCCTAAACCAGGGCGTGTATGTCAAATTTTCCATTTATTGTTATTATAACTATACAATTCAATAATATTTTAATACATTATTTTACAGTTTTTCCTAATAACTACATTAAATAATTAGATTTATATTTATTTATTTAGTGCTATAGTCAAAGTCATCTGTCATTAAACACACTTGCTATATATTGTAGTGTAGAACTCTCTCAATGTTCATTTTTGGGCTGACGAAAATGTCCCCATTCAGTTTTTGATACGTCATGACAGGAGCATCTTTCTTACATTTTAACGGTCCTTTTTGAAGAAGTGTGTTGTATGTCAATGTTGGGACATTGCCTTATTTTTCTTATACTGCTAGGGTCCTTGTAGGTCAGCGATTCCCAAATAAATAGATAGCTAGAATGGCATCGACTTCCTACATTTGCAGTTATTTTTACTGTTTTGAAAATTGACTATCTGGTCTCATTGAAACGACGCCTCATCCATAAACAACACATTATGCTGAACTCAGGGCTTACACATTATTGACATTCACAAAACTGTAACAATGCAAGAAAATCAGCTGGTGACAATATCTGTACTTGCTGTGAATGGCACGAATACGACAGGTATTCACACTATTGCATTTCTACAGTAGGGACATGTACTACCAAACATTTTAGTAGTAAAAATCCTAAGTAATGTCTTCTTTCAGAAGGGAAGTAAAGCCGTGAGTCCCGTGTCGTAGATTTACGGCATGTAAAATAACCACAAGCCTGAAAGAAGAGGTCTCTAAGCAAAATTTATTGCCCGTTTCACGCCCTGAATTGAATGACCTGAGATGTTAAAGAACGTCCTTAAACCTAATTATAATGTACCAGCAAACAGCTTTTCAAAACTGATATATCCTAGGACTTTACGGCCAGCTGTTATTTCAGAACTGTGTTGCTCCTGTCTTATTCTAGACATTTCATTTCCAAATGGTAACAACGGCTGTACATTTACTAACTATGCTTGTACAACGTTGTATTAATTACTGTGTCTTACTAAGTTAAATAGCAACTGTGGCAATAAAGTTATAAACGTATATGAAGACAACCATATACATTTTAACTAGCTATTATCTTCTTTATCGAACTGTCAATTGACTTTAAGTGACGAGCTGGTGATTACGGGTCATAATATGATCCTGTTGAAAGCGACTTACTCCCTAGATGGCCTCACCCAGTCAGGAGTGGAACCCGTTTCGTCCCTATATGTAACCCATAAAGACCTACGCCCTGTGCTTGAAGAGCCTCGTAAAGCCGAAGATAGAAACAGCAGGTGCTTGCAAGTGAACGAGAAAGGGCCAGCATGGCCTTCTCTCTGAGCTGGCCAATTCGTCGTCATCTGCTTGATCAACCGGCCGCGCCCAACCAGAGGCGCTTGGCGCCAACTGAACCAAAACAAAGGGGAAGTTGAGAAATTCTATCGCATTCTTCTATAAGTGTTACATCTTTAAACTACGAGGAAGCATACAGGAAAATCCTTAACAACAGACCATAAGTAAACGGGACAAAGTTTGGTATTTGAAAATTTAAAAATGTTACCTTATAAATAAAATGGAAATATTACGTGTTATACTCAACAAATTGAAACCTACAGAACAGCTAATGAATAAAAAAAGTAATTTTAATATTTAACTTTGAATATATAGTATAATAACAAAATAAACTATTCCATTAAAGCTTTCGGAATTTCTTGTCATTTTTCAACAGCTCTGTGTTTTCCTGTTTTCTTTTTCTATGTTGACGCTAACTGATTTTAGAAGTTATTTTATTTTGCTTTGTAAGTAGGTAATATATATAATATATATTATATACTATATATGTATATATATAGTATTTGTCTTCTTCCTTTAGTATTTCTTTAAGATTGTTGCCTTATCTCCTTATCATTATCTTTATAAAATAAAATATTTCTTGCTTTATTATTTTTTTAAACATTTGTGTAATTCCATTAAAGTATCTCAACTTTTCTTTAGAATTAGCATTATTTTTAAACTATTCTTTGTTTCCTGTGGCAACTGAATGAATGGTGTTTAACGCCCGTTTTTACTACTGAGGCATCACAGGCGATGGACACTGATGATACATGAAGTGAAATAATAAATTGGGAAAGGATTTATTTTTAAGGAAGGAAGTGTTCCAGGCCTAAGTTTAGGGTACCTCCCCGGCATTTGTCATTTACGAGAACTGAGGAAAACCTGGAAAAAATCTCAGTCAGGGAGGATGGTGCTGGCGGGATTCGAACCCCAGACCTACCATTCACGGGTCCTCACCTTAACGACCTCGGCCACCCGTGGCGGTCCTGTTGCAACTGTTTTCTCGTAGCGATAGAGAACTGGTGTAGGTAAAATTTCTTCCGTAAATAAAATCATAAATGATTGGAATGAATTGCGTCCAATTGTTTTTTAGGGTTGTCTTTCTCAGACAACATACTAAAGTATCCTTAAATTGTATTTGCAAAAATATTTAATTGATATGAATGCAATTAGTGTTCAAATGTGTTTTTCAATCACTACTTGAAATATTGTTTAACTCATTATATATATATATATATATATATATATATATATATATATATATATATATATATATATATATATATATATATATATATATAATATGATTAGCTTCGTTTAACTTGTTTATAATATTGTTCAAGCTGATAAATGTGTTAGCCTAAATATGCTCAATTATATTTGACATAGCTAATAATTTTATAAACGTATTTTATTAGTTAACATGTTTAAAATTGAGTAGACATGTATTTAATTAGTTTGACGTTGTGATGTATCTAACCAGATTGACATGGATTTAGTTCGGTGAAATGTATTTAATATGTTACCATTAAGCTGAAACTATTTAATTACTTTGACATATTTAATTAGGCCGATGTGTATCTAACTAGATCGACGTGTTTTTAATTAGGTGAAGTGTATTTAATTAAGTTAACTGGCATGTAAATATGTGTAAAATTAATTCGACATGTATTTAAATTATTTAGATTGCTTAATTTAATTTAAGGTGAACATGTATTTAATTCAGTAAGCTAGTGTCTTATTGAAATATTTTGATATATATATGCGAATTTCAAGATGTTTTTATACAAACATTATTTGTATCAATCGCTCGCATGGGTCTTTCGACCGCACATGCCATTCATTACACAGACACATAGAAAAAGAATTTGCACTTCAATTCAAATATATTTACAGCTATTATCATCTAATCACAATCACTTAAATATGCATATATACATTAATAAATATAAATGTATACACTCACTTGCATGCACAAACATGAATTAAGATTCAACAAAGCCCTTCTAATTACACGTTCTTTTCATAGAAAAGAACCAAGCTTAGGCCAGTTACCTTCCTGTGCATATAGATCCCAACATGCTAACCTATCCCTATTCGACTTAGCAAACTTAGCTTCAAGCGCAGTCAGTCTCCATTATTGAGCACCTGGATAGTCCATAAGAATGTGCTTCTAGTTACTTGTGTATTCACAAAAAGTATATCTTCTCTGACGAGCCCCATCTGTTATTTGAACGCCTTCCATGCCCCCAAATTAGTCCACGCTAGATCTATTTTGATGGAACATATGTACATCTCTCTTCCCCATTTGATTTTGAGTTCGTTGCCTAATCTAAGTGACATTGTCTCTCTGCATTCTGCCTCTATATTCTGTTGATTAATGTTTCTATAGTTTAGAAATATTTTTATGTAATATTACTAATTAAACTGTAGCCTGATTTAAAAATAGGCGTAAATAGGAAGGTAAAATTTCAAGAAATGTGTAATTCATTATAATATATGTGATTGTTATCTGTTTATATACAATATTAATAATTATCACATTTCTTTTTAAACTAAAGTGGGTACCACTTGAGTGTAATATACATTTTTATAGCAATGAGTGTTACAGAATGGAGTTTCAAGTTTGAGTTGTTGTTTTTTCAACCACTCGACGAATATTATGTTAAGAAATATGATTTATTTTTTCGGAAGTGTGTTTAATTGCTTTTTTTTTAACTGCTAAAGCTCTCGACTTATCAGATCGTAGACGGTAATATAATTTAGTAGCAGAATATGCGCTTTAAGTTGAATTGATTTTTCACTGAAGTTTTTTAACAGCTTAGGTCATCAGCGTCCCATTCAATTCAGGACGTTAAATGGCGGATAAAGTTTGCTAAGAAGCCTCTTCTTTCAGAGAATCTACTCCCACTTTGGGCTACTGGATGCAAGAAGGAAAGTACCAAATACATTGGTGTGCAAACTGAAGTATAACTTTTAAGCACATTTGCTCCGTTTCCAACTCACTCTTTTAAAGAAAATACTGCAACATCTATGACCATTACTGTACGCGTAGAAACCGCCCAATCATAGAAAAGTGTACCAAACATGGAGTTTCGAGAGGGGCGAAGCCCAGGTTCACTGAACTGGCAAAGCTTACACCTGAATGATCTGAGAACAATGAAGCAAAGCCCTGCACCATTAACATAACTGCGATTGTTGTTCGCGCATGCGTGTGTGAGCTATAAACGTGTAAAAATGTAAATGCGACCAGAGCGCAACACCCCAACGCCGCTTTGCAAGTCAAACGAATACCGAATGTACTGTTACGGCGCGTTTAAATAACAAAAGACGTTAGCAACGTAATGGAAGTTTAATCAGAGCGAATATCACCGCGAACATAGCCATATTGTCACAGGTTCGTGAGATTTGCTATAGATAAAGCTGTTCCATTTAAAAGAAATAAGGGCACTGTAAATACTACTGTTTCATACAAATTATAAACTCACTGTGTATTTTCATTTAATCTACAATCATGACCAGCTTAGGCTAATAACAGCAACTGCAAGCAACCAGATTCTGCGATCTGTTAAGTTTTATTTTGTAGCTAACACCATAATCAAATATTAAATTTAAAAATCGAAGAAAAATTTAAAAACGTTTTGTTTATTTTACAAAATTATTCAAAATTAGTCATTTTAATTAAAATTAAATGAGAAGGTTTCCTAAGAAAATAAACTCGACTTCTCTGAACTTCCGCTGAGCGATTTTCAAAATGGAGTCTTAAGTGATGTGCGTTATAAACACAAACCAGTAACTGATGATGCATTGAAGTACATGTCCCATCGTTTCACAAGCCCTGAAATCCAGCAGCATAAAATTCTTTGGGCCGCTGTTGGAACCTGGCGGTGCTTCATCGTTAGAAAAATGTCATTCGAAATGTGACATTTAAGAGGGCCGAGCAAATAGAAATCGCTTGAAGCAAGGTCAGGGCTATATACAGAATACTGGAAGACTTTCCATTTAGATTTCGCAGCATCTCATTTGTTGGTTGGGAGTATGAAGACGCGCATTGTCATGCAAGAGCAACACGCCTTTGATGATGATGATGATTGTTGTTTAAGGGGCGCACAACAGCTGAGGTCATTAGCGCCCAAACATACTAAAAACTGCGTCAGTAGTAAAATATAAATAGTTAATACAAATCAAGTCTGAGCAGCACGTTGTGCAACAAAATAAAAGCCCATAACAAATAACAAGCGGGTGTAATGGTCAACAAAGGACTGGTATTAAAATAGCCGCAACCGCGAAAACAACAGTCCTACAATGGGCTAAAAAGGGTCAATAAAACCCTATAACCATTAACACTAGAACATATAAAAACTGGTAGTAAAATAAATCAGCAAAAGCTGAAAATAAACCAGTATTGTAAAAGTCTAAACTGGTAACAATAAAACCCCAAAACAGTAACAAGGGTTATATATAACAACGCAATAAAAGACTGGTACTAAAAATAATGCATCAAATGCTGAAACAACAACAGTCTTAAAAGCGTCTAAAAATGCCGTCGGGGATAAAAAGAGAACACCTCACACCTTGCTCCAAAAACCACAAACACGGATAAAACGGAGCACACGCTCAACAGCAACCACATCATCTGCAAGTATTTCCTCAATAGAGGAGGGCAAACCTAGTCTATGTCTAAAAGCTGTCAGATGAATACAATCAATTAAAATGTGACGCACTGTAAAGGGGTGGTCACAGTGAGGGCAAGCTGGAGCGGGTTGACCATTAAAAAGGTGAGAATGACTAAAACGGCAATGCCCAATTCTAAGACGAGCTAAAATTACTTCTTCGCGACGAACAGCGCGAGAAGAAGTCGACCAGTTAAAAGGGGCGGATTTGCATTCACGGAGCTTATTATTTGGGAGTAATTCCCACTCCTCGCGCCAGCGCGAAAAAATGGCTCTACGTAATGAATGTATAAAATCCCCGAAATAAAAACGCTGCTCGTTTTCAGCAGGATCTAAAAGAGCGGATTTTGCTGCAACATCTGCGGCCTCATTACCTGGGAGTCCGACGTGTCCAGGCACCCATAGCAGCGTTACCCTGACGCCAGCGTCGTAAAGGGTTAAAACTGCATTCTGGACCATCTGTACAAGGGGGTGGAGGTTGTACAGGTTTCTAAAACTTAAAATGCCACTCAAAGAATCGGAACATATAACACTGTTCCCCAGCCCGTGGTCAGAGATAAATAAAACCGCCCGATAGATAGCATAAAGCTCCGCCATAAAAATAGATGTTGCAACGTTAAGACCATACGTAAAACTAGCCCCATTAAAAACAAAAGCACATCCTACACCTGTGTCAGATTTTGAGCCGTCGGTATAGATAAAATTCCAGCCATTAAAAGAGGATTTGACCTCGCTAAAAGAACAACGAATAATATGTGCTGCAGTCGATGATTTCGGACAGGACGTAAGCCCGAGATGAACGGGGGCCTCTGCTAAAATCCAGGGGGGAGAAGAAGTTTCCCCGGCTAAGAAAAAAGCAGGTAACTCAATGTCCAACGTCCGTAAAATCTCCCGAAAACGAAAGCCAGGAGGCTTAGGAGTAAAAGACCGAGCAGCATAAAAACGATCAAAAGACACATTAAAAAACGGCCCATTCGTGGGATGACGAGGTTGCGCAGCTAAGCGACAGCCGTACGCAGCTAGTAAAACATCCCTACGATGAAACAACGGAGGTTCTCCAGACTCCGCACATAAACTCAACACAGGACTGGTGGGGAATGCTCCAATGCCAACACGGATACCCCGGTGATGAATCGGGTTCAGGCGGCGCAGAACAGAAGGCCGCGCAGAGCCATAAACAACACTGCCATAATCCAATTTGGACCTGATAAGAGCGCGGTAAAAACGTAAAAGTATAGCCCGGTCAGCTCCCCAAGATGTGCCACTTAAAACAGTAAAATACAAAGAGAACGTTCACACTTGCCTCTGAGTTGCGCTATATGCGATGACCAGCATAATTTCCTATCAAACACCAAGCCAAGGAACCGAACTTCGTCTGCGAAAGAGAGTGCGTCTGGGCCAAGATGGAGCGAAGGTGGAAGATACTCCTTGTGGCGCCAGAAGTTCATGCAGACGGTCTTCTCTGCGGAGAAACGGAACCCGTGAGAAACACTCCAAGCGTGAAGGCGGTCGAGACAGCATTGGAGGCGGCGTTCCAAGAGACAGGTTCTCCGAGAGGAAAGATAGATGGCAAAATCGTCCACAAATAACGACGATTGTATTCCTGGTTGTAAACACTCGGTGATAGAGTTAATCGCAATGGCAAATAGTGTGCAACTAAGTACCGAGCCCTGAGGTACGCCGTTCTCTTGAATAAAATTAGATGATAAAACTGATCCCACGCGAACATTAAAAACCCGGTCCTTCATAAATTCCTGAATAAAAACAGACATACGCCCACGTATGTTCCAATCGTGAAGCGTTCGGAGGATACCGCCTCTCCAGCAAGTATCGTACGCTTTCTCCAGGTCAAAAAATACGGCAACCGTTTGACACTTGCGCACAAAACCGTCCATTACATGGGTAGTTAAAGACACCAGATGGTCGACTGAGGAACGATGACGCCGGAAACCACACTGGGCGTTCGTTAATAATTGCCTCGACTCCAACCACCACATGAGCCGTCCGTTAATCATGCGTTCCATCACCTTGCAAACGCAGCTGGTGAGGGAAATCGGACGGTAACTGGAAGGAAGATGTGGGTCCTTTCCAGGCTTAGGTATCGGAACGATGGTGGCCAATCGCCAAGCGTTGGGAAAAGTGCCATTACACCAAATAAAATTAAAAATTCGTAATAAAAAGGCTTTGCCTTCTGCTGGTAAATGCTGCAACATGGCAACGTGAATGTCATCTGGCCCCGGTGCGCAATGTCGAGAGGTAGAAAGGGCATGCTCCAGTTCCCTGACGGTAAAAGGAACGTTGTAGCTCTCCTGATGGTCGGAGGCAAACGAGAAACCTTTCCTCTCAACCTGCTCCCTTAATGCGCGAAACGTAGCCGGGTAATTGGCGGAACTAGAAACATCAGCGAAGGTTCGCCCTAAAACATTGGCGACGTCAGTCGGAGTGGTGAGCACTCGATTTAAAATCCTAAGACCGGGTATAGGTGTAAACCTTGGTTTGCCAGCAACGCGGCGTAGCCGTTCCCAAACTACGGATGAAGGCGTTGTGCGGTTAAAAGAAGATGTAAAAGAAATCCAAGAAGCCTTTTTGCTATCCTTGATGACTCGGCGGCATTTGGCGCGAAGTTGTTTGTAGCAGATCATATTTGCTGAAGTAGGGTGGCGACGAAAACCTCGGAGAGCACCTCGGCGTGCACGCAATGCATCCCGGCATTCATCGTTCCACCAAGGAACCGGTAAGCGTCTGGGGTGACAAGACGACCGGGGAATAGCCTTATCTGCTGCTGTTATGATGACCGTACGGAGGTGCTCGATCGCGATGTCGATAGATGGAAATTCACACCCTGAAAATTCGGCCAAAGATCGATAGAGAGGCCAATTCGCCTTATCAATGAGCCATTTTGACGTGCGCTGTGAATGTGCGTTCGGAGAGAGTACATGGATCTGACACGGAAAGTGGTCACTGGAATATAAATCAGAGATGACGTTCCAGGTGAAATGTACAGCAAGTGAGGCAGAACAAATGGATAAGTCCAAGTGCGATAAGCTATGAGTGCTGTCAGAGAGAAAAGTAGGTTGACCAGTGTTGAGAAGTATAAGATTGTGATTCAGCAAAAAGTCAGCTAAGAGGTTACCTCTTGCACACTCCGTGGCGGAACCCCAAAGGGGGTGGTGTGCATTGAAATCCCCCAAAAGAAGAACAGGGGGTGGTAGCTGAGACAAAAGATCGTCCAGGTCAACTGTGGTGATAGTGCCAGACGGAGGTAAATAAACATTGCAGACTGAAAAACTAAGGCCAGAAAAGTGAACGGTAGCTGCAGCAGCTTGCAAAGGAGTCTGGAGCTGTAATGAGGTGCTGTACACGTCGTTTCGAATTAAAAGTAAAACTCCGCCGTGAGCGGGAGTGCCATCTTCGGGAGGGAGATCAAATCTCACCGAAGAGTAACGACGTAAATTAAAAGAATCACTTGGGCGAAGCTTGGTCTCTTGGAGACACACAAGCAAAGGGTCAGTAGAACGTAAAATTAATTCGAGGTCAGGTCTTCGACTACGGAGACCACGCACATTCCACGAAAGGATAGCCATTGTTAAAATTAGATAAAAGAAGCTAAAAAATTTACCACCTTACTTTTTTGACGGTGCAGGGCGAAACAAACGTCCTTTTTTTAACCGCGTGGGACTCGGTGGTTTTGATGGAGCAGGCACATCCTGCTCCATGACCTCCTCAGAGGGAGGGCTCTCCCGCTGAGAAACATCCGCCGATTCCAAAGCCTGGAATCGGTTGGATGTGGGAATAGGCGGCGACGGCGACCGCCTAGCGGGTTTGCTCCCATCATGGGAGCGAGACCTCCGAGGAGGAGAAGGGCTCTTTTTATTCTCTACCTGAGTTGACGACTTTAAAAAATCTGTACGCGTAAAACTCGTCCTGAACTTAATTTCAGGGGCATTAAAAACAACCGCTTTGGGCTTCACGGTAGAGCGCTTTGGAGAACTAGGAGTAGTTTGGACCCGTGTAAAAACAAGATCGCAGGTCTGCGTACTGCTATCGCACTTCTTGGGCGCAAAAGAAGCTGCTGCGCTGTAGGTGCCGGTCTTAGGCACGACAGGTTGGCGAGACTGGAATCGCTTCCGGGCTTCAGTAAAGGAGAGTTTTTCCTTCACCCGGATCTCCTGGATACAGCGCTCCTCTCGAAAACGAGGGCAATCGCGGGACGAGGCTGGATGTTCGCCGCGGCAGTTGACGCAGACAGGAGCGGATGGGCATGCTCCCTCGTGACTTGCTTGACCGCAGGTTGCACAGATGGAAACGGCAGTTTTACATGATATGCGAGTGTGTCCAAAACGCTGACACTGGAAACATCGCAACGGGCTCGGGATATACGGGCGCACTTCTATCACCTCGTAGCCCGCCTTGATCCTCTGCGGCAAATCGACCCTGTCGAATGTGAGGAAAAGAGTCCGGGTCGGCTGTAATTCCCCCTCTTTCCTTGCCTGCACACGATAAACTGAGGTGACCCCTTGGTCTTCCAGACAGCTCTGGATTTCCGGGTCGGACATTCCGTCTAGAACATTTGTTGTAACAACTCCTCGCGACGAATTCATGGTCTTATGTTTCTCGACACGGACGGGATATCCGTGGAGTAGCGTCGCCTTGAGCAACGAGTTGCTTTGAGACAGGCCAAGTGTCTCCACTAAAAGTGATCCGTTGCGTAGACGGGTACAGGACTTAACGGGCCCAGCTATGGCATCAATGCCCTTCTGAATCTTAAATGGATTTACGGTCGTAAACGACTGACTCTCTTCAGTACGACTAATAACTAAGTAACGAGGGAAAGACTTCTCGATTACTTCTTTTACGTCAACTCTTTTGCGTTTAAAATGTAAAGGATTATTTTCCAGTACCATAGCGATTTATTCCTCCACCATTGCAACCGTCTCCGATGGCGGGCTGCTTCCTGGGCGCCACCCCGGCTTAGGTTACTGGCTCTGGCCTGAACAAAGTAACCTCAGGGTCACACCTTCCTGTGGGCTGACGAAGGGACCCAATCGCCTGCAGGAAGACTACAGCTCATGCAATGGCCCTTCCCCGGGCCTGGCCTTTACCAGGGGATACGCTCCCGTCCTACATGATAACCCTGTGCTGGGAGTTACGCCGTTACCCAGTCACATTTTACCGCGTCAAACACGGGGGCACCCATCAGACAAAGAACAGGGAAGTAGGACTAATAAAACAATAAAAGAGGCGAAATAAAAAGGAGTCAAACGCGCTGAGCGCGGACCTGAGGGAGCAGCTCGGGTGACCCCGGGGTCGCTACGCCCCGTACCCAATAAATTGGGCCCCTGAGGGAAACACGCCTTTGGTTAGGACTCCTGGTCGCTTTCGTTGAATGGCCTTACGAAGTTTCTTGAGGATGTTACAGTAGAAGCCGGTTTTTACGATTTTTCCTTGAGACTTGAATGCGGCTTGCTGTATGCTTGCAAATCCAAAAAGACTGGGTTTCCCCGCGATGGTGTCACATTTTTTTTTTTTTCCGTAGTCTAAGCAGAATGTTTCCACTGCATTGACGCACGTTTTGTCTCAGGCTGGTAATAGTGAACTCAAGTCTCATCACTTGTGACATTTCTGGCTAACATATTGTGTCCTTCATTGAGATGCTGTAATGTCAGACCCGTTCCGTGCATTTTATGTTATGGTGTCACTCATCGTGCACAGATTTTGTTAAACCTAACCTCTCATGCATTATGAGGTAAGCCATGCCGCATGAACAACCAGTACTAGTGACTATAGTGTCTATAGTTACCTTTCTGTCTGCTCGGATTAAGTCTTCAACTCTTTGCACATTCCCCTCTGTGACAATCTTCGATAACTTGACATGATAGTCACTTTTTACCATAGATAAGAAGTATTTCTTTATCAATGTTCTTTGATTCCATATTTTTGCCTATAAAAATAGCACAACGGAGTGTTGCTCGAGGAATGTACACTCACGCAGAGGCGTCGCCATCTTGTAAGTGCTGTTTCACTATTGTAAACATCGATTGGCGCAGTACTAATGCTACCATCTAGCAGCAATAGCCTCAGATACCTCATTCAAACATGAGCTCGATTTACAGTGTATATACAATGAAACCACCACCAACATTCAGAGGCGTGTAAGAAACTTGTATAAAGAGAGAAAAATAACGTCAGTCCTTGAGCGAAAAGATTGCCATGAAAGTCCACCCTCCTTCTGCAGCAATCCTCCAAAATGTCAGTCTCAGGGGGACGAGGTGCTCCTACTCCAGGTGAAAAAGTGACATCATGAGGGATTATCGCTGTTCCAGAGTTGCAAGAAGAAGTTAGTACGTTACTGTACATGTTCATGACTATCTGACATTCTAAACATCACGTGGTTCACAGAAGTGGACTGGTTAAGCGACTTCCAAAGATAGATGCATTCGGCAAACCGGACACAGTTTTGAGGAATTTGTTGAGCCGCTGCATAACGCGAAACACTTTCAAGGTTATTTCCAACAAGATGATGTGTCACATGTTAGCATAACTTCTCGCCTAATCAGAACAACGAAGTCTTGCAGGTTTTCATCATAGTAGGAGCGAACACAATTGTTTAATGACATCATTCTAACCTCACCGCAGCCCCTCTTAAGTTCTGCTTGTAATTCAATGCAATTCAGAATATTTATCGACATGTTACAAGTACTCTAAACAACAATAATAATAAGAATTTTCGCAATCGCTTACGGACATCATTATGGCTACTATGATTCGTAAATTGTTGAAATTTAATGAGGAGTTTAAAAAAGAATGATGTAAATAAATTCTTACATAGTAAATAAAAATTAAGGACAAGAAAGAATGGAATTAAGTTCTAATAAAGTGTAAAGCTACTCTATTAAAATTTACGTTGGAATTATTTTAACTAAATATGGATTCTCTTTGACTCTTTTCATAACAGTCTATCCCTTTTACAACAATTGAATCCTCCTCTATTTTTATTTTTTCTCGATGAATGACGCCATTCATAAACCGCTGTACCGCCACGGGTGACCGAGGTCGTTAAGGCGCAAACTCGTGAGCGGGACGTCTGAGGTTCGATTCCCACCAGGACTTTTTTTTCCTTAAAAAATCCTTTCCCAATATATCATTTCATTTCACGTATCATTAATGTTCACCGCCTGTGGTGCGTCAGTAGTAAAGCGGACGTTCTTAGCCATGTTTTCGCGCATCTTATAATACTACAATACAAAATATAAAAATGTTATATCATTTTTATAAATAATCTACCGAACCTTAAAAAAACTTGATATTATATATACAAGTTCCCTGCTGACAGCCCGTATTTAAAAAAAAGAAATAATAAATACTGTCTTACACATTTACATTTCAAATCTGGAATGGATCTTGATCTTTCTATTCCACGTATTTTCCATTGTCCCATTTCATTCCGTTGATTTTGTTACATGGTGGGCTAGCGCGGTGTGATGGTGGATTGCAATTTGGACAAGTTTTTACACCGTCGTCTAGAATGGAAGCGGACATTCGCGCAATTCGGGGGAGGATGGGGCCTCTAATGGCGTCTGGAAACATTTTAGCAACCCAATCCGCGTCCGCGCAGTCACCGCCCATAAATTCTGGTCGCTCAGTTTCATTCTCATCTCATCCCTTACTCCCGGAGGTGCCCTAATTGGATACGTAGGTAATTTAGCCGTGAGTAAGGCTCAAATACCGAAAATGTACTCCTCCGGCGCAGTCGGTCCTACTTGTCACCTAAACCCAAGATCGCGGGTTCGATCCGGGCTAGGATCGATGGATTTTTCGGGCGTAAAAATCATAAGTATGGCTTCCATCGGAAGAAAAGTAAAACCTTGGGTCCTGTGTCGTACATTTATGGCACGAAAAAGAACCTCAAGTCTGAAAGAAGAGGCCTCTGAGCAAAATTTGTCGGCCGTTTCACGCCCTGAATTGAATGGGACGCTAATGACCTGAGATGTTAAATGAATGAATTGTGTTTAACGCCCGTTTTTGCTACAGAGGCATCACAGGCGATGGACACTGGTGATACATGAAATGAAATGATATATTGGGAAAGGATTTATTTTTAAGTAAGGAAACGTTCCAGGCTTAAGTTTAGGGTAACTCCCCGGCATTTGCCATTTATGAGGACTGAGGAAAACCTGGAAAAAACCTCAGTCAGGGAGGACGGTCCTGGCGGGATTCGAACCCCAGACCTCCCGCTCACGAGTACGCGATTTAACGACCTCGGCCACCCGTGGCGGTAGCTGTTAAAGAGTGTTCATAAATAAAATATAATATAAAAAAAATCCTCTGGCCCAGCCATTCATGTTACAACACTCGAACTGCTGATCCTGAACTGTTAAGTATTTCCACGCCGCACCACGCTTCTGTGACCGGATTGAATAACTTTCTATATGCTTTTCAAAATGTCACGTAAAATGAAATTTGAGTGGTTCATCTAAATTTTAAAGGTATTGTCTTCCCGCTCTAATCTTTAAAGGTTAATGTGAGCACAGCTGCTTTTAAATGCCGATGTTAACCTAGAGCCATAATTATATTGCTTGGTGATCAAATTGTTAAGAAAAAGCTTAAAATTGCTGTCTGAAAGGTAATAAAATGTTTTATACTTTCAGTAATTATTCTCAATTGATGAGGGATTAAGTTCTGAAAATTCGGAAAGTCTGATATCAATGCCCAAAAATACAATTTACTTATTACCTTAGGACAAATAATCAGGGTATTCGCATTGATCGTAATAACATTTGAATAATCTGCTGTTAATGTTTATCTTTCTGGTAAGGCAATAACTTAATTGTTGTAAATTACACGAGGCTCTCTGCTTTTTCCAACATATTGTAACAAAAAGAGTTCCTTTCAAGTTGAAAACCTCCAGTCCGGGCAGTTAAGTCCCTCTTTAACAAACCTCTCAAATTCTTTAATTGTTGTTAAGGAGTGCAAAATTTACTAGAAGACAACAAATCCTGTTAATTTTTGGCATATATTGCAACCAATCTAACACAATAAACGGAATTTCAGTAGTGACAATTGCATCGACTTACAAGTAGATGCCATAAAACGAAATGGGATCGATTTAAATACCAGTACTTTATATGAATCACCCTGTATTTTTTTTCTATCATAAACATTGAAGACGATATGAACAATATAATTGCAAAATCTTAAAGAGCTAATAAGGTTTGCTATTTAATAAATATGCATACATTTTAAACTTTATTTTATATTAAAATTGAGATTTTATGCACAACTTTCTTTATAAAATGTGTTTTTAAACGTATTTCCCACTCTGTATTATAAAGGCAACTTTCAAAAGTGTTATATTATTGTATTCATTTACCTGGTAAGGTATTTAAAACAAATGAGTTATATAATTATTTTATACATACGTCTATAGCCAGACGTCTGGACCAGTAAATACGAATAAAAAAGTTGATGGTTCTCATAGCAAGTTCTAAATTTACCCGGCGGCGTGTAAAACGACATACGAGCTGGAATGTCTCATTTGATATGCACTGCATCCCAAAAGAAGTCAGTCTTGCATACAAAACTTCTTGTCTACTGCATCAAGCAGATTCCAGGTAAGCGTTGCTGGTTCATCTAAATTCACGACGCAGCGTGTTCCCGCCAGAGAACGTCATTCAGCTAGGCCTCCAAGTCTGAGTATCTCTGTACGTTTTATACCGGGAACATCGGGTGTCGGCATTTTCCAGGATTTGCGACTTTTTTTATGGTGTTCGTCACATCAGGTGCATTTCAGAAAGGTTCGCATCTCAGCAAGACCAACTGTATTTACCAGACCCCAATGAAAAAATGGCGACAAAAGTAGCCCTATTACTGCCAATAGCAAATACCGAACATTTTTGCAATACTATGTTTACAACATAACGTTATATATCTTTAGAAAATATTTCGATGTTTTTTTTAGAATCTGAAATTGTTTACAAACAATTTCTCATATGCAAACGAAATATGAATTAAAACTTCTCCATAGGTAAGGACGACTCTTTATAAAATACACGAACTTCTCAATAACTGGACACCTTAATACAAATATAATAATTGGGACAGCATCATGTTTATCATCGTCTGTTTTAATCAAAAAGGACATAGTCTTTTTTGGCAATGGTCATAAAAGGTTCATCTCACTCCAAAACCCACTTCATACATCCTTCTGGATCTTTCCTTTAATACCCTGTCACATAAGATAGAAGACTAAGGAAAATTGCACAAAGAACATATCCTTTCTAACAGCAAATTTCAGCAAGAAATCTGTAATACACACTACAGCTTCATTATTAATTTCAAAACTTGCACGGTGCATACTCTTTATCCACTCCTCCTTCAATTACTGCTACAAACAAGGCATTATGTGGTGTACCACCATAATTAAGACATACAAAAGCAACCCAAGTTGCTTCAAACACTTTCTATGACACAAGTTCCTGATATGATTTCACTAAATCAATATTAACTTAATTAAAACTAAAGAACTTTTGTTCATTTACTACCAACTATAAAATTCTGTAATAAACCAGGTAACTGCTAACAAATCAAATAAACAAACCCATGTGCTAATAACAGTAACATGAACTATTTTACTACTAGAGTACTTATCTCTGCATAACCTCACTTGCAAACGAGTCGAAACATATTATACCATTAGGCTCACCAAAACCCATTATCTCGATCCAAACTCCGCTTCATACGTTTTTCGGATGTTTCCTTTCTTTGCCACACTGTCACATACATTGGTAGATTAGAGAAATTTCCTGAGAAAATGTCCTCCCTAATTAGAGAGTTTGGTACGATAGGTAATACACATTATAGTTTCATCTTTAACTATAAAATTTGCAGGATGTATACTCTTTATCCACTCCTACTTTAATTATTGGTATTTAAGACATTAAATATGGTATTAGCCATAATAAAGACATACAAGAGCAAACCCATATGGTACTAACACTTTTTATTAAACAAGTTCCTGATGAGATTTCACTAAATCAATATTAACTTAATAAAAAAAACAAAGGAAGCATCAGCTACTGTTGATTTCTTTCAACTATAAATAAACCAGATAACTGAAAATTAATAAAGTGATGTAATTAACACTCGGACCACATATTGCACTATTTTGTGCACCTTGGTCTCTGGTAAATATAGTGGGTCATGATTTCAGTCTGAACAGTCAACACGTATCGATCACTCGCAATGCCTGTTCTAACTGTAGCAAAAAGCCAAGACCAACTGCAACATCACAATGAAAGTATCTATAGTTGCTGCTATTAAGCACATGGGGTTTGTTTATTTGCTTCGTTGCAATTACGTGGTTTCTTTCAGTGGTTTATATGAAGTGAATTCACAGTGGCGTGTTAGTTATTTTGTTTTTTATTAAGTTGATATTGATTCAATGAAATTATATCAGGAAAACGTGTAATAGAAAGTGTTTAGTGCAACATGGGTCGCTCTTATTGCGTGCCCAGTTGTACCACCTCTAATTATGGCAGTGTACTACATACTACCATATTTAAATTTTCTAAGGAGGAGTCGTTAAAAGAGAAGTGAACAGAGTATAAACCGTGCAAATTTTGAAGCTAATGATAAAACTGTAGTGTGTATTAAATATTCCGAAACAAATTTTGTGACTATGGGAGAAATTTTCGTGTGCAAAATCTTTCAATTTGAAAGAAAACTCAAAGTCTTGCGTTTCCTGCTACATAAATCTGCTAAATATTTGCTTTGAAAGATCTGCCAGTCATATTCAATTAATAAAAGTTACAGAACATATAGACAAATTACAATCTGCAATAGAAGACATCATTTATATCATTTTCCTTCGAGACTGCCCAATTGCACAACGCACAATTATTAAGTTCTTGAGTTACGTGAAACAGCGTAAAATAAAAGAAAATTTTGCGGATAAGACAAATGCATTATGTATGAGTGGCACAAAAGTTTCACAGAAGGACGAGAAACTGTAGAAAACGAATGTCACCAACGTCCACAACGGACGAGCGTAACGGAGAGGGGGAACATTAGAGCCGTTCAGGACCTTATCGCGTGTGACCTACACTTGGCGATTTCTTAAGTCACTTCTGAGGTAGAGACGAATTTTGTAAGTGTTATCATTTCAAATGATTTGAATTACCGAAAAGTCTCAGCAAGGTGAGTTCCTCAAATTCTCATTGACGATAAAAGGCTGCACATTTTGGTGTGTGTCAGAGACTTTAGGCTTAATGTCGAGGCCAAGGAGGAATGTTTGTGTATCGAATCGTAACAGGCAATGAGATATGGGTGCACCACTATACTTTTGAAATGAAGCAAGTGAACATGGAGTGCAGGAAATATCCTGTCAAAGAAAATGCTCGTCTGCCAACTGGGAAGGTTTTCTTGACAATTTTCTGGGAATCTCAAGGCATTCAGTTCGTCCATTTTCTTCATGAAAGTTGAACAGCCAATGCAGGCTTCTGGCTGAGGCAAAACGTACTTATTGGCGAAAAAGTCGTCAGCAACCGCCGCTACTTTGACAAGGGAAAAACTCAAGGAAGTCCATTGGGTAGCATTGAAACAACCCCTCTATACTCAAACTTACAGGCTTGCGATTACCGTATGTTTCGACAGCGACGAAGATGTACAAGCATTGTGTGCAATTGGTTGAAAGAAGTTTTCTGTCCTCTAGAAAATATATATCTGTAAATTTGGAAATTATGTAGATAATATATATATATATATATATATATATATATATATATCATAAAAACGTTCAAAAATGCTGGATAGTAATACATTCAGAAATTATTAATTACAATAAGAACTGAGTAATGGTGCGAAAACTCACCTCATCAGTGATGTCGCCCAGATGTTGAACGTCTTCCGTTTCCATTCTTTCTTCTCTCTCCTCGCGGCTTGTAATCTTACGCTCCTTTACCTCCTTGACGAGGCCATCGGCAGGGCCGGGTACAGCCACCCAGTCCGGCCCCGGGGCATCGTCTCCTCCTAGGGTACGGTGCTGAAAAGTACACAATTTGATAAGAATTATTTATTACAGCTTAGATAAGGCATTTAAAGCTGTCATTCCCACATACAGAAGATATCAACATTTGTTGTCTGTTATTTAAGTTATGATGGGAAATATTACGTATAAAGCTGTGGAAGACATTAAGCCATTTTAAAATAAACAGTAATCTTATCCAAGAAATACATTTATATCCCTCTTCTTGAAACGACAGTCCCATGCCCCAAGCCTTGCCTACCGTAGCGGCCGCTGCGTCCTGTATCAACGTTCTGAGACATTAGTAGAGGGCAGTATTAGGGGGTGGGTGATAATCAGCATGCGAAACCTCGCGGGTCAAACATCTCGCAAAGAACACTCCAGAAGTTGATTAAACTGAGTAATAAAATAATATCTCATCCACATTTTTCTGAAGAAATCTTTAGAGATTTCATTGTCTCCAAATGATATCCATACGGCCATTTTTACAAAGTTAATACTAATTATTTCATAGTATGTATTCGAACTGCTTAAAAATAAAATTAACTACTTGTCTTCTGCAGAAAGCTGGCAAGACAAAAGGAGATGCCGCTGTAATACGTGATCGGAAAGCAAATAAAACGTTCTTGTGTTTCTATTACTAAGAAGCATATAAACTTAATGGAATCCTTGCCGTAAATTTATTGCACCCTCTTTGTGAACTGCATGCTTGGTACTATGATGTATTCTTGTACTTGTTTATCTAAGAACCAGCAATATATAATTGTTTTTCTCTGTCACAGAATGTACTGCAAAAGCATGTACCGTAAAACGAGAACTTTATCCCAGTAATTTAATGCACTAGAGGTGACATGAAAATGGTTTTACATGTCAGGAAGATATTTTATTTTTTAGTAACACAGTATTGTTTTAATAACTTATTTTAGTTGACAGTACAAATAAAGAGATACAAAGGCAAAGTGGCTCAAAAGTCAATTAAGCAACCGAAATGCAATAGGAAAGTAATGGTTTTCCTGCGCATTTATTAAATCTATCCTGATGATCTAGTGGTAACCATACTTGCCTCACAGACCTAAAGTCACGGGTTCAAACGCGGCCAGAGTCGATGGATTTTTAGGGCCTAAAGGAAACGAAATAAAACCATTGGTCCTATCAAGGCTGAAAGAAGAGGCTTCAGAGCAAAATTTATCGGCCGTTTCACGCCCTAAATAGAATGGGGCGCTAATGATCAAAGATGTTACAGAGGGTGCTTAAATAAAATAAACCGGAACCTGTACATTTATTTTGCATTACATTGCAATATCATTGCTTCTTTAGTGCAGATTAAAAATAACCATAATATTCGTGCTGATCTAATTTGTTAATAATAAATTCAAATATTTTATACAGAAAATGTTTTTAAACACCGAATAAGAGTCAGATACTAAATTCTGAACTCGAACCACGAATATTGTACTTACCATGCCGATGTTCTTACCATCTGGCCTACTGTGTCCTGTCCGATAACCTCCCTCATCTAAGTCCATTATGCCATTTCCAATGTGACTCTGGTTTCAAACTTTACCTAACACGGGGCTTGTGTGAAAAAATAATCACATTTCATGTAACGTGTTTTTAGGCTACAGCTTTGGGGAAAAGTAAGAAAGACCACATAACAGCGCTAAACTTCTTTTCTTTTTTATGAGAAATAATCACGCAATGAACTTTCTGTTTTACAAAATATTGAGGAAATAATCTCATTACGAAACTTTCCTTCAACAGGGGGCTTAGAGATGAACATACTAATGAAATGCTCAAACTAGCACTAGAAGCGTTTTCTTGTCAGGGCGGCCCCACTTTGGACGCCAATTTGAAGCAGTTTTGTGTATGGCAACCCTACTTTGGGTGCCAATCTGCTGAAGCGGTTTGTTGTTTTTATTGAGTACCTAGGCCTGTTGGTTACTCTTCAAGACAACAGAACCTCAGGATAATTTTCGCTGCTTTGTTGAGCCCTGCTCCTCATGACTGGGAGAGGATACTTTTCGTTACAATAATTATACAATGTAACATTTTGCACTACACAGTTTATTGATTGTAACTTTGTTTACATTAGCAGGTGTTCCGGGAAATAACTGGGTTCAATATAGTGGCCTAGACCTACATTCGACACTTAACATTGCTTTGCGACGGAGATGGTAATTAGAATATAGCATTGATCTTAGTCCTCGCGTTTGGGTCACCGGCCCTCTAATTACGGTACGTAAGCTTTCCGTTATTCACACGGAACTAGAAGTTTTTTTTTGTTTGTTTTTTTTTTTTTTTTTAAGCGAACGAGCCATCGGTTTAAACGTGGCGAACTATCCCCTTATACCTTATACACTTCCGTGAAAAATCACCTCCACGTAGTGTGCAGAAGTTCATAGGGTTCACAAATATAACCTCACGCTACCAGCGGCGCTTTAAAAGGACACAATATACAGAAAGTCTTGACTTGCTTAAAACTAAATTATGTCATAAGGCGAGAAAAAGCAGCGTCCTAACGCGATCAAGGTATAAATCACAACTACCCTACACCTGATGCTTGGTCATTAAAAAGATATAAAGCTTGCCTTTCGTGTTCACCATTTGTTACATTTTGCTATTTCATTATCTTGAAATTCTTTCCTGCTAGCATGAGAGGTACAACAGAGTTATCATATAAAAACTTATTATCTTAGAATTAAGAGCCATCCTGCCCTACATATTATATATTATATATTATATATATATATATAATATGTAGGGCAGAATGGCTGGGCGTAAATGATTTGAAACAGGGACCTATCGCGGCCCCTGATTAATAGTCCGATTTTAAATTAGAATTTGTAATGATTTTATTACCTGTTTTCAATAACATATTTTGTCTTAATATCTTCATTACCCCCTTTTTTAACATCAATTTTCGTGTTTTAGAAGCAGTTTCTGAATTATGTATTCCAGCCCTACTTATCCCGCTTAAAAAGCACCTGGTCTCGTCCACAAAAATCAACGAATGCAATATCTCTTCTCATACTGGTATTTCCATTCCTGCAATTATACATCTTTCTAATGTTAAAAAGTAGAGAGAATAGATTAAGTCCTTCAGTAATCTCACAACTGTTTGTTATCTTATTCCCCGTAGCGAGGCACCGGCCGAACACCACAATCTCTAGCTTGAAGGACCTGACAATGTTCAAGGTTCTTGCTGAACGCCCAAGGCTCCCTTAGCAGTCTTGGGGACAAGTCCATTAGTCCTCCCTACTTCCCGTTGCTCACCTCAGGACGAGGATTTGGATTTTGTTAAGCTAATAGATTAACAAACGTAAACCATTTCCGTTAATTACTCCCTGGAGTCTTTGAAGAACCCCCTTTAAAAATATATGAATAATATCCATAAAAGTGTATCAGTGTCGAGTGCTAGAGGCGAAATATATTTTGAGCAATTTCTGTAAAAGTCAACATACAATGTTAACTGTCCTTTAGATATTATATTCTCATTTTAACAACATATTCCTTGCATTATTTTTTGTAAAAGAACCTCTGTGTAGCCTTTTTAATTTTGGAAATTTTATTTTCGTTCTTGAAAAAAAAAACACCACTTAATTTGCTGATACAGCTCGTAACACAATTTTAATGCCAATCCGATAAAACTTTATGGTTAGAAAAACCTAACTGCTTCTGTATGTGAAGTTGTTTTAGCTCTGATATTTAATATTCTATAAATAAGGCAATAGAGTCATTATAACTTTATTTTTATTTTATTTGTTTTTATTGAAGACTATGAATAGCTTCCTCAAAAGTTGCACGGCTTAGCAAGTTCATACTATACTTACAGTGTGGTAGAAGTAGAACAGAAGACTGTCTACCGTAATGGCGAGGCAAGCAAACACAACTTGTGAGAACATTTCCATCATGAAAAAGTACATGCAGTTCTTCAGGGAATATATTGACAATAACGTGAAACCACAGCACTATGTAGTTTAATGTACATTATACATCCCGTTCCAGTTTCTACTTCAGGATGCGAAAGAGCATTAAGTTTAATGGACGATATCCTATGATAGAACGTTGTTCTCAAAAATGTTAGGCCGCCAGTGTCAGCATTTAACCCGTTGCCTTATGTGTAACCCTGGAAGCGATCTGCAAATCCGCCGAGAAAACTGCCTGACGGAGAGAAACACCAAAGTAGTGAAAATTTCCTTAATGGTGTTTAATGCCCGTTTTTACTACTGAGGCATCACAGGCGGTGAACACTGATAATACATGAGATGAAATGATAAATTGGGAAAGGATTATTTTTTAATGAAGGAAAGGTTCCAGGCCTAAGTTTAGGGTACTTCCCCGGCATTTGCCATTTATGAGGACTGAGAAAAATCTAAGAAAAACCTCAGTCAGGAAGCACGGTCCTGGAGGGATTCGAACCCCAGGTCTCCCGCTCACGAGTTCGCACCTTAACGAACTCGGCCACGTGTGGGGGTTAGTGCAATTCATCTGAGGCGTCCACTGATAAACAGTATCCGTGCATTGGTGTCGGCAACGGCAGTTTTTATTTATTTATTTATTTTTTTTTTTTGTCGTTATGCATTTTTCTGAGATTATTTACACATTTTAAAAAATACATAAAGTATTTCAATATATACAAAAGAACAAAAATTATAAATTAAATGGCATGTTCCCTTTACAAAAATATCTATTGGGAATCCTGTTATACATTTATTTCTTTACAAGCAATCAAGAACCTTCTCCTCAATTTCAGTCTCATTGACTTAAGCGCTTTAAATAGCAGAACTAATAAATGAAGATTATGCTATTCCATTCCATTTTGTATTATGCACCTGCATAAGCCAGGAAACTATGACTTTAATTCATTTCACTAAATTGGAATAGTGTCACCCTACACATTACTTTAAAATTAGTAAAGTAATTACAATTAGGTGAATTGTAAATATTTCAGAATATTTCCGTTCAAATAATATAATAACCAACTCTTCTCTGCTACAAATCATCGCTTTTATGTTAAATAATAAATACATTATAATTTACTTGGCTCTACAAATACAGCAAATCCTGCCTTTCATTCCCGAGCGATAGCAATGCTACTAGCTCTGCCACCTAGTGGTAACGGCTTAAACCTCTTTCAGCTACAGTGCAAGCCTCATCTCTCACCCAACCGTAGGTTTTCCATGCCTCTCTTGTGATTAGAGTTTAAATTCAATAATTCTTTTTAATTCCGCGTTCCTTTGACTGATAACAGTTTCCTATTCCATAAAATTCCATAAATTCATATAAATTCTCCCCAAAATAAAATAGCAATACAAGGCAACATCTGTGCATTTTTACCAGTGTCCTACATAGGTAGCTAAAAATTGTAATATTTTAAAATAGTTTGCTCACATTTTTTATCATTTAATCATTGTAATTAATATTTTAATACGTTTGTATAGTTATATGATGTCTGTAAGTACTATTTTTATAAAAAAAAACACAAATATTAAATAAAAAAAATCAATAATTTGTCATTGAACATCCTTAGTATATGTCTTATAATAAAGTAGTAAATAAAATAAAACATTAATATTAGTCTAGCTTATTTAACACAACCGTTCGGCTATTCTTGGCTTCGCTTCTACCTGTTCTTCAGTTTGTATACCACATGTTCCAGTCGACCTTCTACTAACACGCACATAAGTTAACCGGTCGGTTAAATTTATTCATACATTTGTAACTTTTGTTTACCTGTCTCAGCTTGGCTACATTTGGCATCTGCTGTTTCATTTTTTAATTTACATCTGTGTTTATCTAAGTCATTTGTGCAAGGGGAACACTAAAGAATACTTAGTTACAGTATTGTTAGGTTATGTATATCCTACTATTATAATGAAGGCTGCTTGTGTCCGCACCTAAATCCCGTCTTTCAGTTGGGTGTACTTCTCAGTGAATCAACTTGCTGTCGCTGCTATCGCCGCAGTTGTCATTGATGGTTAATGAACAGTTATTAAACGGGAGTTATAGCTTTATTAATTAAAACGTTAACTGAAATTATTTTTTTTTCAAAAATAGATATGAAATTTGACACAGAAAAAAGTGTAGAACACCACATTAATTAAGATGGGTAAATCTTTTTTTATTGTTCTTGTTTTCAGTTTCATTTGTTTATTGGTGGTTTCTCAAAGCTTTTTTTCCCAAGCATTTTATGAATTGCTTTATTTTTTCTTCTAGATAGATCTTTGAAAACCGTATATTTTGTTTTTCGCGTTTTAAAGCATAATACTCATTCTCGATAATCAAATAGAGGAAAAACATAATATCGTAAAGAGGTGTGTGATATTCGAAGAAATTAAGCCTTTATGACAAAGAAAATTTCACTGCACAAATATCACTTCCAGTTGTTAATTTTTTTTTTTTGTTGCATTAATTTTTTGCCAGAATTTTTGCCACACAGGAACAGCCAACATAATCTGACATAGCTATAACAATAAAGAAGAAAGGATCACGTGATATTTATCAGTATTAATCATAAATAGGTGGAACTATTGGTGTTTTCAGATGTTCCAGTAGTGAAAAAGTATGAACTTAAAACTTCTATGATCATTTGACTCAACATAACAATTTGTAATATTGTCGTATTCTGTGCAAGTGTGCAAACCAGAAAATTATCGCAGGCTTTTTTTTTATCATTATTTTTTCTTTAACGTCTCAGATCACCAGCGTCCCATTCAATACAGAACGTGAAACGGCCGACAAATTTTGCTCATAGGTCTCTTCTTTCAGGCTTGAGGTTCTTTATCATGCCGTAAATGTACGACACGGGATCCACGGCTTTACTTCCCTTCCGAAAGAATCCATACTTAGGATTTTTACAACCCGAAAAAATCCATCGATCCTGGCCGGAACTGAACCCGCGATCTTGGGTTTAGGAGGCAAGTAGGGTTACCACTACACCACCAGGACCGACAAGAGCGGATAGTGCCAACATAATCTCTATCCGCCACTAACTCGGTGACCTAAACTTTAGCGTAAATAGTAAATATGTCTGATTGCTTACATTTGGCAATAATTAGTATTAGGGTTTCTATGATATACACAATTAAGAGAGTAGTAATAAATGTTATCGGTTTGTAGGCAATTATCCCTGTAGAACTATCTGAAGCAGAATACAGGCAGTAACGGTCAATTTCTTGACATGCGCACTCATTTTTTCGATCCCCAAAACCGCCAGAGTGGCCGAGTTGTCAAGGTACGGATTCTTGAGCGGAAGGTCTAGGGTTCGATTCCTTGAGGTTTTTTCCAGGTTTTTCTCAGGTCTCATAAATGGCAAACGCCGGGGAGGAACCCTAAAACTTAGGCCTGGAATGCTTCCTTATTTAAAAAAAAATCCTCTCTCAATTTATCATTTCATATTATGCATCATCAGTGTCCACCACCTGTGATGCCTCAGCGATATTAACGGGCGTAAACAGTACTCAAAAAAGAAAGAAAGAAATAAATAAAGAAAGAGATTCTGCGAAATATCCAAGCAGCCCATATTTTATACAAAGTGTCATCGAAAAGTCGCTCCGCAGCCATGTGCAGCCGAGATTTCACTGGGGAAGCGAATTAGGGTAGCCGCACTGATTGCACTTAACCCCCAGACACGCACATACTCCAGAGTTCAGCAAGGTGGGCTTGTTACCTGCTAAAAATCGGTTTCGAAGGAAGGAAACCAGAAATGTAGAAATACTAACTCCCTCCTGTGCAGTACACATCATCTTAGTGTGGAGAAAGTTGTCGATCATTACTATGCTGAAAACCGCCTAAGTTTCGTTCATTATGACTATTGAAATGCTGCTTGTGTTATTTCTATCAGATATTTTGCTCTCTGCGCATTTTCACAGGATCCTGAGATAATTTTAAAAGCACAACCTCTATCAAGCCATTTCTATTAATCTCAGAAGTGATATTAGAGAGTTTATTTGTGACCTCTTACCCAGCATTTTGCAGCGGTTTTAAATAAAGAAGAAGGGGTGTGTTAATTAAATATATGTAGAGTAAGGGAAGGATTTGGAAAAAGGAAATTAATTTGATTGGTAATGTTATTTCTTCCTCTCCGACGATTGGTTTCCGTTGACTTATATTTTGCCACGGCTGTTGAGACTCTACTAACGGATACTTTTATGGTCCTACGACCATAGGGGAATGAGTATATGGAGATTAATAATATTTTTCGTTTTGGGAGATGAACCAGAATTTATTGTTCATAAACTATTCCACATAAAATATAGTGCCGTTATTTTCTGGGGAATATGTGCCACTTTAGCACAAAGCAAGCATTATGCAGAAACTCCAGACAAATACGATTTTAGCCACCAGAACTTCTTTCTTGCAGTCCTTATTACCTCCAGAGATTGGTGATTATCTAGAGGAAAAAGGTCATTAAAGGCAATGCATCAAATGAACTCGGAGTGAATCTGAAGTGTGTCAGGGTAATGTATGACGTCACGTGTTTATGTGACTGTGAAGCAGACCATGCGATTGGCAGGAAGGTCGCAGTAAAATTCTCCTCCACAAGCTCGCATTGCATTGTTCAGATCCCTTGCGATGCATCTCTTGGCTGAGATTCCTGTTTGAGTAAACAAAAGACGGCAGTGGTGTGAGGGCAGTTGTTAACATGGGCGTGAGACAACATGGTGACGTGTTTAATTTGTAAGTAAGCAACACTCGCCACCGATTAGCCATTCTCAGCAGCAAAAGATAATTTATACATCTCTCTTGTTGACCTACCAACCGGTTACTGATGATAGAAGTGGTTGAGGATTTTCAAAAATTATTTTAATTTAATTGCAATTATATGTGTAAATAAATTCGGACACGCAAACTCTTGCATATAGAAGTGTGTGTTTTATGAAAACACATATTTAATAGCATTGTTGTGGAAAATATGAGCAGCATTCTCCATCTTATTTCTTGCTTCATATTAATAACTAAAGACTCGATGTTTAGGCGTTCAAAATATAAAAACACCTCGAAATATTTATATTTATATTTATATAAATGTTTACTAAAAAGACATCACTTTAACATCAAATATGCCAAATGATTTTTGTATTAGATTATTGGTTACCGGAATGTAGTATTCCTTTATGAATATTAAGTTTTTCTTTTAAATAATCATTCTTACATTTTTAGACATGTATATTATTTGTAAAGAAAAATCATAAACAAACCCCTTTAATATTGTTGATCAGTTGTAACGCATATCTGCAAGGTGTTTCTCTAGGTTATCAACACTGGCACTAAAGGTTTTAGAACATTTACTGAACCACTAACTTTTCTCCGTGTATTTTTGTATTAACAGTGCAGGCAGAATGTGAAAGGAGGGCCCATCTCTTGTCAAGTCTAACAAAGAATGCCGCCGGAAATTCCTGGACAATGATGATGTGCATCTCAGTGCAATGATGCTGTTTTAAGTCTTTGCAGTTGGAACTGTGCCGCGCTGTAACTGCAGTGATTATTAACGAATTTCGAAGAAATTGCGGCTATACCACTGATTTTTTTTACAGTTGTTTCAAATCTAGGCACCAAAATTTACGATAAAACGGGTACATATAGCTACATGCTATATATGTCTGTTAACGCATTAGCACGAGATAAATAATTCTAAAAATCAGATTATCATGAGTTAGGGTTTACTTGAAACCCAACATTTAAAAAAAAAATCTCCCCCTCCCGAAACTTAGTATATAACATTTAAATAAAATAAGAAAAACACTTTCTGAAAACTTGAGAAATTGGACAATTAGGAGTGAGGGTATACGAAATCAAACTTTTCGTAATCGCCAAAGTCATGGTTTAAGGTGACCCGGGAGAAGATGTGGAACAGGGAAGGGATTATTATTGTTAGCAATAACAATTGGGTATTTCCGCCAAGCGAGAAACTCGTTGGTAAGAGAGATGGTCTGCGCATGAGCATGGACGGCAAATAAGACCTACCCTTGCAGACAGTTTCAGTACCGAATGGCAGCGGAAAAAGTCGAATTCCAGGGAATGCTGGATCAATACGTAGTGATGTAAATCTTAAGCGGTAGTATGTGTACTTTTATCAGCCTTGATAGCGTAAAGAGTACAATAAATGCAGGCGGAGATAACACAACTGTTTCGGAGCACAGAAACAAGCAATCCTATGCCTAAAATTAGCTATGTACTTAAATGTTAATCACATTCCGTTTTAGTTGTTATACAGCTAGCAATACAATACATAAATAAACAGCAAAGATACGGGAAAAGCATTCACTTTTATGCCTGAAAATTAACGCTACTTATTTTTTACTGCATTCTCTGCTCTTGCGCTCACAAATTCAACTTGCTGAGGAATTTGCTTAATTTACGAGTTCCTGCGTGACGAACTTTTTTCACAATGAAATCAGCAGCTAAAAACGAATAACTCTCTTCTACAATGCAAACGAGATTACTATAGGGACCTACTTAACCGACTGAAATAGTTTTATGAATATTTTCCTACATTCTTAGCCATTGGATTGAAATGGTTTATGGAAGGCAGAGGGGGATACTTCGGTATGTTAGCCTAGCTCAACGGCTGGTCGTTTATGCCTTGGGGTACCTCCGGGAGGAAGGGATGAGGTGAGGGGTATACCGGGTGACCGAGACCCACTGGCGGTAAATACTCAAACTTAGATGCGATCCCCACACTCCGAAGCCCGCGGAGTCCTCTTCTAAAGAGTTCGATGTCCTCAAAAGTCAGCCTCCATACCAGAAGCCGGGGCAGAAAGCTTTATAAAGTACAAGACACCATCACACCATTCCAGCTCGCTTCACCATGTCACTTTCAACCGTGTAACCGAACTAACGGATTTTTTTTTTTTTTTTTTGATTTGGTTCGATTTATTTATGGACGCTCTTTAACATTTCAGGTTATCAGCGTCCCATTCAAATCATGGGGTGAAACGGCCGACAAATTTTGCTAAGAAGCCTGTTTTTTCAGGCCTAAGATTCTTTTTTGTGCCGTAAATCTACGGCATAGGACCCATGACTTTACTTACTTCCATTCCGAAGGAAGCCATACTTAACGCCCGAAAAAACCCATCGATCCTGGCCGGGATCGGGATAAAAAAAATATAAGTTCAGTATGACCGGCCTTAAGGGATTTAAACCTGAGACTTTACGAATGTGATTCCCAAGCATTACAGCATAAGCAACTGTAGGATATTTCATTTGCTGCTAGGTCAAGAAACCCGGCAGCCTCGAACGAAAGTGAATGTCTATTTGGCGCCAATCTCAATATGCCATTGCTAACTTTGTTCGCATTCACTCCACCCATGTAAAGAATGCCTGAGGTGCAGTGCGAGTGGACTATCGCGGTACCCAGTGTTTACACTGCGTGTGTGTCCATTACCATGCATCAAGTTGGCAACATAATGGTATAATGGTCGGCGAGGCGGAGGTAAAAGAGATGTTACGGCTGATAGCCGAGTATCCTATGGGCCGTACCACCTGCTTGGGTCATCCTTTTGCACCAGATGTTCCACACAAACTCGATTAGGCTTCAGAGTAATGGATCCACTACATTACACATTTACTGTTACAGTATTCCCAGGGAATGGCATCTCGTGAGAGTGCACCTGACAGAAGTACTCACTCCAGAGCCACTTAGCAACTCGCCGACTGGCAAACATCCCAACCCAACCTTTTCACAAGTTCGTCTGATGAGCAAAAACTTCCTACAGTTAAGTGCCAACACTTGACGAGACATTCTGAAACAAAAGTAACTACTACACAGTTCAAATGTTGTCGTCATTCTTATTCAATTGTCAATAACTAGTCAGATAAAACTATGAAAAGCATTTTTAACAGTTCACGAGGCTTCCTTGGACAAGATTAACATTAAATGGACAATTTCAACAAAAACTGAGTCAAACCCTAAGGCAATAATGCGGGTATCGGTATTGCAGAAAATGGCGCCGAACGAGGTTCACGCATGCTGTTGCTTCAACAGTAGGTTAACGTTGATTTAGTAATAGAAACAGTTGGGTCGTTGGACGTCTAATTACGGCAGTGCACCATGTACTACCATATTTCAATATCCTAAAAACTGTCATCAAAGAAAATGTGGATAAAGAATATACACGTGCAAGTTATTAAGTGAAAGATAAAACTGCAGTGTGTATTAAACATTTCGTACCAAAAATGTGGTTAGGGATGACATTTTTCCTGTGCAATTTTCCATAATATATCATCATATGTGTGAGTACACTTAGCAATCAAAGGAAAGATCGGGGAGTACAGGCTTTGTAGCGAAATGCTCGAGATTTAATGAATGGCGTGAGCAGGATATTATAACATATTTCGATTCCTTTGCAAGTGCGGTTAAGAATAGACAGATATAAACTATTGCCAAATAAATCTATGTACTTTTCATTAAAATATATGATGATAGACGTGATGCTGCCCCATTTATGTAGATTAGGTTTAAGGTGTTCAGTAATTTTTAAGTTAGTTTATTTATTAAAAATTTGTGCTTGCCTGTGGAGAAATTCATTTCGATTTTGGAGTACATGAAAGCAAGGAATTTAAATGTAACAGATTGAGCAAATGAACAATTTGGTGAGCTGCATTGCTAATAATAATAATATCTCGTCATTGAAAGACTGACTTTAAAGTTAACGTTGTCAAGGAAAGTTTATCACTAGATCATGATTTGGTCATGGAGAAAGCTGTTGTAATAAAATTTGGATTAGAACAATTAAAGCTTTCTTATGCAAATCAAAATTTATCCAGTAGAGCTCTTGATATGGGCTGCCACTTTTTCTTACATATATATGTCAAACTGTATTTTGCAATACTTTTTTTTTTTTGCCAGTATTTGGTTAGTATTGTTTATTCTACTTGTAGAAGGCACTATAATTACATACAAATGGCAGCAGTAAATTTGCTTAAAGTAATTTTAACACGTTACACTAATGAAAAATACTTTAACATAATCTTATTTATGCATTTGTTGCTTTTATAATTATAGTGCTTATTATTTCATTACTTAATGAAACGATAATGGGCAGTAATTGATTAGCTAGTTTTTGTTCATAAATAATTTTATGTACGCCGAATTCATATTATTTCATATTTTGTTTACATATGAGAAACGTGGGATGCTGGGAAGATACAGTCTACAGCAAAATATATACAATTAGATACTAGCTAAGAATAATTAAAGGACAACAAACAATCCTGAGGGCAATATGCTACTGGCATCAATTAAATAACATGTATTATCCAAACTGGTGGGCGGCGGTTGTCCTGCGGGAATTGTCAAAAATCGGTTTAAACGATGTTTGGTGGAAGAGCATTGAAAACAGATATGGTGTAGTGACAAAAGTCAAAACACGCCTGTCTGACATGAACCGGTAGGAAATAGAAATGCGATACATACAGATGTCATCTCTGGACCCGCAGAGCGAAATTAAAACTAGATAGGCATAAAACAGAGGTCAGGAATAGCGTGGCTTAGACTGGAAGGCTGGAAGGCACTTGGTGTTGACGAGGAAGGCAGAGGTATTTGTCCATTATGCTCGGAACCGCAAGACTGGGTACACATTTTGGTTAAGTGCGCATAGACAAAAGATGCTATTATTTATTTCTTTTTTTCCATTTATTTATGGACGCTCTTTAACATCTCAGGTCATCAGCGTCCTATTCAATTCAGTGCGTGAAACGGCCGACAAATTTTGCTCAGAGGCCTCTTTTTTCAGGTTTGACGTTCTTTTTCGTGCCGTAAATGTACGACACGGGACCCACGTTTTACTTCCCTTCCGAAGGAAGCCATTCTTAGGATTTTTACGCCCCAAAAATTCATCGATCCTGGCCGGGTTTGAACCCGCGATCTTGGGTTTAGAAGGCAAGTATGGTAACCACTACACCACCAGGACCGACACAAAAGACACTAGAATAAGCTTTCTCCCGGTTTCATTTTGATTTCCAGCAGGGGGAGGCTGGCATGTTGGGACTTAACTGTAAAGAGACAAAATTGGCTAAACCTGGGCAGTTTTTTAAATGAAATATGTAGTTTTAGGGACAAGAAGATTCTATAAATATGGTACATAAATAATACGAAAATTTGTATGAATATGAGAATTATTGCATGTATATCTGTTTCATGAGTGCGTGTGTGAGAGCGTTCTTGTTCATGCTTCGTTTTCCTTTGTTAGAATTATTTTCAGAAATGAATTATTTTACAAGAACATGAACGGTCTTGCGACCCTGCAATGTATACATAGTTTATTTGGAATAATGAATGCAAGTAGTACTAATACTACATAATAGAAATATTATTTATAAATAATTTCAGATTTTTAAAATCAATCGAAATATTTTCTAACAATAAATAATGCAATCTTGTAAACATCATACTGCCTTTCAGGGTAGTGGAGTCGGTCTTGTTTCAACTTAGTTATGTTGCAGATGTTTCACTCGCTCTTGGCCCCTCATATTATAATTTTCAAACTCTTTACTAGAGCCCGTATTTAGGCAAAATGTCTGTTATTCACTAGTAACCGTCAGAAAAGATATTCGTGAATTTTCAAACATTATGGGAAGGTTTTATTTTTCCCTAAGTTAAGTGCTTCATTGCATGTCCTAACGCAGCAGTTGTAAAGAATATTTTGCATTTTATAAAGGAAATACTCCTTGGCTAACAATATGTTCATTTCCTAGGAAAAGTTACATAAATACCAAGGTCGCTAGAGTCGTTTCGCTTTCACCACGGGCGAACGGCATTCGTTTGTCAGTTGCTGATCTGTTTGCTTTATTGATTTGTGTCACTGAACTTCGTCTGACTGAATTGTGAAAGATAATACCCAGTACTGCTGCCTTGCTCACCGCTGGGCGTTTGTGCCCTCAGAAGGTCAGCTTCTATAAAATACGGCGAAGCAGAAATCTTTCCAAGTGCCAGCCATCATCACGCCGCCAGCCCATCTCGCTCTGGCACTTTCGACACTAACTGAAAAAGGGGAGCGGAAAAACTCATGTTCGGGGAAATAACGAAAAAGCCCAAGGTCAGAATGGCCGAAGTGAAGGGGTTTGAATCAGGGACCCACAGAATGCCAGACCTACCCCGATCGGCATCACTGAAGTTACAACCTTCGATTATAAAGACTTAAAACATCAACAACAACGTGGTAAGGAACTGCTCGTTCATAATAAAATCGAGACTGTTGTACCTGAATCGCCGTCGTAAATCTTCACTCAGATGCTGACCTACAACATTATTGCCTGGCAATATCCGGCGGCGTCCTTTGTTAGACTTGACAAGGGAAAATCTGCACAACGTTAATACAAAAATATTGAGGAACAAGGCAGATATTTATTAAAGGTCTTGCGTATTTTTGTGACTTTCCTTCAGAAATAATATTACTGTTTAAAAAATATAAGAATAATTATTGCATTTTCTTATTTTGCCAAGGAAAAAAAAATACGTACAACTTCCAATAACTAATAATTAAATAGAATGATTCTTTTAGCAAACTTAATTATTTATTTTTATTACTTTTATTAATTTTTATCAGTTACCAGTAATAGTGTGCAAAGATTTTTTATTTCCTTTTTTAAAAGATTTTTAATGCCTGAATACCCTGTTTCTCCTCATTATCACTTTTTTTACTTACTTATTAGGTTCATAGTCTGCTATAGTTTCACAGATTTGCCATCTTTTCCTTAGTGTTCCAATATTCCTCCATCCCAGATGGTGTATATTGAATATCTTTATGTCTTATTTAATCATTTCATGTGCAGCCTTTAACTGCTAGTAAAAATTTCATTACAGAAGTTTAGATTCTATTAATGTGTTTCTTCCTTTGTGTGGATCTTATGTATAAATTTTTAAATCTAATTATATTTCGCAGTCAAAATATTTAAAATACAAAACTTGTTATAATACTTTACTCAGTATAACTATTTTTGAATTGAATGAGGTATTTCATTTAAAAATCAGAATTTTTGCTTAATCAGCAGGACTTTTAAAATTATTTATTTATTTTTAATACAACTCTGTTGTAATTTAAAAACGAATTTCTGGAAGTCGCCTTTGTTATTTTGGATGATTACTTAATTATCTGTTTACTAAAATGTTTAAATAAATTTAAAGGTTGACTTTGAGACAGTAACCATGTCATTCCCTTTATCCGAGGACATTGCACTTCAGGGAAGTCAAAATGCCCTATTTCCGTCAATGTTAAATTTAACAAATTTTGGCAACTCCTACGGTTTTTGCTATTACTAGAGTAGCATTTCAAAGAGGGAAAGGGCGAATACCATTCGATAAATTATTATCATTTTCGTAATACACACGTATTTCCTTCAAATACTTTTTCGGTGATTCTGTAGTGATAACCTTTCAGTACAGTACGATACAATACAATACAGTGAAATTTATTTTATTAGTACATTGTAATTTAAAACTGGTGGACCAATAGCATGACTCAAAGACTAGAATTATACTAATCTGTTAACAGCAAATAATGCTTGGATAGTAACATAAAACTATTATTGATAGTTCACATGCAACTGTATTGGAGACGGGCAACATGCGTGACCTTGACCCAGCGCGCGCTGCGCTCAGCTGCGGACGCAGGGCAAAAATATTTGTTAGTGATGCATTTGATACTCTGACCAAGAGTGTTTAATAGCGCCATTTTCTACATCTATACCATGAATGAATATAGATCACAATCACTAGAGTCTTTAAAAGGACGAAAAAAGAAGAAATAATAATGGTTTATTCGCACCTACGTTAAAATTAGCCGAGTAATTTTGTGATATTTACAAATCAGGCGGATAGAACAAATATTTACAAAGATTACACTCATAAACATAGGCTTTCTTATTTTAATTTGGAATCTTGTTTAGCAGATCTGTTCAATATCGCCTGTAGGGAAAGCAGATTTGAATCCTGCTCAAGTTAAACACCGAACCTGAGCTGTTTCGCAGCAGCCACTTCTCATTTGTTTTTCAGAGTGCACATAAAATAGAAAAATGACGATCTGGGAGTTTGGCTGCTCTTGTACTGTCGAGATAAGGAATTGTTGACAAAGAATAAGTGCTTGCGAAATGGCGGTACACCAATGTGATCTTTAGTCACGGATGGTGATGGAGCAGAAATCTGTGAACACGTGCAGCAATGTCATCCCTCCAGGGCAGGACGGCCGATGACCGTGGTCTGCATCTCCGATATATGCGAGGACAACGAACTAGCGAGGCTTGTGCGTGCATGTGTGTTAGAGAGCGAAAAGAGAGGATGCTTGTCGATTGTATGTCAGAACCTGCATATATGGCGAATGTGAGGCGTATGTAATATATTCCAAGGGCTCTGGTTTAAATCACGACTATTTCTTTATTCATAATTTGATACTCTGCAGATTGACTTGTTTAAGGATAGTCAAAATGTCCTATTTCGCCGATGTTACATTTAGCAAATTCAAAGCTCATGATCTCCGAAACGATTTCAGATAGCTGATATTTGCACGGTGAACATATGAATACGTTTTAAGGTGATTGATGAAAAAATTATCTGCACTGATTATTAAGAAAGTTAAAAATTAAACAAAAATAACTTACACTTTTTACTAAAAACAATGAATTAATTTTTTTCAAATAACTGTGCATAGAATTGATGGAAAAGGTTTCTATACTTATAAGTTACTAATATATTAGGATATTTTTATGAAAGTTTGCATTTTCAGCAATTGCATTTAAGCATAAGATTTAAAACAAAACTCACACCTATAAAAGAAATAGAAACATAACCTCAAAACCCTCCTGGCTTATAGTCCTCACCACTGCCTCTTGAACCTTATGCGTTTTTATTCTTTTTGTTTATTGAATTAGAAACAAAACCCCTGTTTAGAGTAAATAAGAAATGATTAATATGTAATTAGTAAAATTATACAGGACAACGTGTTAGTTCTAAATAAATCACTCTGTATAATTATTTGATTTATTTACGAACGTTCTTTAACATCTCAAATCTTCAGCCTCCCATTCAATTGAGGGAGTGAAACGAGCTATAATTTTGCTCAGAGGTCTCTTCTTTCAGGCTTGAGGTATTTTACATGCCGTAAATCTGCGACATGGACCCACGGCTTTACTTTCTTTTCGAAGGAAGCCATACTTAGGATTTTTACGCTCAAAAAATCCATAGACCCTGGTGGGATTGAACACACCATCATGGGCATACGAGGTAAGTGCAGACCAACTTAAAGTGCCATAAATAAACAACATGAAACCTACGCTTTACTTCTTTCCGTAGGAAGCCTTGCTTAGGAAAGACTCATCGACCCTGACCGGGTTTGAACCCACGATCTTGAATCTACAAGACAATAGCTCCAATACGAAAACACATTTGCATATATTTTGCATCACTAGTGATCACTGATATTTGAAGCAGTTTTGTATGGTTTTCAAACATCAAGCAAATATATTAAATCTACCCATATTGATTATATTTTAGGTTTTCTCCCTCAACTCTAGTCACCCTCACTTTGAAATTTAAAATAGCATCCATACATTTTAAAGAGGATTCAACTATTATTACAACGTTTGCTTTCTGCCATTGCCTCCTACCTGGGTTGTTGTTTTCTAAACTTCGATAGAATAAAATGCGAATATTCTTGAGCATTTAATGTAATACTCATTGTGTTTTGGTAATAAACTATTTCAAAAGTCAGTGGAATAGTCAGGAGTTCCGAAATAGGCCGTAACGCTACATAACTATTAATGGAGCACATTTTGAAAAAATTGTTTGTAATATCACCCAAAAGTGTGCTTTCGTCCTACAACTAACTGATTTATTTTTGTATACTATTCTGTTTTTGTATACTATCTTCGGGTTGTATACAAACAACCCGACGATTTGTTGAATGATTAAACCATTCGCATAGGTTTAAAAAATAAATGTACAATATGGCATGATTTCTTGACGAGCCGAAAGAGCGTTTTGTTTTCTCATGTGTCCAAGGACATGAAATTAAGAACAGGGGTGGTTTCTCCAAAAATTTAAAGTAGTCTATATTTTTTTGATTACTTAAAGAGGTTGAGGGAACAAACGCTTGCGTTCTTCAGCTTCTCAGAAAGTATTTTGTTTCAAATTACACGTAAAGCAGTTTCACCAGCAGGGGAAGCATTGCCTTACCTCCGTGTGCTGGTGTTCCTGTTTCTCTGTATCCTCTGTGGTATTTGTGGTAACGATCGGCCCAGAGTCTTCCACCACTTTCCCATCCTCCAGCACCACTTGTCTCTTCACTCTCGTCTCTATCTGACGTGTCGTCGTCAGTTCCGTCTTCTTCTTCGTTATCCATTCCTCTGTAACAGCCAAAAGTGTCGGTTAAGTTCTCACCTTTACTTTCAAAAAAAAGAAGGAAATATATTTCCAGAAAGGAAACAATAAATATTTTAAAAAATGAAATAAAATATGTTTAACGGAATTTCAGAGGAGTGTGCGTTCATATTCATTAACTGACTTTAATAATGATATATAATAAAGTGATATCGATTTAGACTGGACAGTTCAAAGCAGTCAACTAATATCTTCAGTATAACTTTTTTTTATGATACTGGCCTGTGACCATAAGATCTTGTACTAAATTGATTTACTGAATAAATACATTGTCAAAAATAAAAGAAGGTTGAGCATCATATATATATATATATATATATATATATATATATGACATTGTAAAAAGTAGCACAAATCAGGGTTCGAATTTAAAAATTCATTAACATTGTAAATGGGGAGTTAATAGCCACTGTAGTAAACAGTTTTAAATCTCTTAAAACTCACAGAAAAAAAAAACAGTAACGACAATCGTTCAAAACTATGTTTTCTTTTAACAGGTAGATCAAGATTATAATTATATGATGACCTAGGTAAATATTCTGATCAAATAGTAGTAAATAAGCATATATTAATGGCAGTAATTTTTTTTCAGAAATAAATAAAGATTTACAAAGAGCATCTTATGGTGAACTTGTTAATATTCTTATAGTCTGTTTCTGTAATTTAAGAACTTTAATTATTTATACTGATATTTCCTCATAGTAAAATATCATAAATTAATATGATATTGAAAAATATTCTTTAGGAACTAAGTGTTTAAGATTTCTTAATAAGAATAAACAAGTACAAACAGAATAAATGTAGTTATCCTTGTTCAATTTAGAATCCAATGTTATTTCTAAAAGTTTTACATTAGATAAAGAATCATCCATAATTACATTACTTAAAGAAAAGAGGTTACACTGAGTTTTGTTAATATTTATGAAGGATGACAGATGATAATTAGGGGGAATAAGTTAAAGGCACTTTGTGTGCTGTGGTCTTAGCATTAAATATAGTCACAATCACTATCGAGGACCTTCTGACTTAGTGAAGGAAGGCTATGAATAACATTGTGATAGAACTTAGAGCTGGTAGCAAAAAATTCACAAGTGTAGTTTCGGAATTACTTTCTTCAGAGATGATTACCCTTAGCTGTATGTGGTTTGGCATTATCATGCCAAAGAATAACTCCTTTGCGATTCACGAGTGCGGTTCCTTAGTTTTCAGATTTTCATCGGTACTTTCCAGCTGGTTACAGCTAACAATGGCGCTGTTTGCCTACAGGAGTTCATGGAGCATACATGACAGCTATACATGGACATGTGTAATGGCAAATTGACAAATTGGACTTAGAATTGATTCCTGATGTACCTTATTCGTTTGACTTAACCGCTAGCGAGTTCTTTCTGTTCTCGAACTTTAAAATTTATCTCTGTATGAAGAATGAGAATCGATGCTGTAAATGATTATTTTGTTGAAACCTATTGTTCCAATGAAATTAAAAATTGAAAATTCGCTGGATCAAGTGTATAGTCATAGATGGAGACAAAGCTGAAATATAAACTTTGTATTTAAAAATCAACCAATAAGTATTTTAACAAACTTAACAAACGACTATCATGTAACACCGTTTCAGTGAAAATGAAAGAACGTAGTGTATATCAATACGGTCCCAGCCAGATTTTTCTGCATTAAAATGAATAATAGGATAGAATTTGCGCTTAAAATACCTCCTACTTGTGTTACTTGGACGATAAAATGTTGATAAGTAATTGTTACAACTATTCTATTTTAACATTTATATCTTTGGTTCATTAAACACACATATATATTTTAAAATGCATTTAAATATTAAGTGTATTCCTTTTTTTTTTTTTTTTTTTTTTTTGTCTCTCATTGTATATATATATATGCATGTACTTCGAGCATATAAAATACTTGAAGTCATGATTAATACAAAATAAGTCACGTACAAAAGAACCGAAGACAAAAGGAAAAAGATAGACTTAGCTGCAATCCCTAGACCCTTATGAGTCTGCTAACATTCACCCAGGTGCTGAAGTGACCTTGCACTAGGGTTACTTTGTTGTTGATAGAATGCAAAGCTCCACAGTTTTCTTAGAATCGGAAACAATGTAACCAGGAAAGAATTTGATCTGAATTAAGCCTATCTCCAACTTAGTACATAGGAACTAGATTTAATTATAATCCTATATTTTAAGTTTTTAGGAAACGTAATAATCTATTACCCTTGAGGACTAGAGAAAAGAGCCCCGAGAACCGTATTTAGTCCGAGGGCCACCTGTTGGTCAACACTGGTGTATTTAATCCACCCTTCACGCTTAGTTTACTTCCAAGAAGGTAAAGTTATGTTGCCATTTCTGCAGTAATACCCCGAACACAAATTTCTAGCAAGATTCTTAAGCATCAAGTTATATGAGTGCTGGGAAACACGCAACTGGTGTCGAATTCGCGATTCCGATAGAAGTGAACTGCTCAACCACTCGATTTATTGCGGTTTCCCACTTAATTGTATCCGCGTATATGTGATTTGATTTCTTCGGAATAGGGACAGAAGCCGCTGGAGATTAACTTGTCTGGTTACAATTTCTCTAAATTTGAATCAACAGTGGAGTTAAAAGAGGTCCCATATTCAAGAATTCACAGTTTCTCCAACGTGACTCAATTCCAATTGATCTAAAATATGCATTTCATTACATAAAACAATACTTGAAATGCTTTGTTATTTTGGTTCATTTACGGACGCTTAATAACATCTCAGGTCATCAGTATTCCGTTCAATTCAAGGCGTGAAACGGCCGATAAATTTTGCTCAGAGGCCTCTTCTTTCAGACTTGAGGTTCTTTTTCGTGCCGTAAATGTACGACATGGTACCCACGACTTTTCTCGCTTCCGAAGAAAGCCATACTTAGGATTTTTACGCCCGAAAAAAATCCATCGGCCTTGACCGAGATTGAACCCACATTCTTGTGTTTACAAGGCAAGTATGATTATTGCTAGACCCCAGGACCGACACCTGAAATACTTGCGCCATTGCCACGTCATACATTGTTGCATTATGACATAGCAGTGGCTGAAATGATAGATTGTGCTGACTCTCTAGGAAAATGGAGCGTGTCGAGCAATGAAGGGAAAGCCTCCTCCTGAAATTCAAGACATCAGCAACTTTGAGGGAATGCGTTGTGTCTTATGACAGTGAAAAATAACGTGTAATGAGTTTATACATGGGAAAATGTCCTGTGAAGATGACCATGGCGGTGGTGCTTGGAAAAGTGTGTGACAGAAGAAAACAAACCTTAAGTGCTACAAGATTGGCGAGTGACTATAAGCGATGTAGTAGAGAAAGCAGGCAAGTTATACCAAGTTGTATACAGTGAGTATTTCAGTTAAGGGTTGCCCGAGTTGCTTACTGGGAAAGTGCAGCCCCCGCAACCAGAAAAGGGGAGATAGGGTAGCTGCGTGAAAAGTTAGTCATTTTATTTTAGTAATTATATTTTTACTGAAAATAACAATTGGTACTGTGTTTAAAACTGAAGATAATAAGCAACGGCCTATGTTATAAGAGATGTTGAAAGTGATGCCCCTTAGCGGCAATACATTGCTAGCATCTGCGTACAAAATTCCTGTATTTCTGCTAAAATTTCTTTCTGTAATTTCTTGTGAATCGCCTTACCATTTCTCTGCAAGAATTCGTTATTATTACATATGCAACGTACATAAAACCCGTTCTTCAACACTATATTTATGTCGGTCCTGGTGGTAGTGGTTACCATACTTGCCTCCTAAACCCAAGATCGCGGGTTCGAATCCGGCCAGGGCCGATGGATTTTTTTTTTTTTTTTTTTGGGCGTAAAGTCCTTCGGAAGGGAAATAAAGTCGTGGGTCCCGTGTCGTACATTTACGGCATGTAAAAGAACTTCAGGCCTGAAAGAGAGATCTCTGAATAAAATTAGTCTGCCGTTTAACGCCCTGAGTTGAATGGGACGCTGATGACCTGAGATGTTAAAAGCGTTCATAAATAAATCAATAAAAAAAAAACTATATGTATATGCACAACCACTTGTTGATAAAGCCTCCTTCAAAATAACTGCAACAGCCACCGATGGCCAAGGTCATCAAGGCGCGAACTCGTGAGCGCGAGGTCTGAGGTTCGAATCTCACCAGGATCGTGCTCCTTGACTGAGGTTTTTTCCAGGGTTTCCTCAATCCTCATGGCAAATTCCGAGGGGGTACCCTAAACTAAGGCCTGGAACATTTCTTCCCTAAATTAAAAATATCCTTTCCCAATTTATCATTTTATCTCATGTATCATCAGTATCCACCACCTGTGGTGCCTCAACAGTAAAAACGAGCGTTAAACACTACTAAAACATGGCTGCAAGTTGCTACCTGCACATACATTATACGGCCTGGTGAATGGCTACTCCAGTATGCAATCACGCCCTGCCAGCCCTTAACACAAATAACCTAACTGTAATAACTAACGTGTCATAATCGCAGAAAATAGGAATACACTATATGAGATTAATAAAATAGTTAAATAATATACTTTCATTATATAAAAGGAGAAGTCAAAAGTGGTGCGTTTTGCAAGAAATGACCAGTAACAGTATAAACTATTCTTATAAACAAATTATTACTTAAGTTGTCATATTTTACACCAAGGAGGTGTAGAAATATGGAAGTTGTTTGCATCTATGGTAACAAACTTAAACAACTTTAACTTATGAAAAGCGGGGAGGTTCTATGTGGTAGTATCTAGAAGCTTCTAATGCAGCAAGTTGGTGCGAAGTACAGCGATGGCCGTTTCGTCACAATCCTCCTGACAAACTGCCCTCGCGATTTTCTGCTCCCAAGGATATTTTTCAGCACCAAAATGTACAGAAATCCATTGGCGATGACTTAGCATGATGTGGCTGTAAGGGATGCAATATATTCTCATCCTCTCTCTTTCTCTCTCTCTCTCTGTTTCTCCCCATATTCTCTAAAAAGTGGCGTGGTGAATCAGGCGAATAATTTCAAGTCTTGTCCTGACGCAGTGAGATAGTATTTTTATGTTCAAATCTGGGTTAATCAATATTATTCACAGTTATTACTCAGATATAAAATTTCAATGAAATTGTTCTCTGTGTGACTGGATTCGGGCCGTAAACAAGGGCCTTAACCTTCCGAATTATCTCGTGAGTTGGGCTGGTGACTAGACGTGTATTTGCCTGTTTCTTGCCCTCTAGAGTAAATCCTATACCGACCTTACATATTTTGTTAAGCATGTATGAGATGCTTTCTTGGGGATGGTGAATCCACGCCTTTTACATTGTTTCATAATACCGGAAGATTATAATGCTTCTAAAGGGGCAGTAATTAAGTCTGGCTATGAGAAGAAGGCAAGCATGAGGAATGTGCTACGTAAACATTTTCTGTCCACCTCACTACGCACCTTACTGCTGATAAAAGTAAACAGTAATGTCAGACACTTGCCCATTACTAGAAATCCAGCTTACATGCCCGATCTAGGTCTGAATAGTCTTCATTTATTTGGCAGCATGGGTGTCTCACATACACTCGTCGTGTGCAGACCGCCATGGGTGGCCGAGTTCGTTAAGGAGCGGCATTATGAACGGGAGGTCTTAGGTTCGATGTCCACCAGGACCGTCCTCCCTGACTGGGTTTTTTCCAGGTTTTCCTCGGTCCTCATAAATGGCATGTGTCGGAAAGGTACCTTAAACTTAACGCTTCCTTCCTTAAAAAAAAATCCTTTCCCAATTTATCATTTCATCTCATGTATTATCAGTGTCTCAGTAGTAAAAACGGGCGTTAAACACTACAAAAAAAACTTCCGTGAAGATAATTGCGTCCCTACTTTGAGCTTGTTAACTTGTTATCAAAGATAGCAAACAATCCTTCTGTACATCACTCTTCAAAGAATTTACTTTGAAATCGATCAAGAACGAACCCTAAAGATAAATCAATATAGTAAACACCATACACATTAGATTTTAACAAGGCAAGCCACGCTAGACTTATGCCAAAACGCATTACTGCTGATTATTCCGCTAAGAAGAGGAGAACCTGCAAACATGTGCAATGATTTTCAAGCATAAAGAAAATAATAAGTGACAGAGAAAGAGTAGCAGTAATTATGATAATAAATAAGCATGTAAAAGAGTAACAGGATATTAACTTTAATGGAAAATATTTTTTTTCACAACAGTTTTACGCCAACTATAAAAGCAAGCACGTTTCTGCGAAGTACATACACCTTACAAATTGCGTGACATGCAAGCAGCCTGGAACATTCGGTAACTGTTTTCCCAGCAGCGGGAGACCTCCGTTATCATCATCATCATCATCTGCAGTGTAATCCCATGCAACAGCATTAATAACTGACTATAAAACCATGTCCTCAAGAGAGAGAGATCATTCTAAAGTCAGTTTCCGAGAACTGCAACGGTTTTTCGGTTTTCTGTCGCCATTGCTTTAAACGCCATTACCTTGAGCCATCTTTCCGAGTTCCATATTTGTTTGGTGTCAGTTAATAATGTTATTAAGGTTGTGAATTTCCAATAGAAGATTTGTTAACATACAGTGCCCACATAAAGTGTTACCTATTAAACTGACCAATACAACGAAACGCTAACTTTTTCTAAACTTATTGCAAGAAGGGGGTTTCATAATTGCGCCATAGGCAAAATTAAATAAGGCCTCTTCTGGGACCCCGAGGGGGGGAACTATATTTATATAACCTTCAGCAAATTAATCAACATTTGTTTAATTTTTCTTCTAAAATTAAATATTGAGAAGTTATACGATGTTAAAAAATAAACTTTTATATATGACACAGTTTATTAATAACCGAAACCTGGAAATTCATGCTTTTATTTTGGTTTAAATAGGCAGCAAAAAGGGCACTTAAAATATGCAGTAATATAATTAAAATAGACATTTATTAAAGTCAGAACAGAGAGCAATATCACTCATTATTAATGAAAATAGGTGTATAAGATGCTTAATAATTTCTTTATCGCTTAATTGAAGTATTTTAGCTTACAAGTAACAAGATATTTTTTCAAGGTATCAAAGATGCGCAGTGGTTTCTGGTCGAGTTCATTTTCTGTTTATGCGTTTATAGGGGATCAGGCAAGTATATCTTTTACTTACTTACTGAACACATTGTAGAGACGGTTTATTTCACAGCTGTACTGTCTCATCTCCCTCGCTTGTAATTGTTTGTTACATTTATGAAGCTCAGAAGTTACCCCCATCATAAATTTCTTAGAATTGTCTCGCGTAGAGCGATACAAGGTCATTCGCCAGGACCGTTTAAAACTACAGTACTTCCCTCATCCTCTCTATTCGTATGCCTGAGGTAACCGTACGTTCCTTTTAGTGAGGTGAATATGTCATTTAATTTTTATAATTTTTTTTCAATTCGATGTATGTGCTTTTTAAAATGAGTAAATAATTACAGAAAAAGTTCATAACGATCCAAAATAGTCCAAAAGATTTTAAAGCAAAAAATGCAAAATAAAAATTGGTCCTTCCGGCCCCAAATGCACGGAAGCATGTTCATTTCTATCTGACTCTTAAATATATCCGTCCGTTATATAAACAATACATATTATATTGTTTATATAATTCTTGTGCCATTTTGACTATTAGCGAATGTTTTAATGAAAGACTGTATTTCAAGCGTGCCATTTACATGCGTACCTATATATTATTTCAAAGGAGAGCTTCATTTAACTTGTAAAAATTATACATTGTTATATTATTGAATAAAAATAGATTGCATTTACAGATCACTACTCTCCGTATATTGGCCGGGGCCTTTACTTAGGAGTTTTTTTGCTTTAAGTATACTTTCAAGTTCAAAATTATGTCTAGGCATTAATGGTAGGGTGCCATATTTATATAACTCCATTACATACCCGTGACATAAATGGAAACCATATTAACTTCCCCAGCTTTTAAAAAAGGCATTGTGAACCTTTGAATAACTTTATAGGAAGAGCCATTGCTCGCTAGTACACCATGTCACAGACTGAACACAAAGAGTACGTTGAATGTTTATATCTGAAAACACAGTCGTTGTATGGGTTTTCAAATGCACTATTAGAAGGTAAACAATAAATAGCGAATACTTTTATTTTATTATCATACCTCCCCATGTATGCAAAAATGCATAACATCACATGATGTCTCCTTTCAAGCCAAGCAACCTTTGTCTGAAGACTTTTCTCGTGTCACTAAACATGGTACTGTTAATTTAGGCAGTCTGTTATAAGGGCTTCATCGTTTATTGTTAATTGTACATGTAAATAATTATGATCGGTATTCCATTATTGCGCAAAAATGTTTATAAGGTAAACGTTTTATATAAAAAAAAAAAACGTTACTATATAATCATTTGTAAATGCTTAGGCAACATATGAAAGAGCTGCAAAAGTACAAAATAAAGACTCAGTTTAAAGTTACAGATTTCTCAAAGAATGTATAACTTTGTAAAACATTGAGGTTTTTGTTGCCTGGGCATTAACTACTACGAGGTACTCTCAGGTTATAACACCTCCAATTTTTTCCCTCAGGACTGGGAACAAATAGAAACATACTGTTTATTTTAAAATACGCGGGCACTCGTTGTGAATGTGTGATAGAGACGGCAGCACTGTATGGCACTCAGAACTCTAGCGGCAGCGGCGAGAGTGAGGACTGTTTTTGATACTTCAAAATGGGATGTTTTCATTACAAGAACAGCGTGTTATCATTCGTTTTCTTTATTTGCGTGATTTGACACCTCGCCAGTTGAGTGAGACATGTGGAGATGGGGTCTAATGTGCGTTCATGGGTGCGATAGTTGAGGGAAGGCAGATCGTCTTGTGACAACAAACCAAGGCAATCACGGCCTAGCACAAGCCGGTCTGACATGATCGAGCGATGCAGTAAACCTTACTCATTGCGTTCCAATGGGCACTACTGTGACAGGTGCATCCTAATAAGATGTTTTGAAGAAGAAGCTCCTGCAAGCATTGTGTGAAAAACGGCCGGAAAAGCCTGCAGTGTGTTCCTTCACCAAGACAACGCCCCAGGCACTGGGTGAAAGCGATGCAGCAGTTTCTTCATGAAAACAACTTTTAAGTGATTCCACATGCTCCCTACACACCTGACCTGGCTCCTACCAACTTTTGACTGTTTCTAATGATTAATTACCCTCTCCGGGGTTGTACATTCACTAGCGTACGAGTTTCCAGTGGCCAAAACAGACTTCTACAGAAGCGTTCACAGCGGCCATGGAATCATGGCGTCGTCGTTGTGAAAAATTGTACGGCTGCAAGGAGCTTACTCGAGAAGTGATACGAGTTTCATATTTAGTGAGAAAAAAAACACAAGGTGTTATAATTTGAATGTACCTTGTATAGTTCCTTAATAGCTAAAAATATGAAACAAGTAGGTTAATCAGACCTTCTTTTTCATTGAATTACTTGACTGTACACATATGTGAATTGCTTTAAGAGACTGAGAGATAATTAAACGTTCCCGTATGTAAGTAAAAAAATTTATGTGTTTAGATTCATTCAAACTTCGATTAGTTTCCAACGTTTTTTTGTCCATAGGCTTGTTATTTATCGCTATCGTGTACTGTCTGCTTTATTTCTATTAGCATGAGCACATCTGTCGGTTAGTTTTTTGCATGGAAACCAGCCTCTACGGTAACACCTAACTTACGACTATCCAGCTCGACATCAGAGAGGCTTACTTGCTATTCTGAGACAGGCTGCGTGTTCCACGATATCGCCAGCATCGGATTCAACAAAAAATCAACCTTAAATGGATGGAAATCCAAGCTGGGGAATAAGTCAGAATTTGCAGCCACTGAGGCAACGACAGCTAATGTTTGCACACTGCATGCAAACGCCATACATTTGCTTATTCAGCATACGCCTGCAACAAACGTGTGCTTACGAGTAGATAATCGGATTCTTTTTTCTAACTTCGCTAGCGAACAACATATAACTCTTGGGAGTTGAGTATACTAAGGCTGTCTTAGTTTCAAAAACTATATAAATAATTATATGACGTAAATGCATAATTTGTTTTTAAAATGTCACAATATAAGAAGCATACAGTTATTTATAACATTTTCATAGTTATTTACAAGCTTTTCCCCTATGTTTTCTAGCAAGATAGTGCGCCTTCTATCAGTGAATTGTGCTCTATTACAATGATGCGAGAGGAGCGAACTTATGTAGCTTTATGTGCCTGGACCTGGAATAAATTGTGCCTCAGTATCTACCGCCATGGGTGGCCGAGATCATTTAGGCGCGGACTCGCGAGCGGGAGGTTCGATTCCCGCCAGGACCGTCCTTCCTGAAGTTTTTTCGAGGTTTTCCTCAGTCCAACGGGCGTTAAACACTACTCAAAAAAGCCTTAATATCTAGCCAGAGTTTCATTTAGTCTCCAAATAAGAAATTTCAAACTTGTGTCAGTCTTAAATCGTGCAATTTCGCTGTCGCGTTTCTTAAGGAGCAAATGCATTTATGCAAAAATATAACTGATACAAACAAAGCATTTTTAATAATTTAGAGTTTAACGAAATCCTTCTTCTTTTGTAATTTCAAACCTCGTGACGATGTAATTCTGTGGCATAAGGAAATACTTGCATATTATTAATATGGATATATTTTCTATTAAAATCATATTCGCTGTACATGTAATAAATAAATAAATAAATAAATAAATAAATATATCAGCCTCAATATAGCAGTATTTGCACATTATAATTTTCCCATCATACAATTTGAACATGGATCTATAAACATTATTTTGCAATCTTGATGAAAGTTGACCATGTTAAACAAAATAAGGCTGGATGCAAAATAAATATTTGTACTATATACTGGATCTGTTATTGTTAATTTACATATTACATGAATGTACTATATTGCTGTAGGTTTGCTTGCGGTTGGAGCATGATCAGGTTTACCAACATATCTGTAATTTTATTTGTTAAAATATTCTCTCTGGGGGTTTCCAAAAACTTTAAAAAATTAAATGAAGATATTTTTTATTTCATTTTAAATAATGCGAAGGTATGTTTCAGAATATTTAACTAAAAATAGTTACACAATGACAACGACTGAACAGGGAAAATGCAATATGTGAGTCGGAACTGAAAAAATTTGTACCAAATAGATTTTCACAGATGTTGGTAAATGTACAGAAAAATATTAAAAAATTTGTTTAAAAAAAGTTAAAGCAGTACAAGACAATAAGATCAAATATATAAAACTGAAAAATAGGAACAAATATAAAAATTTGTTCAAAATATGAAAAGTTTTACGAACTATTATGAAATTGAGAAATGAATTATGATTATAAACACCGCCGTGGTCTAAAAATAGCATTTGTGGTCTCTATGGGGTGGACCCGGGTTCCAATGCCGCTTGCGTTACCCTCTGAGTGAGGTTTTTAGGGGGTTTCCCTCAGCTATCAAAGTGAAGGCCTGAGAAATTCCAGGCCACAAAGTTTCCCCACGCTCAATTGGCCGAAATATAATCACATAATTCCTCCTGCAGATGTCCTTGGGATAACAGTCGCGCCTTCCAGGCATCCCTACCTCAGAACTCGGCTTCCCTCGCCAGAGGGAGCGTCGTCAAGTGGCATTGGAGGGGAAAAAACCGCTCTCTAATAATGATAACAATGGGATTGTATCCAGATAAGTATAAAGACACTATGACGGTCTTAATATAATGTACAAGACACTAAATATGCTACATAAAATTATATGCTTTAAAGCTACACCTTCAAAAGAATATTTTAAACAACTCATATTAAAATCTGTTCTTTTCACAGTTGAACTAAAACTGCATTTTATAATATTCCAGTGTTACAACTTTGGTGCACTAGAGAAAGTGATGATTATTAAGTTAAGTGGGTATGAATTGCATATTTATTAAATTTTTACACTCCTCGAAATCAGATCATAGTGTAAACTGTGATACATAAATTTGTTCCTAAGGATCATTTGCAAAAGGAACCATGTTGGCAACCCTGGAATCATGTAAGACTGGAAAAATATGAATAACAGCTGCTCCCATTATTGCGCACAGTATAGCATCTTTCAGTAAGAGAAAATTAAACATTTAAATATAAATTTTGTATAATACACGAGGAAAATGTAAATAAAATAAAAAAGCAAAAATTTAAATTTGTAATTTTATCCCACCAAAATACGCTTAAAACTGCTAGTTGCTATCGTTGCTTTAGTGGTAACGTTATCCAGAGATTTACGCAACGATTTCTTCCTAGTGAACTGTACGCGAACTATTTCTATTAAACAAGAAACGTTTTGGAATGACTGAATTAAATTAAATTTATAATTGTGCCTCACATTTAGTTTCGCAAACATCTTATTTAAAAAATAAAATGCCACTTTTAACACTAGTAATTATTAAATTGTTTGGAAATTAATGGCATTTCGTATATCCATAAGGTTTGGTAGCGAAGGAGCGCCATGGACCCAATAGAAGATGCTGTTAACTGTATTAAATTTAGAGCAAAAAAATCAAAACTTTCCACAGGCATTTGAGCTGTTCGTGAAAATAATCCTTTACATCCACAATCACAGGAGATTGTGTGAACTGAAAAATTAGTTATTACAATTGTAATCCATTCAGAAACCCTGTTTTGCTGCCCCCATTAAATAGGAAACATGGTGTTTAGAAGTTGTATACCTGTTTTATACTTTAGGGAATTGAAGAAGAAGGAAAAAAAACTGTTGACAGAAAGTGACAAACTGACAGTGTTATTGAGAAGCATTAACCTATTAAAATCAAAAGTTGAAAATAATGACCTTGAAATGTTATCTCTCACAGCTGATATTGATCCAGAGGTTGTTTACAGATTGATTTTAAGAGCATTTTGGAGGAAAACGTTCCTTTACTTGGTGTGAAATAACGGCTATGTTAGAAATTTCTTTTGCCGTTACTATGGAAAAAACAAAAACAAAAGAAATATGGAAACGAGAGAGCCCCCAGCTTTTGCTCTCGGTATTATCAATGACATGTCCTTATACTGCATTTTTGACAACCTATTGGGACAAAAAGGGATTTTTCTCGCTGACCTACAAAATATAAGCTATGAGAGAATGTTTTTTGTGTTTTCAGTAGTTAAAAAGTAAGGAACTTGCTAATTTAAGGTTCATTAAATCAGAATTATTCAGAGCAATCCATTCTGCATCACATTTTGTATTATTGCCGTAACCTGTGCAACAGAAAACTATCGCAAACTTTAATTCACAGAAACGGGAGTGCCAACCAACCCGGTGACAAGTTTTAACGTCAATAGCAAATATTTCGGAATGCTTACATTCGGCAACTATTGTTATTATGGTTTCAACGGCATACACATGCTTAATATTAATTAAAAGAGTAGTAATAAATGTTCTCGGTTTATATTCAATTACGCCATTTCTTTATTTATGTCGAGTCATCTGACATTAATATCCCTTTATAATTTTTGTATACAAAAAATATCATATGAAATTCGTCTATTATATGCTATTTTCATTCAAAAAATAATCAACATTTATTTTTTTTTTCTAAAATCAAATAACAATAACAATATTCAGGTTGTAGGTAAACTATAAAACAAAATATGCCATAATAATTTAATCTTCTTTAAATTTTAATTTAAAATTTCACAATGGGGTTGGGTGAGGATTTGTAATTTAATTGAAATAGGTACTGGTGGGAGCTGGAGAGATGGCTAGCAACGTATGCGGGGGAGAGAGGGCTTTATTTGCCAAATGAAACATTACGCACTGCAAGTGTATCGTCTATTCAAATACTTACGGGCGACGTTCGGTTCTCATTGCGTTAACGAAAGCAGAATACAAATAGCTGCGTTGTCAGCACATTCCGAGCTCTACTGGCAACCAGTTGTATATTTTCCTGTTCTAATTTTTCGCAGCAGAGCCGCGCAACTCTGCGTCACGCCGTTTGAAAAACTGCTCTGAGACAGCATTTTCCAAATCCGACAGATATACGCAATCGCAACAATATAAGCTAGAAAAGAACGCTGTTATAATACGTTTAGTATATTTTCTAAAGAGTCAAGTTTTTATAGTCCAACTATTGAAGTTAATAACGCGTGACGTTACGCAGAATAATTTTTAAACCTGTGAAACTAACAATGCGTAAAATTTACTGTCCTCAACTGGACGAAAGATGCATTTGTATTTCTAAAATAAAACGTCTGTAGCTCTCTATTTTGTAGCAGTAACAAACGCGAAAACCCCATAAAATCCAAAGTGTGCGCGGAAACAACAAGAATAATAACAGTGATTAGCGATATACTAGCTAGCACCAGACCGCGTTTCCAGTCATAAACTGTCTGTACCACAGCTGTGAAAACTTGTTTTCTGTTAATGAGGTCCACTTTTTCGCAGAGCGGTATGTACACGCATAAAGCAGAATACCATGACTGTTTATGTTGCCTCGAGCCATCCTCCACTGTTACGGTGTATCTTTAACGCAGGCCGACAGATACGCCGCGCTTTAAGTTTTGCCATATATAGTACTTGGATTCCCAAGACTTTCAACAAATGAAATACTGGTACCTAGAATATTAGCCATGTCTTATTTCTACATTTTGAACAAAACAATAAGAAACCGAGTCAAACATTGCAATTCTGAAGTAATAAATTAAGATAAAAAGATATATCCAGAAAAATAGTAGTAGTAGAGTCGATTTTGGCGGTCTAGTAGTAAGCATTCTTACCTCGTAGACCCAAGGTCATGGGTTCAATCCCGGCCAGGCTTGATGTATTTTTTGGGCGTAAAAATCCTAAATATGACTTCCTTCGGAAGCAAACTAAAGCACTAGGACCCATGTCGTAGATTTATGGCACGTAAAAGAACCTGAAGCCTGAAAGAAAAGGCCTCTGAGCAAAATTTATCGGCCATTTTACTCTCTGAACTGAATGGAACGCCTATGACCTGAAATATTAAAAAGTGTCCGAAAATAAACCAAATGAATAAATGAACAGAAATATATGATTATTGATTCAATAGTCCATTAAAAACATAAAACTCTGCTGGAAATAATTATCTTCTACTACCTGAAATAATTATATTCTTATTATTTGCAGGTTATATTGATTTTTTTGTTCTAGTTTCATAGAAGCTGTTCAAAAATTGTTGAGATGACGTGAATAGCTACACGGCAACAACGTTGTTGCCCAATCTTTAAAAAGTATTAAAAAATAATTACGAAACTATGAAAGGAACTCAGCCGCTAGCATTACAAGGAGTTCAATAGACCAAATGCAAATCACCAATCAGTTACTGGAAAATGTTTACGAATTCAACTTCCCAATGTACATACCATTTCTGGCTTATCATAAATATATCAACTACCTATATAGAACAGGAGTGGGCAACGCCAAGTAGAGGATTGCAACCCCTAATTCTTCTATCTAAGTGGCGGACAGCAATCCAGAATCATAACATAACATAACCTCATCGTGTGATCCTTCGCTGCTGTGCTTTGCGGACATAGTAGCAATATCTCAGACATGACATATTGACAAATGCAAATATCATTGAAGTCTTAAATAAAACAATGATTGAATGAAAATATATAAGAATTTTAGATAAAATATACATAGAAAGTTATGAAAAGTTAATAAAAATGCTGGTCATAGAAGAGCTATGGCATAATCCTATTCGCCAACCAGCTACAGATCTGAAACAAACGCTCATAGATCTAAATCAAAGAAGTGGACGTGATCTAAAAATACACCCGGTAAAGTCGAAGTTGATGACAAATGCTGAAGAACGACATAAACAAACTACGTAAGTGAAAACGTATCTAGGGCAAGTGATTGCAATAATTCAGTACGCTAGAGAAGAAAGAAGAGATAACCTTAACTTATATTTCAAGCCAGGCTTATATGAGATGCAATCAAAAAGTTCCCGGACTAGTTCCGGACAAATAAAATACTCAATTTACCTAATTTTGAACATCATCTCCTTCGAAATAGTTTCCTTGGGTAGCAACGCACTGATTCCAGCGTATCGGTCTCAAAGTCATTGTTTGTGAGTGTATAAAACCTTCATGCTGTATCTCGTCAACGGAGTCGACCGCCTGTGGTGCCTCAGTAGTGAAAACGGGCGTTAAACACTACTCAAAAAAAAAAAAAAAAAAACGGAGTCGAAACGACGACCTTTGCCTGCACGGACACACCAATGATGTTAGTAATATCGTTCCTATGATCTTTATCAACAATTTCCCGGACTTTCTAAACATTTAAGCGAGTGATGCTCGTGTTATTTCACTTTTAAAGCGCGAGTACTACTCGAAACACTGCATCATCGCCGTAAGCATGTGTATGTTTAATGTCTATGGGCTGATTTTAACGCCACATTCATGTTAGCTTTTTGCTACAATTTGCCGTCCATGACAAAATCGCAGGATATTACGCACATATTATGACAAAAATACCGATTGCACTACTCACAATGTAAATACAGCGATGTCACTCGGAACACTGCAGGGTTACAACTCCCTGGCACTGCTTGGCGCGCTACTGAACCAGTAGCGGAACATTTTGGTACCATCTCGTAAATCGAAAATTGAAATTCCAGCGTTTGCAGCTGTGCATTGCTCGTATTGCATATAGAACTCAAACTTGCAGCCTCACACAGAAAGAAATTCATATATCAGGGTCTGTCAGCAGAAGTTGAAGACAAAAATTGCGAGTGTCCATCTGAGGAACAGTATAAAAAATTCAGAAACTGGAAGAACGTGCTGTTCACCAGACACAGCTAGTCACTGCAGTTAAAAATGGAGATGCAGGATAGGTGGGCATATGTGGCAGCAATATGGGAATCCCAGGCTAGGATAAAGAACCACGAGGCGTTGATACCATATTTTCAGGGCTGAGTGCAGGAAGGAGGCAACAGGTAGGAAAAATATTTCTGAACGGCTTCAACGAAAGTTTTTAGTGCAAAATTGAAGTGAAATTATAAAGATAATTAACTGCAAGTACAAAGGCATGAACTGAAAACAGTGATATAGTATAGCATAATATATTAAAGCATAGTTGGTACAGAATACATTTTAAGTAGTAATGGAATATGCTATCATAGTTCACAGCAATCTACTTAGAGATGGGCACCGCCAGTGTCGGGATGATCCAGCTCGAAACCTGTTGGGGACCACGTCTACTTCCGAGCGGCACAATCCGTAGATCCTGGCCGCCCGACGTCTGCCTCATCCCATTCCTTCCTCCAGGTAGTGACGCCATTGAGGCCACAGACACAAATGGCCAGCCGTCGAGCAAATCTGAAGTACCGAAGTATCCTCCGCTCCTAACAATCTAATCCAATAAAGAATGAAGTTGAAATATGAGGGCTCCTCTTAACTAAACCCTGATTATAGCAATGCTTCAGTGAGTAATGTTTCTTAAAAGTTACCAGCCTGAATGGATTAAATTATGATTGGCACGTATTAGGAACGCCAAGGAATTTAATGCAGGCTTCCGAGGAGCATGTGGCAATAAACACTTGACATATCAACCGGTGACCCTTTTGGTGTCAGACTTTCGAAATGGATGTGATAGTTAATACGTTGATTTGATTCAGTCATTGCTAGAGATGGATTGAGAATGGACAGTAAGGGAATTAATCGTAGAAGTCGCTTCTTCTCAGACATGAACAAACACGGGTGTCCAGCGTCTTCCAGAAGTGTGCCAGCGAGTGATAAATTTAGTAGCGGATTACATTGAAGGAATATAAAAATCTTCAGGTTCTACACTAAAAGGTTTGCTACTTAGAACATGTTGCCATTACTCTCTTTGCAATCCTTGTAAATTCAGTATTTTAATCAAAATTAAGCGATTTTAGAAAAACACAGTTCATCCCAAAATGTTATATTTGTTTTTATTCTACTATAGTATTGATTGTCTTTTACCAAAAATTTAAAGGAGAGAGCTTGCATATTTTCTCAAAAATTAATAATGTAACTATGGGAACAGTGCATACAACTTAAACGATGTTTCACTACCATTTGAGTGGGTCGAATGTTGGTTATTGCCCACTGCCCTTTCAAGTGTTTAAATGCAATCAAGTTTAAGAAAACTGTTAGATGCAACGGTTATTTTAAAACAATATTAAATTATTTAGAAATTAATTAATTTATAATTTATAAATAAGAAAATTCAAAGAGCCGTGTGCTTTATAAAAGAATAAAAATTTAAAATCTTCTCTCAAGTGACAACGCCAAAAATATTCATTCATACCTGATCCAGCAGAAACCCTAAAATAAGTAACTAAGTATTTAGTTACATTCTTGACAAACAGAGCAGTAAAAGGAATGTCTATGAACTCAAGGAAAGCTTTCAAAACAAATCTTTTTCTTCGGAACAATATGGATCAACACCTGGAAGTTCTGAAACATCTGATTTGGCCCCTTCAGACCGTCACATCCTTCTTAGGCTCAAAAGAAGAAAATTGTGAAGCAATTCACAAGCATTCCTGGCTTAAAGAAGTGATGAAAACATAAAGAAAACGAATGATTCTAATTAAATTTTGGTTGACATACCTACTCAAAAGCATTTTTGGATTGTAAACTTCAGCAGTTGACGTGTCTGTGCTCTGCCCTTCTTAGAGATCCAAGGACTGTTGAAAACCACCAAATTTAATTAGGAACCAAGGTGGACGTCACATGACTAGCAGAGCGTGAACAGTTCCACGTCATCGAGTCTCTCCATATGTGTCATGGCCCACGGTGTCCGCCCTAGACCATGCCAACTCGGGGCATCTTCAAGTTTTTGTTTCTGTTTGCATTAAAGTTGAAAACAGCCGCACTACTCGACTGGAAATGATAAATATCTGCTCATCACTTTCCATTTCTTTGTGGTGTTTCACGGGACAGCCGAAACACCAAATGATCTGCAACAAGCTTAATGACATCGAGGCTGGTGGTCCTCTAGCCCTCCTGGTTAAAGTTATTGGTTCGTGTCAGCACGCTGTATAAGGCAACAGTCAACGGTATTCGCACCAAAAGTTCATCGCGTGTACGCTATAAATTATGGTGCTGGAAAACAGCCCTGCTTATCCATGTCAGAGATCAACATAACCGATTAGAAAACCGCGCCTGGACCATCGTTTACAGCCATCGAGTCTTGTTATAGTAACCGTCTTCACTATAGCTTGAACTTAAGTTTACTCCGGCAGGAGTAGACCTCATTTGACGTGATAGAAACATTCCCCGAATGAAATTATAAACAAGGAATATAGTAACTGATGCACTGCATATAACCTGATTATGTTTTAAAAACAGTGCAGCGAGGGAAATATTGCATACACACTAGTGACGTAGAACAAAACAAAACAAAAACAAAAAAAAAAAAAAAAAACGAGGATTACGAAAGAAAACCGCATATGAGTGAAAGAAAAATGTTTGTTAAAACATGTAATACGTATAATAAGTTAATATAAATAATTATAGGAATAGGAAAATTTAAGTCTAATATCTTTACTTAAAGGACTGTATGGAAATTGTATCGCTGCAGTGAAGGTAGGGAAAATCTCTAATCCATTTAGAATAACAAAATTACTTAAATAAGATACGAGTAGTATGGCATGGGGATACCAGTAGGAGTAACGATATCTATTTGTTGTTTGCAGATGACGCCGTGGTAACCCAAAGTTGAGAAAATGCAAAATTTATGATGAGGAAGCTCTTGGAAGCAGTTGAAGTAGGAGGTCTCGTGGTGAATGTCTAAACAAAATAGAATATGGAGGAGGTGGGAAACACATTAAATTATCTCTAGGGACATTCAAACCAGTAGAGCAGTTTAAATATTTGACATTAATAAAATGCTAAATGGAGATTTATGAAGTAAAAATATTAATAGACAAACAAAGAAGATAATTCTCCAAATGAAGGATTATTTTACTTGTGTTTAACGCCCATTTTATTTATTTTTTTTTTTAATGAGGGAAGTGTTTCAGGTTTAAGTTTAGATTACCTGGAAAATCTGGATAAAAAAAAAAAACTTCGGTCAGGGAGGACGGTCCTGGTGTGATTTTGTTGGCGAACATTCAAGGTTTGCACCAATTTCGTCTAGTTTATTCTCTGTTAAAATACGTTTCCGAGTGTGTTTTTTGTAGTGCACTAGTCCACTAGAAATCAATTTATTCTTGAATTGCTTTTCTGAGAGGAGACAATTTACCAAGGAACTGCAAACGAAATTCTGTGCGAACACTACGAGCTGACTGGTATCTGTGGTAACATTTGCACATGAAAATGTGCTGCTCTAGAATCAACTGGCCCATCATGGCGAAGTTCAACTACTGCACTGCTTTGAAGATGGGACTCAGCACTGTGCTTGCGGGATACTATTTATATGAAAGCTCTGTTTATACTCAACAAGCAAGAGAATAAAGATTGGATTGTTAAGATCAATTGTCACCAGCTTCCCATTCAATTCAGAGCGTGAAACGGTTGATAAATTTTGCTACAGGCATCTTCTTTCAGGCTTGAGGTTCTTTTACATGCCGTAAATCTACAACACGGGACTCAATACTTCCCTTTGGAGGAAGCCATACTTAGGATTTTTATGGCAGAAAAAAGAACCATCGAATCTGGCCGGGATTGATGAGTCTACGAGGCAAGTATGATTACGCCTAGACCACCAGGAACGACGTGAAGGTCAGGGGAGAGAGTCGAACATTGTTTCTAGAACCAATATCCCGACAACGCAACAAAGCTTCCCTCTGCCACATTATCGCACCTCGCCTGGCACTTTCAATCCTAACGTAAAGTACATGAAAGCAGAGCGAAAAATTCGTTGGAAGTAAAAGTCCATTCCAACATTCGCCTAAATGGCCAGGGGAAACAAGAAAAACCAAAAATTACAATAGCCAGTCCTAAATAATTTGAACCCGGGACTTCTCGAATGTGAGTCCTAAGCGTTTACGTCTGAAATAGTACATTAATGCTTTACGAACAATTTCACTTTGTTACTTCAGATGGTTTAGATTTGACAACAGACTGTAGTTTCTGATTTAAGTTTAGTTTCTGTGAAGATTTACATATTTATCACATAAAATGTAGAGCACTTATCACTAAGATTACACAACATTTAATCAATAATTATTTTTTAACATGTTGCTCATTTAAAATACCTTAGTCAAAATAATACGCTTTGTTGCTTTACATTTTGTTTGGTGCTCAAGTAACGCTTTTGTATATTTTATATAAGATTATCTTTTCCGTTTGTATAAAATACTATGAAAAATTTTATATTGATCCAATAGCATAGCGTTACCGCTTAAGTCACTCCAGTCATTGGGCATAGAGATTACTGAGGGAAATAAGAAGTAAATTATATCAGTCCTTTACTCTCTTAATAAACATTTGATCGCAGAAGGCTTCGAAACTCCAATCTCTGCTTTAGCAACAGGTGAATGCCACGATGTATGGAGAAGAACTTTCCATTTCAATAAGAACGGCAGTAGGTCACCGAGCAGGAAGTGACGTCACGTTCCGGAAGTTTGCCACATTCTCTCACGCCGGCGGGAGTTCACGGGTTCGAGCCTTTTAATCATGTCTTGGGAACCTGATTTATTAAACTGGTTGTGTGTGTGTTGTTATATAACTTTATGTTTACAGTGCACACAGATTTGAAAAAAAAAAGTTCCCTCTAGCACCGGTAACCATGTGGAAGATTCAACATTTACAAAGTTGGACCTCGTGACCTGTTTTGAAATCACAGATGTTTGTATGAAGTAGTTTTACTATCTTTCAAATATCTCCATATATCTTCCATTCCTTTTTTGGTTTCCACTGCAAAGCATTCTTTGACCATATGCTTCCAAACAGGAAGAGCGCACTTATGTTTTCCACTCGGAATTTGACCACTAGAAATTTCATCTGGGCAGTTTTAATTCTCGATTTTTCTTTCTGCCCTAAGAACCAACTTTCACTTCCTCTAACCAGCGATGGTTTTGCTATCAGAGCGAAACTTTTCTGTGCATTTCTGCTTATTTTTCTTCCAAAATATTTCACATGCAAATATTTTTTTTAATTTGTGACCTGAAGATATTTAAAATAAATTGCTTTGAATTAAAAGTTTTATATTATGTACAGGATGAATCGCTGCGAATATTTCTGCTATTGATGCACTGTTTACACAAAAAAGCTCAAACAGCCCATACAAAGAAGTACTATAAAGTATATTTCAAAATCATAGTTTTTCAAATAGAGTATTGCTTACTGACTTTAAGACAATAAAATTAAATGACACTAGAGTGGCAATGAGATTTTGCACCATTCTAGACCAAGTAGTCGTCATGTAGTATTCGGACTTCCAGATCTTTTTAGAGACGTGCCTGAAAATTAGGCCAAAAGCCATACACTCCGCCAATTGTGAGGCAAAAACAGCATGCACATTATCAACAGTATATTGCAGTTTATTCTGGATGAGTCAACTTTGCCATATGACACTTTTAGAAAGTTGCTTGCTCCATATTGAAGTCAATAAGCAGTATTTCCTTTAAAAACACGGAACTGTGTGCTAGAAATACACTTTCTAATAATTGTTGGATTTTTGTATCGGCTACATTGATGAACCCTTGTCTAAATTTCATTTTGGTGAAAACAGAGATCAATAACGTCATTTGTTTCAGAAAAACTTGCGGTGGGTAATTCACCCTGTGTATAAAAGTTATGGAGTACACGTCTAAACAGTAACAACGAAAATAGACATCACATTTCACACAATTTTTCGGGTAGCTCAATAACTTCTTCACAAAATACACCTCTTATAACTTTTTAATGTGTATTTCACAACTTTTAACGAACTTATATACATATATATGTGTATATGTATAATATAAAATAAAAATAAAAATAAAGTAACACTATTTACAATGTAACAAATTAACAATAATAATAATAATAAAAGTAGAATAGGATAAACACTTAGACAAAGTCACACTTGAAATATAGCAATTTCAAATGTGACTTTATATATATTGTTGGAATAATTTATTCTTGCTTGGGCCAAGTGTTTGCCCATAACAACCGAACGTTCGTATTGACGGGCCCTTACTGTATATCATGTGGAAATATTTCCCAATTTTCAGTTAACAATATGCATGCTTTTAATGTTTATTAACACGAAATTATAATAAGTATTTCAAAAACACTAATTTAACTTAGACAGGGAAAAAAATTAAATCTGAACATGTGTACCATAGCCCAATTGGGCGATGTGTAAAAAAGCTTCCGACTCTAGTCTTAAAAACATGTGAATAACAAGGTCAGTGTCTAATTTACAGCTTTGGAACAACCAGAGCGTTAAACGATAAATTAAAGTCGGTAAGATTCGTTAGAAGAAACCTAATATATATCTTGGCCTACATAAACGCGGTAATTACCTAATTAAAATTAAATTTGTTAACAAATTTACCATGAAAATAACGATATAGGTAAGCTCTTAATTACGAGGCAACTAAATGTTTTAAACCGGAAAGAAAAACATAAAACAAGGCCATTCACGTAATCTTGCGTTTATAATATGGAAGCTAACCTTCATTCACTTGTGCAAACATGGTATGTCCAAATAAAAGTATAGGCTATTATCCATTTTTATCTTCCAAAATAAATAATAATCATTAAATAAGTACCAATTAAACCTTAGAAGCGGATATTATAAGAACTGTATCGTATTTTAAATATAAGTATTGTTTATTAACTTTTAAACTTTCCTCCCAATCTCTAAATTGAGGGGTTTTTGTTTGAATTACATTTAATATAAACAAATAGTCATTCAAAATGGGAAATTTGAATTGATGATTCTATATAATGAATATTTAAAGAAAATTATTTATAACTTCTTTTGAATAATGTTTTAACACCCCATTTTACTGCTGAGGCACCATAGATGGTGCACACAGATGATGCACGAGATGAAATGATAAATTGAGAAAGGTTTTACACTTTAAGGAAGGAAACGTTCCATTCCTAAATATAGAGTAACATCCCAGGCATTTGCCACTTATGAGGACTGAGAAAAACCTCTAGAAAACCTCAGTCAGGGAGGACGGTCCTGGCGTGAATCGAATTGCAGACCTCCCATTCACAAGACTGTGTCTTAACCACTTCAGCCACCGCGGCTCTATTTGTAGCTTTAAAATCATTTAATTAAAATGAAAAACTTACGATAGGCAAAGAATAAATGTATTAAAACAGAAAATTTAAATATAAAATAGATTATACTAGTAATATTGTTACATAGTATAAGATAAATTAACATTTCTAAATTTAATGAAAATGTTTGTTGTGTTATATACGCAAATATATTTTATATGTATGCAGCGTTTCAGAAAAATATTTTGAAATTTTAGGACATCTTTAAAAGTATTAAATTCCTAAAATATTTCGGCAAAACAGCTGCGTTGAGCAACTGAATTATATTATGTTTCATGGAGTTAAAAAACGTCCAATCTAGTGGTTTAATGGACATCGAAATATAGTCAAAAATAAAATACTTTGAAACGTGGTCGTCAGTTTTTCTGACTGCACCATTCTTCAGCTCGATATAGTTCACTGGATCTCAGCTATGTGGATCAAACAATCCTTAAGAATTCACACTTAGAGGTGAATAATCTCCTAGGATATAGTAAAAAATGTGGTCATTCATCTGCCGTAACCATCGACGTCAAGGAGGTAAAGGAAGTTTGGAAATAATCAATAAAGGCGGGGTTTTCCGCCAAACGGACCAGACGATTCTGTGTTTTGTTTCCAAGTCAATTGAAAGTTGTACTTTAACTAGAATATAGCTTATGTGCAAGGGAGATAAGCTATACAACAGCTACTGAACCAACACCTGTAATTAATTTTTGTTTATGTTTTCTTCTCTTATAATATCGTGTTGTAAAATTGTGTTTTTTTAAGGTTTCTCTCAATTTTATTTGAATATATGCGAATATATACGCCATTTTTGTGTCTATTTGCATTTTATAATTAATATTTTCCATTTTAGCTCCCAAAAAAGGCTCAATTAATTGTTAACTTCTTTTGTTGTTCAATTTTTCCTATTTTCCTCTCTTTGGGATAAATGCAAGCTCTTTGATGTTTACAGACTTCAATTGGGACTCAGGAAAATAAAACACTGTCACCACTAATTCGATTTTTCAATATGACTGTTTATAATATGTCCTTTTAAGCAGGCGTTAGTTTAAATAGCTCTAAAACGTGTTTATTTGTCATTAATAAATACGTGATTGCAAAAAGAAAAGGTGCTAAAATAAGGATTTGTTCTGACGATATATTTTATTTATACTATTTGATTAGGAAGTGACATTGGTAAGTGCCAAAATAAATTTTACGCCCATATGAAGTTATTTTCCAAACTAGAAACCATATATATGGTTTAAAATATAAATATAAATACTTTATATATAAAATTATTAAAACCAAGATATTTCTTTATTTCTAAAAAGGTCTTAAATGTATGCAAATATTCCTATTTCTGTCGTCATTCATATTATTTTACATTTTGCTTCCATTTTGTCCAGTTAGTGTAAAATTGTTTTCAGGTTCATATTTGCGTTGCACTTTTTGGTTATCTAAAAAGATGTCTAACAATAAGGTAAATATTAACATTACCTAAATGCACTTAAGAGACGAGGTGATTTTTCAGCACAACCCCCCCCCCAAAAAAAAGAAAAAGAAAGAAAAGAAAAAGAGAGGAAAAAAGAAAAAAAGAGAACATGTTTAGAACATAGACGTATGATAAAATGCTTTGATCAATAAGAAACAGGCCCATATTGCAAGTTGTACTGGAAATGTTCATCATCACTGTCCAGACACAGCCGAACGAGTGTTTGCAAACCGGTCCTAAAATGTTAGGCGGAGTTAAGTCTGGCGATCTTGGTGACCAAAAATTCTTGGAAGTTATCCTTTCTTCAAATTGTTCGTGGATATTCAGAACCTCTCCAGCTCTTTAAACCTTTTCCCATAAATATATATTTTTTTAATGGTGTTTAACGTCCAGTTTTTACTATTGAGGCACCGCAGGCGGTGGACACTGATGAAACCCGAAATGAAATGATATATTGGGAAAGGTTTTTATTTAAGGAAGAAAAAATTCCAGGCCTAAGTTTAGGGTCCTCCCCGGCATTTGCCATTTATGAGGACTGAGGAAAACCTGGAAAAAACCTCAATCAAAGAGGACAGTCCTGGCGGGATTCGAAACCCAGACCTCCCGGCTCACAAGTCCGCGCCTTAACGACCTCGGTCACCCGTGGCGGTTTTCCCATAAATACGAAATTACCTCTTTGTTGATGATGATGTATCCATCAAATTCCATCACAAATGTTGTTTTGCTTAAATGATATCAGTAACTGTTACCTCTGTCAAACACGCCTTATATGATCATTTTCCACGATCGCTTAACTGCAACGGAATGAAATGCAAGTAAAGAGAGGGGAGGTCAATGCAACCTGCTGCATCATCCAGGCCACACGCCTCGTCAGTCAATATCACCAGACAGCTGTCTTTCTTGATGTTTAAGCAGGATCATAGTTATGCGTTTATAACTAAGATATTCTCGTTTTACAGCATTTTGTGTCAAAAGAATCACACTGTATAATTAAACATTGTTATTATTCTTCGTATTTCGAAAGTATTAAATACACCTTTTATAAATTACTGGTTTTTAATTCATTTTATTATTTTATAATACATTTTCAAAGTTAATGCATTATTTTAACTTTATATGACAAATGTCGCTTAAGTTATATGTTCCATCTTAAAGTATGCAAAATTGAAGAGTTAATATACCTAACATTATGTTTTATATAACTTCATTTTAATTATATTTATAAATTGAAGTAGAATTATTTACAAAATAATTTCAATGTTAAAAAATTGCACGTTCATACACTTTCAAATAGAACATTTGTCATTTTCTGTGTTCCTTTTTATATCTGCACTAACTTGTAGCACACAGACTTTCAGGCTTTTACGTCCATTAAAGGGAAGAAAATGTTTAAATAAGGCCAATGATAGAGCTTTCATTGACAATTTACTTTCTGCGGGCATTTTGCTTGGGTTCTACAGCCGCTGCCGAATAAATAAATAAATTAAAAAAAAAAGAACTACGATAGCAGATGGCGAATAAATAAATTAAAAAAAAGAACTACGATAGTAGATGGCGAATAAATAAATTAAAAAAAAAGAACTACGATAGCAGATGGCGAATAAATAAATTAAAAAAAAAAGAACTACGATAGCAGATGGCGAATAAATAAATTAAAAAAAAAGAACTACGATAGCAGATGGCGAATAAATAAATTTAAAAAAAAGAACTACGATAGCAGATGGCGAATAAATAAATTAAAAAAAGAACTACGATAGCAGATGCCGAATAAATAAATAATAAAAAAAAGAACTACGATAGCAGATGGCGAATAAATAAATTTAAAAAAAAAAAGAACTACGATAGCAGATCGTTTACTCGTTGTTGGCACGTTATGAGGAAGAGGCGCATTACTTCACGTCAGAAACAAAAAGCTGCAATGACGTCAATCCCAATCTCCGAAGACAAGAAAACTAAGACAGATTTTTTCTAGCTATGTTTTGTGAATATTTCCTTCCAGTGAATAGCACTACTCAAATCTGCTTGAGGGCCCAGTGAAAACTGAAGATGGCTCGGAATTGAATACATTTAGCAGAATGCAAACATCATATCCCATTCTTCATTCGTCCAATCGAGTTTTCATTTATTTGGAACCTTAAATGGCAAAGCTAGGCTTTTTACATGCTGTCAACAAGGAATATAATATCTTTATTTTACGTTTCCCTTTTTGCTATTCCGTTTTTCTTTCGCAGTTTCCTTCTAAATCAATAGTTACTACCATATTTACTATGGCTTCCACTGTTACATTGCACGGATTTTGTTGAAATATTAACATGTGAGGTGGAATTTATGTGCTGCACCCCCAGTTAAATTAGTTATTATATTAATTAATTTTATATACATTCTTGAATGAAATATCATTTCTATCTTTTGTAGAAGTATTGAAATGTTGTATATGTCATTTGCTTTATTGGTATAGATGACCAAAGCGAAACAATATCGATATTTCCTGGAGAAATTATTAGGCAGTATCTTGGTAAAGATGTTTCTTTGTATATTGTCTGCAAGTTATGCTGTTATTATATTAGGAAGGATAGGCGTAATAAAACATATGACAACTACGGGGGTGAAATAAAAGGTAATAACAAGGGAGATTCTAACGGTTTCATTTAATATGTGAGAGATGTGGGCGACATGCAAAAAGTCACGTAGTAAAAACAACCAATAATATAGCAGAAAAGGACCAGGGATAACGTATTACCCAATAGAGACATGAAGATGTAGGAAAATATTCTGGAGTTTTCTAAAAGCATATTTTGAAAGAATAAAGATAGCTTCTGCCATGTTTATTTAGGCCTATTTTTGCGGCCCATAGTCAGTGGAAAGGCATCGTCAGTTGAAGGGCTTTATTATTTGAGGAGTAAACTGTTGCTCTCAAGATTAGTTGAGTTCAGGACCAGTCTTTATCAAGTTAATCATTATAGTGTATCAAGTTAGTTAACAGCTTGACCTGTTTTATTGAGTGAACAGTAGGAAGTTTTGGCACTATCAAAGTGCGTCGGGGCGTCGCTATATAATCGTCATATTTCGTACAAAAGTGGCACATGTAATAAGAAATTCTCCAAGAAGTGACGGTGTCTCATTAAGTAGAACAAATTTTGATAATAAATTGTACTACTTACGATAACACCGCTTATCTTGTTAACCATCTGGTTCATTTCCTCCCTTCTTCTCCTATGGTATCAAGAAGACCATAAAAATATCCAGCAGAAGAGTCAAAACTATAATAATATCGTCGGTAAAGAAACAATATTATCCCTGAGAACCAATCAATTAAATTAATTTCCCATCACCTTCCACTCGTTAATTCCGCTGTACATGATAGTAAAATTAGTTGTTGTAGTAAAGAGAATATTTCTTTATTATGTGTAATAATAAAGAATAAAATTAACAACAAAGATACAGACGACATTTTTCTGAAGAACTACCCAGTGCAGATAGTTTTGATTTGTGGAGAGAGCTAGCTGAAACTGATATTAAAATAAATGGACTCAACAATACTCATCGACATCTGCGAAAGCTAATGAAGAAGAGTCAATTATACTGGTCCAGAGAATATAGAAAAGAACAGCCGGGTACAGAAGAGAAGTTTTCTTTGATAAAACCCAGACTGTCTTAGTACTACATGTGCGGAAGCCAGACAATGAAAAATTCTCCCCCAATAGCGCCTGACATACAGACGAAACGTTCTGGGATGTTTTTTTCTTGATCGGTATTACTTCTTTGATCCCCTGTGAAGATATGAGCCCTGAGTAGTAGTAACTAACAATGGATAGAAGAGTGTTGAAATTATTTCTGAAGGAATGACTGTGTTTCATAGCTGTCATGTTTCCAAGAAAGTAAGGCAACTCATGGAGCACTGAGATTGGATTTGCCAGGTGACGTGAACCGCATAGAAATAGTTCTGTCCACGTACTTGATACAAATTATAATTTAATGATGCGATAAAACTATCACAGTTGTGTTTTATAAGAAGACCCCAACTTGTAGCAATAAGGGTACTAAAACAATGCTTGAATGCACTATATCTGCAAAGTTCAGAAACCAGGCTTTACAACATAACAAAGCTAAATGTTAAGTAGCCAAGCAGTCACGTAACTAGACACCGAAGCGTGACTCCCACATACATCTTGACAAGATCACCAGCAATGTCATCAAGCCCCACCTCGCCTTGACTGAGGTCAAGATTAGAAAGTCGGCTCTCATCTCAAGAAGCGCTACATTCAAACTTTACATACCTTCAGTTTCTAAACAGTTGCAAGTGACTTCAAGCGTTATGCCAAGTCCCTTCATATGAAATACTCACCTCTTTCGATTTGTTGAGAAACCATGATGCATTCCTGCACTTTCAGGTTCATAAACATCACACCCGCGACGACTTCAATGGTATATTTCTGTTAGTAAACTTCTGAGGAGAGTTGTATGTTAACGGGTTCATTTTATTTTTTGCCAAAAATAAGACTAGAAAGCCTTAAGTCAATTATTTTCCATAAGTGTTGCTCACCAAATTAAATGCAGGCAAAGAGTACCATTAAATTTCAGGAACTCGATCAGAAATTTAGGCAACGTTTGATCAAGCACCTTATAGCTGCATCAATCTGGTTGCAATTTCTGTTACTGCCTCGCTTTTGAACACATTTCTCTTGAAGAGTGACGTTTGTCTCAGCGATGCTCTTGACATTTCTACAGCTTCCTGGAAGAAGGGTTGTCTAAACTCGGCACACCATTGGTTTATGCCTCATAACTTCACATTCTGATGAACTTTTCTTTCCTACAGATTTTCTTTCACTTTTGGGAAGCAGCCTGAAGTCGCTGAGAGAGTAGGGAGGATGAACGAGAAGAGAGGACAGCGCGCTACTTCCATACCATCGAGGTGGACGGATTGTAGCTTATTGTTTGCAGTTAATAGAAATATTGACTACAATGAAATGGAAAACCACAGGAGTTAAATGATCTAACGAAAAGAAAATTAAGTATTAGATGATGATAACATCGTCTTTAAACATTTGTTTTCATTCCGTTATGAAGAAATATCCTTGGAAATACTCTACTATTACAAATGTACAATGCTTAATAACAAACACATGCCTATAGTAGGTGAATACGCGTATCAGAAAAATAAAGAAATAATCATCATAGAAATAGTTAGGCGTATCTAACCTCTAATCACATTGTTCCTTATTCACGGAATATTTTATACCTGGTTTTGTCGTTATTTTATGAATTCTTCATTTCGTTTCTTTCCTTATTTTTCTGCCAAAGTATTTGTTTATACTTTTAATTTTATTATATTAATATCTTTATGTGATCTTATAGGTCTGCTTTTCTTTCTAATTCAGATATTTTGGACCCCAGTATTAAAAGACAGACATCTCTTCAATAATTATTCTTCTTTCTATTTTTGATTCTACGTTGTTCTTTTCTTTGTATATCTATTGCTTTATCACTTGAAATTTCCATGTTATGTTCTCTTTTTTTTATCTAATTTGGTGAGAAAAATGCTTTCTGCAAATCCTTTTCGTGCTCCGCTAGCAATATCTGGTCATCTACAAACAGAATGAATATCTATATTCAATGTATTTATTTTCATCCCTTTTGATTTACTTGCACTCCATTCTTCTACTATTTTGTTCATATATAAATAAAATAATATTTGTGACAGCCCTGTCTTAATACTTTATTTTCGAATAATGTTTCTGTCCCTATTTATATTAATTATTAGTTACGTTATTGCATAACTACTTATTTAATTCAATATATATTGCTACAACTGGCCAAGTTTCTTAAGATATACCTTATTATTGCTTTGTTATAATTTAAAAATAAACACAAAAGTGTTCAATTGTATTTACTACTTTTTTTCTAAATGTATTTAAACGTAAAATGACATCATTGCAAGATATTCCCTTTCTAGACCAATTTTGCTCTTCACTCAGTATTGCTTCAGCAATGCGTGTTTTTTCTTCAGTATAGCAGCGCTGTTACCAGAATCGTTTATTTTCCTCATTTATACAATTATTAATTACTTTTGCAATGATCCATTGTACTTAACTTTCCTATTAAAAGCTGCACTAATCTCTTTCCTCATGTTTTAACAACCCCTTATTAATATTGGCTACTCAGGGACGTTTCCTGTACTCTTTTAAAGACAATACCAGTTCCGTATTTTTATTGAACTTTATTCATTAAAACACTTCGTGGTTGTTGTCAATTCATAAGTTTCATAAACTAATAACTTTCTATAGTGTTCTATTCATTTTTGTTGCGTGATCATATGCACTTTTGCTCTATTGTTTTTTGTTTTTTTTCTTATTCCTTCAATCCTCTAAAAACTGTAAACCCAAAACGTTTGTCTCCTACTAGATTTTTTCCTAACCCTTTGACTTGACAAAGAATTACAACTTTGGCGTTTGATTTGCCGTGTCAAATTTCTTACGTTATGTCTTTGTTGTTTATATGTTATATAAATTAGTTCTGTTTATTTTTAATTAATTCTGTTGCTTAGTCAGATAAATTGGGTGAATTTTCCTGCGTGGGATTGCTCCACATGCAATTGACCGATTTCTGCAGTTCTCGTCTCGTTCCCACTTGAAAGCCGCCTGGAGAGCCGGAGGGGAGGTCAATACAAGTTTAACTCTAGGAAGGTAAGGACGTGCTCTTGCGTGTTGTGTGACTATGTATTAAGCGTACTACAGTGTATTAATTACTTTGATGTGGCCCAATTCAGGCATTCCATTTCCCAAAGAGTACGATTCATATGTGCGTACATAATCAGCTCTTCATGTACGGAGATTGTTCGAAGAGATATTCCCTTGCAAGTCGAAGTTCAATTCACAGATTGCTAAAAATTTAGTGACACGGGAAGTATTCTTGGTAAAAAGCGTACAGTATTCCCAAAGAAACTCTAGATAACATTAGACATGCTCCGGCACGTACCCTAAAAATCACTTTGACGTCTTTTTCAACAAACGAGAATTTCCTATTGCTTTGTTCCAACGGCTAAGAGCTACTTGAATTTGAAACATTATAAAATTACTGCGGTGCAAGAACTTAAACCGGGTGACCCTGCATCCAGGAGTAGATTTTGTGAATGGCTTTGGAATACTGTGTATGACGGCGAACTGACCCTAATCTAATTTTCTTTACGGATCGATCTTGGTAAGAACTTAAACCGGGAGACCCTGCAACTAGGAGTAGATTATGTGAATGGCTTTGGAATACTGTGTATGACGGCGAACTGACCCTAATCTAATTTTCTTTACGGATCAATCTTGGTTCCACTAAGTGGGCTTGTTAATTCACAAAACAACTGATAATGGAGTTCAGAAATACCACCTGCTTCACAAGGAACCCCTGCATCATCAAAAGAGTGTGGTGTGCCATTAGCGGCGAAAGAATAATAGGCGCTACATGATAGATAAATGCAGAATATTTTGCAACTCTTTTTCCGTAAATTAACTGTAAGAAAACGTAGGTTCGCGTTTCCAATAGAACTCTGCAACGACACATACAGCGCATGTATCCTGGAATGCAACTTATGAAATATTCCACGATAGAATCATCAATAACAACATATGGCACCCTCGTCCACCCATTTAACGCCCGGCGAATTTTTTCATGTCGGGGGGGGGGGATTAAAAAAACAGGTGTACAAGACAAATCCACACACATATTGTATGAACTGAAAAATAGCATTCGTAAAGAAATGTTTTCCATTTTTAAGAGGAAACTGGAGAGGGCAATAGTTCATTTCATAAACCTATGCCAGAAGAAAATGAAGGCAGCTCCAGTATCTTCTTGTTTGATAATGGTGGGTAAATGTACATTTTGAATATTTAAGTGTTTTTAATAACTTAAGCGACAGCTGCGGAATTTCTGATTCATCTTCAACTTGAACCAATCGAAGAGCCGTTACGCGTGGAGCAGTCCCGTGAAGGAAAAACCACCCATTGTGTTTTGTTTTTTTTATTTGTTTTAATTGTTTGTTTAATTTTCAAATCTAATTATTTATCGCACATTTATTTATTTCTTTATAATCTAAATATTTCCTAGGACACCTATACTCGTGGTTTGTTTACGAGCACACCTTAAAAAAAAAAAAAAAGGTAAGTCAAACTGCTTATATGATTATATGAGCGTTTTACTTGCTTTTTACATCCTCTATAATTGCCCAGAAGTTTCCCACGTGTTACATAACATTGTGTAAACGTTTTCAAACCTACTGCTGGATAATTATTATCATTGCCTGGTAAATCCTTAGCCTAGATGCTGGTAACAATTGCGAATCAGTAACCAGAATAGACAAATTTACATTCATAGATGATTTTCATTGGTTGAATTTTAACCCATTTTTAAACTTGTTTGATAAATGACCAACGAATCTGGTAATATGACTATATTAAGGTTGCATTTGGCTAAAATGTCTTCATGCTGACTTCAGTCACAGTAACATGGATTAATAATAGGAAAACAAAACTTTAATGCAGCACACAGTTCGTTAGGTCACGAGAAAGGAGTGACGCAACCTTATCCGAAAAGTGCGACCTGTTTGCTTGACGTTGAGAAATGGATGAAAGTAACAGTCACTCCTTAAATGGGCTGAACTAAAATCATTTCGCTAGTTAGGTGTTAAATGTTAGTATACCCTGTTGTTATATGGGTAAAAATAATTTAATGTACATTATATGATATATAATCCAATAGGACTGATGCACACATAAACACACACACATATTCTTGCCTAAGAAGAACACAAGCTTTTCGAAATATTACGATATTAAATCTCTGATTTTCTAAGTATTTTAGCCTTTTTCTGCTTATCTAGTTATTGTTATTATAATTACATTGTTCATTGTGTTATTTTATTTTCAATGTATATAACAGGATGGGCGAAAAGGCACTTTCCCGAATAGTTTCTTACATTTTATTATACATCCCTTCACAGATATTGTTCAAAGAAGTTCCTGTTTCTCGATACACATGTTTGTCAATTCATCCCTACACATGAGCTATTGGTTTGTTTCAGTTATGACACCTATATATGTCTTTCTTAAATATCAAAACTTTGGGAAAGTGTTTTGGCTACATTTAATAAGTAGGAAAACAATTGACTATACGAGGCTCTGTAACTGTGACTCCAGGGCAATGGCAGAAAATTGTAACACCCTGATGTTTTTGCTATGGTAATCGAAACAAAATTCACACCTTCATTTCTAAATCAAGTATATCAATATACACAACCTACAAACGCACTGCAACGTGCACTCATTTGAAGAAACGCGGTGCCCATAATCGTTTTATCTCTTATTTTCCCCCAAATGGGAGTGACAGAGCTTCTCTTCCCGCTTTATGGGGACCTCTGAAATGAAATCATTCAGTACTGATTACATTAAATGCAAATCAACGTTGCATTACTTACCACAAAGTTATAGACCGTTTGCTTTGTATGGACAGTGGAGGAAAATGGAATCCAACAAGAGCGTTGCTCGATGTTTGTGCTGTCACTGACTATATCTTAAGATTGCTTTCTATCATATGGAAGAGTATTCTTTCATTGTGCTTTTTGACACGAGGGGTGAGTAATCTTTTAAGTATTTCGATCCCCTTTCAAATTTACGATATAAGCTGCGTCTTTGACAATGCATCATATTGGATAACATTAACAGATATGAAGCTCTTTCCTCAGTGCAGAACTTGAAACGTGTTCCATTCTTCAAAACGACCTTTTTCACGAGGCTAATGCTTATCGCCGACTATCTAGAGGAAAGCAGACACCTCATACCTGAGCGACGTCTGCAAAAGCGGTGTCTCCAAAACCTACAAAGAGCTCATTTTCGTTATTTCATCCTTGTCTTTTTGCATGGATCGGATTCGCCGCTACTACGCTGTTTGTTCAGTTCTTTTATTTGCCGGCACTTATGCGCATGTGTACGTATATCAAAGAAAACGACGCATCTCCTTGATGGTGGGGTAACGTTCATTAGTGGGAAAACAACCTGCATGTTGTCCCTGCGCTGAGCATGCGCAATGAGGCGTGACGATGTAATATGAGGACTTTGGGCGCGGCCTCGCTCTCAAATTTTGAGCATACCTATTGCCAATATAATCTACTTAAGCGGCAGGGGCATTTTCTTTCCACTGACATTTCGGCTACTGAGCACGATCTTCAAGAGTTAAGTTTAGTTTTATTTTCATAATTGTTTCGGCTTCCATTTTTCATCATTTTCTATTATTTCTAATGTTCTATGAAATCATGCAAAAGTCATGTAGACATATGAATATAAACTATATATATTAAAACAAGTACAATAATAATTTATCTAACTGAAGTAACATAAATACATAACATTTACTAACAATTATACCTTTACATTACCATTAATTATTTAAAAAAAATTAGAGTTATTTTTCACTTGTGTCCGCAGTTGAAAGCCGAGCGGGGCCAAGCAGGCATTGATGGACAATGTTCCCTTGCACTACCTCGATCAGTAATAACAGACACACAATATTACATTTACTTCATACGTTGTAGGAGTTACTCGTGGTGGTACCCGTCTGCTGTAACACTTTTTGACAGCCCTGCTTCCGTATAACCTCCAATTTCGGCCCTGATATTTTCTGTAATATAGGAGTAATTCCTATGGTTTTTATTTTCAAGTTATTCTGGTCTCTTTAATTGCAAACTGAGTTATAGAAACACACACGCGTAGAATTAATGCTTGCTGTCGTAACAGCAAACTGCGACTGACTTTCCACAAGCAATCATCAGCATTTCCTTGGTTCAGACGCAGGTCAAACATATCTGTCAGAATATATTTACCAATTAGAGCTTATTTTAAACATTTGCCTTGTTCCTTGGCAAATCCTGGCAACCAAATATATATATATATTTCCATTTTTGCCATAAATTGTTCACACTTTCTGGCAAGTGCATACATTTACCAAGGCCGTGAGGTAAATGTTGATAGATGTAATTGAACCAGTTTTGTATTCAAATGTTGATTACAATATTGCTTCTGTGGTTGTGCTATTGTGGTTGTGGTATTGCTGAAACGTCTATACATAATTTTATGGGGAATGGATGCATATTTAATTAGCATCTAATGTGGCTTACATCTTTTAGGTTATGTCAATATCGTACCTTAAATTAGTCAAAATTTCAAGTTAATTTTGTTCAAATCGAAGTGACTGTCTGATTGTGAAAACACCAAGAAACAATTAATTAAAAAAAATTCTGGAAGATATCCATACGAAATTTCATAATATTAATAAAGAAAAACGTTTCTTTTGACATTAAAATAAATTTCGGCAAAAAACTAACATAATCGTGAATTGATATGTAAGGCTGTACATTTTTAGACACCATAATCACACGGGAAATTATTCACGAATAAAACATCAACTTTACATATCCATATCTAATAAAAGCACAAACTATTTTTGTAACATATTGCTCCCTTATCGGAAGAACATATAAATAATGTGCGCAATGATACATTCCCAATCTTCCCCAAAGGCAAAATGGCAATTGTTGAAAACATTCTCAAAAAATAGTAAAGTAAAAATATTTCCGACATTTACCTCGTATTTAGATTATGTCCACAATTACTAGCAACTGTTCACAGTAACCTGTTTTCCATTTTTACCGTAACATATATGCCTCTATTTTCTCTAGTATCAAAGTCAAAGTTCATTTACAGATGTATAAATTCGCTTGAAAAGTTAAAAATTGTTTATGCGTTGAAAGATATTTTATAACAGACTCTGTTATGAAAAGCTAGCAAAATAATTTGCAGCGAAAACAATAATGTACTTTATAATTAGTGAAAATACGCAAAAATAACAGTTTTTATAGCATCACCGGAGAAATTATTTAATAATGAGTAATTTTTGGCAAAATATCTTAATATTACAGTGCAAATATACTAATTGAAGACATCCTTCGAATAAAGATGAAATCATAAACATATAAACTTCACAGTATAATCAAAACATATATAACAGTCATTTTTATGACCAATAACATCATAGTCACTGTTGGGGATTATTCAATTATGACACACAATAATATCCTCATTGTAGAATATTTACATTCTTGCATATTGCAGTAGAATAGGGATGTTTCATAACTGAGTACAACAATGAAATGAAAAAATAGGCAAAAACTGGTAGCATTTGATTATTACAATATTCGACTTACTGTAAATAAATCAAACTAAATTCATTATTGCTACTTCCACAATCGTTTTTAATATAAAAAGTGAATAAAATACTCAAATCATTCTTATTACACTTTCAATTTGAAACCAGCAAATTCATCCATATGTGGAATCACAAGACATTTCTCTAACATTCATTTCATCATTTAGATAATAGGCTGTTACTGAGAATATATTTCACCTTATCCCAGACCATGTTAATACATTTAAAAGAGTTGCTGTAGATTCAATCGGCTTACTTGAAATAGGCTATGACTGACAGGAAGATGCTAGGACGTGTTGAAAGTCAGAGAGCCGTTGCATAACTTCCGCAGGCTATGCATTCATCTGCAGCAGAGGATAAAGTACATCTTTGGCCGTTGCGCCATCAACAGCTGTTAACCCATTAGCGTTTCATGCCACGTTGCCGCAAGAATGAATCTCCTCTTCTTTTCTAACCGTGTAACAACTGCCAATGTGTCTTGAGCAGTCTCGGAATGGAACAGTTGACATTTGAATACCTTTTATTTGAAAAGCGACAGTTCCCTGAAGTGACATTTATTCCCTGCTGCAACAGATCGTTACCTAGTATGGCGTGAGTTCTTTAATACACAGCAAGGACTCACTGCCTCAAGCGGATATGAAAAATGCGTAGTAATTGGCAACACAATATCATACGCTGCAAAGTGGTGAGAGGTTCAAACTGATTTTCCCGATTTTTATCATGTTTTATTTAAAACTACTGCATCACAGTTAAGTGTGAATAGTATTGATAAAAATGAAAACTCAAAAAGTTTCTCTTAGACATCTTACAGCATCATAACATTCCATATGTCAAGCCACTGATCACATTCCGCCCAAACATGTTTAGCATGTCAAGATGCCTGTAGACTAACCCGATTCTTGATGAAATCCGTGAATGAGTTGAATTCTGAGGAAAGTAGTGGCCAAAATATGAGCTCTTTGCATGATAATCCAGCAATGATGGCATTAAAAGTAGTTGTGGTAATACAGAGAAGCACCATCTTGCTCAAAAATGAAATCAGCACTGGCTTATTCCAGCTACGGGAAGAGCCATTGTTGAAGCATGTCAAGGTAGGTATCCTGCTACAACGATTTAGCAAAGAAAAGTCCATAAACACAGAAGGGACTGAAAGGTGTTTTTTCTTGATCGTAAGGAAGCACTAATGATTGGTCCAACGTCTCATGAAGTGACAAGAGTAACGACAGCAAATTAAGATCAAATGTGTTTGACGACCACCTAACCTGTTGCTAGGCATTGGTCCTTAGATCGAAATTGATGGGACAATATACCAAATCAAGTACAGTATTATTCTTAAAAAAATTATACAATAAACCATGCAAGAAAGATATGTCATATAACTGGATATTTCAACATACGAATGATAAGCTGGAATAAATAAATAAGTTCAATTGGCAATATATTTGTTTAACTCGACATACTTATTTGTAATAAAATTATATTTTGCAAGGAGCAGACAGTTCTCAACAGTTCTCAGTTCAAATGACCATAACTTTTGCAAAGTTTTAGATTCTGCAAAAATGAAAATCTGTAAAGAAATGGGAGAATATTACTTTGCTGATCATTAAAATTGAAATAGAATGTACATGCTTATAATTATCATGCGGAAATAATAACTATCTTCTTCTTCGGTTATATGAGGATTCGTTTGGATCCTTCACATTGCGTGTTCGTCCTACCTCAATCCATTGATCTCATATTCGTTTCGTTATGGACACATTTTGTCCAACATGAGCACCAATTTCTTGGAATGGCTGTGCATGCATGTACGCCCTAACACTCGTTTCTTTACTAGCATTTAGACACCTGCTGGTATTGCTGTGGTATCGTTCTCTTTTATTCTGAGAAAATGTGGGGTCGTTTAACGGGTTTCTTATAGGAGTTGCAATTTTAACTGCCAATAGTGTATAAAATAATAAACAAGAAGTGAATTCCTAAGAATGTTTTCACTGACATTGGATATTAATATTTTAAGTTCCTTTCCAGTAACATATCTACAAAGAAATATCCTTTATATATTTTTGGGGTCAAACCCAGGACATAGTTTTGGAATTTTTTTTTAAATTCTTAACAATTTATTGAAACATTAAACTTCATTTATTCAGTTGTACTTTTCACTAGATATGACTTTTTTTAAATGATTTGTTTGTTTTAATTACACCATAAAATTCATAACAAGAAAGTTCTAAATTAATTTTAACGTTTAGCAGACGTTTAACAGTAGATACTGAAAGTCTAACCATTTCAAACTTACTTTAGAATAGCCCTATATAATATTTTTGAGCAGAATTGTATATACGCATGAAAGACACAATTTTTGCAAAAAAAAAAAAAATAAATAAATAAATTATAATTTGCTTGAATATACAGTGCGTTCGTAAAGTAAAGGCGCAGTTTTGAACACTTATAATGGCCAAACAAAACGGAACCAAAGGACGAAACCCACGATAAATTGAAGAGTATGTCAAAGAGTTTCTGCAGCATTAATTTCAATTTTGTGCGCGCGTACGCAATGACGCAAAACAGCAGTGAAGTGAATCACGTCATTTAGTCAAGATGTGGACGGCGCAAAGGAAAGTTCAATGCATCCTGTGGCTTGCAAAATTTGAATCCGTGACACGTGTTCGTGTTAATATCGCCGCGTGTACAATGAAGAACCGGCACACAGGACTAACATTCACCGGTGGAATAAGCACTGAAGGAAAGTGGAGGTTTGTTGAACCAAAAACTTGAGTTAGGGCTTCGGTTAGTGACGAGTCCGTTGAAGTTATAGGAGATATCTACCTAAGGAGCCACAAGAAGTCAGTGCGTACCTGTGCCTGAAGAAGACTACCAGCCATAAAGTTTTAAAGAAACGTCTCCAATTTACGGGTTGCAAACTGCAGTTGTTACACGCTGTCCGCCCAGTTGTTTAGAGTTTACTGTGCAAATGATTTACGAAATTTACAATGACTCTTACAGAAGATTGTGTTTGATGATCAGGCCAAAATTGTAAGCGAGTTTCTAGATTCAACATTTCCTCAGAGGTGCATAGGAATGAATGGACTGGGAGGCCACCACGATAGCCAAACCTAACGCCTTTAGACTTTTATTTGTGGAGCTATGTCAAGTAATGTGTGTACAGTGTTTGTATCAGTGACATTGACTATTTAAAAAGAGAATCTGAGACACTATTCACTCTGTTATACCTGATGTCCTTAGTCGTGTGTGGAATAAATCATAATATCGTTTAGATTTGTGAAGGACAACAAACGGGAGTCATGTCGAACTGGACCGCACGCAAACTTGAAGAGCATTTCTTTCATTTGGTGAAGGTTTCCCATTTCCATCTTGTTTCGTTGCTTTTGTGTGACTGTTCAAAACTGCACCATGACTATGAACACACTGTATTAAACAGCCGTAGCTTCATTTCTGATCTAAACTGCTAACCTTTAAAATTGCAACACTTTGTGCGCGTCCATAATAGCAATCGGTTGTGTGATGGGACAGTTGGAATCCTTCACGCCTGTGTGTTCGTCCTACCTCCACTCACATTCGTTTTGCTGTGAACGTATTTCGTCCAGCACAAGCACCAGTTTCTCAGAATGACATTCCGCACTCCCGGTATGCCTCAGTTCTCCCACGATCAAATTCAGACAGCTGCTGGTATTTTCGACGAGTCATGCTCGCTCCTTCTGAGAAAGTGTGACGTCGGTTGTAATTTTAATGGTTGGCAGTGTGCGATTGTGGTAGTGTTAATTTTTTGTGGCTTCTTTGGTTGATGATGAGGCATGATGCATTCAATTACTGCTGTCAATACGACGTAAAGCCTTTTCTGTAACAGGTATTACTAAACGCAGACTGGATATTCCAGCTCTCTCTTCGAGACCGCAACAACGTAAAGGCAGCCATCATACACGAATAATAACCTCATTTAGCGCTTGGATAAAGATGGGTCAGAGGTCATCTGCCGATAAATGCTAGAAGATCATCGCAAGACATGACCTTCTTCGTGAAGACAATGCAACACGGGCACTGAAGCAATCACTGCGGCCAGCTATTTCTCAAGGGAGTAATGAATAGATCCCATTCACAGAGCTAGCAGCGCACAGCTTAAGGCTTTAAATGAGGATAAGTGAGGCAGAGTTTCTCTACTTTGAAGGCTGAATATGTTAAATATTTAGTGTTCTGAAAACCAGTTTACATAAAGCTTTATTCTAATTGAGTACAAGGACTTTATTGTAAAAATTATTTACTATACACAGAGTTATAGAATATCAATGGATAGGAATATTCTGTGAGCTTACTCCAATATTTGGTTGTGCATGTCAGAGCTACTATGGCGTATTTTTACATGCTCCTCTATAGGTGGCAAAACTTAACTTTTATCTGGGTAATGCATTCAGAGGGCCTAGATTCAAATCCCTTCGGGATAGCTATCCTGATCTTTGGGTTTTTCGTGGTTTCACCCATTTCCTCTCATTTCATTCTATTGGTTTTGTTACAGGACCGAAAGTACCAGGCGAAGTGGACTGATGCTGTGTGCGATGTGGCAGCGACTTGCGCTCGGAGGGGAAGGTGCTCCAATGTCCTCGGGTACTCTATTTAGAAGCATTGCCTGTGCATTATGACCGCCTAGTGTTCCCCTCGTCTCATCCCTTCCTCCCATAGGTGTCCCTATTGGATAACCTAGTGACGATAGGCCCATGAGTTTGGCATCCTCCTCTCTCACACTATCCTATCTTATGATGAGCAATGAGTACAAACAAATGAAACGTACACCTTAACGACTTTTTTTTTAATTTCGTTTATTAAACATCAGGGGTGTTTTCCAACATCCCGATATTATTTTACGATTTACGTATTCTTTAATTATTCTTTCTCTTCTGTCTATCAGAAGAGAAAGAAGAATTATTGCAGTTTTCTTTGCTCATATGTTTAATGTTCCTCACTTTAGGCTTATATCAATAAACGATTTAAGGAATTATTTCTCCGTTTTCTGAGGAATTATTCACTCTTTCAATTACTGATTTCCCTCCCCCCATTTTTAAAGCTTCGACATTATCGATTCACTATCATCAATAACGCAAGTAAACTAACAATCATAAAAAAAATTAACTTAGTTACTGTTTTACAATAACGTGTTTATAGTTCCAAACGCTCTCTAATAATTTAATGATTTTTGGAATAAAGACTTAGAGCTAATTGTTTGCTTTATAAGTGCCAAAAATTAATACCATAAGTTATAAACAGTTTTGAATTTATGGAATTTTGGGTAGGGGGCTGTGTCGAATATACCCTATACCTTATAAAAGGAAGGAACTGCTTAAAAGATAAAGAATTGGGCAACTAAGCTATATATAGCAACAGTAATGGAATGCCGCATCTTCCGCAGGTCTAAACTCAGGTCTCACGTTCCATTTTATAAAGTTTGTAATCCTGAAATTCCCGTTTTATGTGGCATTACCGAGAATGTTGCATCCATTAAACTAAGAGCTAACTAGATAACAAATGTGCTTGCTAAAGATTTCTACAAGTTTTAACATATAAGATACAGAACGAGTACAGTACATTTTAATATATAACTAAATATTTTCTTATACCGAATTATTTTTCGCCTGCGTGCGCTGCTTAGAGCAGGCAGCGTTAGGCCAAGGTCATGCCAATTGGCTATCATTATACGTTTCCCACTGATGGCTGCATGTGGGCAGTCAGTCGCAATTTGCTGTTACGAGAGCAAATATTACTTCTCTATTTGCGTTATCACGTGCCTTTGAGCTAATTGTGTGTCAGTGTTAGTGAGGTAAGTTTTACTGTAGTATCGCATCGAAAGCTACCACTAAAACAGGGATAAGTGACACAAAAATTAGAATAATTACAGAAGCAGAGTATTCATTATGAAATAAACCTGCTGTTGTGTGCATGCTCTTATTGATCAAAGTTATGCGACTAGAAATGTGAGGGAAATGAGAGCCAATGACTGATGCGCCTTGGTCCCGTGCAGCCTACCTGATCAAATATATAAAAATGTATGTATGCTCCATATATAACGCAAAGCCCTTATACCGATAAAAAGTAAAGGCTACGTTTACATTTGACAAAGCCATTCTCTTTCCGAATCTTATCGCATCTATTAGGTGAAAAAATCTCATATTTCCCACCTTAACATTATATGTTTGATTTTTCCGTAAGCGGAGTATGAACATACATATTTGTAACCTTTCTATAGGCTATCCTACACATTTGAAAACTACATCCTTGTATACATTCGTTTCCTTTGAAAAATGAAAAATAGAAGCTTTGTGTCGAGTGTTCAATTAAATTGCACAAAATTCCTGATTCGTTGTTTATAATCATATGCAAATTCCTTGCTTTCGCAATTTCAACTCTTAAGGTGTTGCAAGGGAGGAGATACGGAAAAGGATGGAACCTACTTTGTCCTTCGATATCTATGAACGTTCATATCTGGGTGTTTTAGCAATGCATTTATTTTATAAATCCCGAGAGTTAATGAGCTGTACCGCAAACAATTTCATAGTTTGTAGAAAGGCCTTAGTTAAACTTTAATCCACAAAGAAAAACAACGAAGTCTTCAAACCTTTTCGTAAGCGAGGAAACCCCAGATTTTCAATAACTCATCATAATCGTTTTTAAGATTAGGTGCTGTAAAACCACCTAAATCTGACAGTACGACACCAAACAACGATTAGCTGATTTATCGTTACGCAGCCTATTCTAGAGGCAAACTATCCATGGGAAAAACGACAGACTGTGCTTTTGGAGAGAGGTGAGGTTGTTTATTTATTAATTTATTTATTTTCATTCTATGATAAAGAATAAACACTTGATTAGTCAGCGGCGTACTGGTACTTTAGAAAACTAATGTCATAATTTGAAAATGTGAACAGGGAGACAATAAATTCTCTGTGTATGTTGCTTTTAAGATCCTTCTATAATCTCTGAAATTATTCCGATGTAGTTCATTAACACCTTGGATGTAATATATATGTATGTTGCTTTTAAGATCCTTCTATAATCTCTGAAATTATTCCGATGTAGTTCATTAACACCTTGGATGTAATATATATGTATGTTGCTTTTAAGATCCTTCTATAATCTCTGAAATTATTCCGATGTAGTTCATTAACACCTTGGATGTAATATATATGTATGTTGCTTTTAAGATCCTTCTATAATCTCTGAAATTATTCCGATGTAGTTCATTAACACCTTGGATGTAATATATATGTATGTTGCTTTTAAGATCCTTCTATAATCTCTGAAATTATTCCGATGTAGTTCATTAACACCTTGGATGTAATATATATGGTAGTTCTAGGAAGAAAGGCAATATCACAAATGGTCTGATTTAGACTGGGAGGTTGGAAGACTCGAAAAATAACTATAGTTCTGATAGGAGAATCTGCCCATTTTGCAGAAGGAATGAGAAATGGGTACATATTCTCGCCGAATGTACTTACTGGCACACCTAAGAAAAACTCCTTTTCCAGAAAAAAAAATTTAAGGCAATTAGAAATTGGCATGCTGCTAACTGTATGCGAATCATATTATTTGGTTGAATATGGAGCAAAGTTAGAAGCAATTTATTTTCTGATTATAAATCATAACTAATGTAATTGTAAATAATATGAAATTTTTTTCCGCTCGTTTATCTGTTCTTCTCGTTTTAAATTATTTATTTATTACAATTGCTTCATATTTCTATTATTTCTTCCTCTGTCTAATCGTGTTTCATACTTGAGCATGTACAATCGACAACCCGTGCATAAAATATATTTATAAGTTAATGTTATAGCAATAAAAACAAATGAAAGGTACTTGTTTAATGCCTTGATTTCAAGTTTGAGAAAATAGCGCTTCTTCATAGTTTTCTGAAATAATATAATAAGAGTTCTTGTCTCAAATCATATAAACTTCGGAGCAGTAAACCAGTACCACAAATGATACAGTTTTGCTACCAAACATTTAGGCAATGCGAACTCCCTTTCTTATTTAACAGGTTGGGAAACACTCTAGACCTGGATGACCTCTAGCACCTTAGTGAAAGGAAGAGTCAAAAAGGTCCAGCAACAGCAGCCAGCAGGAAGAGGGCAATCTACACAACAAGGTCACACCGTGTAATTCTCTCGGACATGGGTCAACTGCTTGTTTTACGTTATTTCTTGACCAACAAAAGATTACATAAGATCTTGGAGGGGCTCCTAGATCTATGATGTATGCAAATATCTGCGAACGATGCTTAAAGTTTTGAAACACTGTACAGTTTCCTTTATTGCGATAGTATAACTTGAGGGGGTATTTTTTCTGCCTGTGCCTCTGCAGGAAATGGTCTTGGTTTTGTGACCCACATGGCATCATCTCCATAATGTATATATTATTGAGCCTGAGGGTCACAGAAGATTCGGGAAATGTAGCAGGAGGTGCAATGATTAATTACAACCATAAAGCTGAGAAGTTTTTCATTTTAGCAAACGTCGAACTGTTCCCAGTCAAACTGTTGTCACTAGAGAGGAGAAATATGAAGTTTCAAACGTTACACCAATTACACACGGTGGAATACGAATATTATAATGTTTGAACAAAAACTGCACTAAATACAAGTCAAAGTGTCTCATATTCCATATTTTACATAAAGCGTTATTTTAATAGCTATGCAACACTCGACTGTATTACAGAAGCACTAGAGGAGCTTCTAAAAGCTTCAGAGAGGCGCCCAAAAATAATTGTAGCATAATTTACACACGTTTAGCACAGCGATATTATTTGACTTATGTGCCAGCAGAGAGCGACTGTGTACTGAGAGAATCCTGTTGTCAAGGACGTACAATGCATGTGCAGGTAACAACTTGTAATTAGCTTGAGGGATTCTGTCAGCGAGTGGTAGCGGGTTCATATGTTACTTGATGCTTGAAGTGGTAAGAAAATATTCCTGAAAGTGTTCCAATACGTCTAGTTCTGAAAAGTTACAGTAAATCAGGAATTTCCTATGCAGATACTGCAGGATCCTATGCAGGATCGCTGAGGGGTATGAGTTTCTTATAACATGTTTAGTGCTTATTATTTTCAATTTTAAATACAATATCGTTTTGCTTTTAGTGAAAATACAGAGGGTGCCAAAAATGTACACACATTTTCACAGTAGATATCTATTTAATATATTTCAAAGTTAGACCGAAAAACAACACTAATGTGCAGTATGATGTTCTGTAAACAGATGCGACTCACATACATTATGATAGCGTTGCTATGTGGCAGGTAATGTACAAATCAAGCCAAGATTATCGTAAATCAAAAAATGAACAAATGAAGTCAAGATTATCGTATGATGTCTGTAAACAGATGTAACTCACATTACGTTATGCTAGTGTTGCTACAACAAAATGGAGTCAAAGATTATCGTTTGAACAGCGGAAAGCAATTATGAAGTGGTGTTGGAAAACCGCTTTGGGAATGTTGTTCAAGTTCAAAGGCAATGGAGACGTGTGTACAGAACAGAACCGCCGTTGGACTTCTACCTATGGGGAACTCTTAAGGGTGTTGTTTACCGTAGAAAACCAGCTACACTGGCAGCACTTCGGGAAGAAATTGAAACGGCATGTGCTGCAATCGCTGAGGATACTTTCGCAAACGTTACTCAATCAATAGTTCAACGTACTCAGAAGTATATCGACGCCGATGGTGGGCATTTTGAGTAACTGTTGTAACTGTAAAGGTCTAAGATGATTAGTGCTCATAATTTTCTGTTTGTGTGATTTCAATTTTGTTATGTTAACACAGTTTTTTCTTTGCTTGAAGCGTGTATACATTTTTGGCACCCTCTGTATAAATATCAACATTCCGCGAGTAGACTCTATCTTCCTTTTTACGGTTGCGGCGGCTGCTCTTAAACTAAACTCCCTCACTGTAGTAACGGATTGTGACGCTAAGACTTAGAAACCTAACATTTCTTCACGTCATTCTGCCGCGCAGTCACATTCTGTGGTTTTTATGATGCTTTGCCATAAGGCACTAAAAGCGTATGCATTTTTAATGGGAAAAACAAAAGCAGTAACTATTGTTAGCAAGCCCGTCAAAAATGGTGAATGTCAACTGAACACCTGGCCGGCTTCTATGAGCAATAATGAAGAAATAATCGAAGATGTTCAACAGGCCCGTTCTGATCGCATATTTGCACTAGCATGCGCACGTCTCAGAATCTCTTGCGGCACTCCAATGCGTTGATAAATTTCTCCTTCTCCAAAACCTTCAGCAGTCAACAAAAATCGAGCATCTCTCCGATCCTTTTACCTGCATCTATTTCAGATTTTGGACGAATGCACGTATGGCTAACCTTAACTTCCAGCGCACTAAACCAACAACGAACGTGCTGCGTACCTTCCCCACAGCTTTTTGTATAGAGTAACTAAGACATGCAATATCGAAATTGATCGAAAATTTAATCATTGTTAAATATGTTACGAAACTGACTCTGTAATACTATCATAAAATGTTTATATTCAAAATACCATAGTAATTAATATAATGTATGCTATAATTAAATTAAATGCAATATTAAAATAACTTCCTGTTTATCCTTAAATTTGTTTGTATACAAACTCAATCCTTCGATTGTTTTTCTGTGCATACACTTTAACCCCTCTTTAAAAAGGAATTCTTGATATTTCACTGAGTTTTTTTACCTTCCTCTACTCTATAACGAAGAGATACCACGCCGTTCCACTTCAGTTGAAAATTACATAAAAAACTGTTATAAAAAGTTATCAACCTTTCATATGGTCCCGTCCCTCTTAAACTAAAATAAAATATAATTACAGTATCACATACTCCTACAATACAATTAAAAGTAGCAAAATAATATATTTTAAATTGATATCGCCTGCATCCAGTTCTTTCTGTTGGGCTTCAAATTCCAGAAAATCCCAGAAGAGAGCAGACATAATCAAAGGTTAGCCTACACAGTAACAAAACTATGAAACACTGCTTTCACCTCTTCCTGACAGTAACTTGAAGAATAGCTATGCTTGCGCAAGGCGGCCTGATTCTTTGGCCTATTATTGACATGGGCTATCATTCAATTCATATCTGCTTAATGCTATACATGAATATAAAATGTTAGATATTAAGTTAGAGACTACTAAAACTCACCCTATGTGATGTAGGCTTAGAAAATACTCAGGATACCTTTGCAAGCTAATGGAGTAAATTGTAACGCTTAACACACATGATGCTCCTAGGACCACAAATTACTAACGGCTACCGTGACAGAAGTTCACGAGACTTCTAACAATAACAGAAAGTAAGTGTTGAGAAACGTTTCCCAAAGACGTAATACAGATGAAGTAATTAGCAATTGCGAGTTTGTTTGTGAGATATCTATTCCCACAATAGAGGTGGGCGTTACAGGTTATCATAACGTTGCTCCTGCGAGATGCTGAACAGTCTGACATTCCACGAACAGCTCTTGCGTTATTTCTTGTAAGTAGAGCAGAACTTTTCAACGTTTTATAGATAGCACGTAACGTTGCTGAAACGTACCTAGCCTAGTGATTTATTGATTTTACGAAAATGCCTCTAAATCAAATTTCTTTTTCACATTTTTAGTATCTATTTGTGGTATCTGTCTACATTTACGTTGTGTACGTTTATAAATATTAATTCTCTAATTTTTATCTTAAAAACATTAATTTACATCAAAAGGTCTTTGTGTTACACAAAAGTATGGTCTTATTACATTTCACGTGTATGGAAATGTAAACTTGTGCTATTAACAGAATTCTGTTTCACAAAGGTTTCATCTATAATTGTAATTTATAACCTAGTACTTAAAATTGTGAAAGTGATTTTTTTTTTGTCCACAGAAATATTAGTATTAATAATACTGTTGTAATTTGTATAGACCTCTCTATAAGTGCAAGTTTTAATATTTTTTTTAATAGTTTAAGAAATTGGTTGACCTAAATATGTGATCCAGTAGTAGCGAAAGTAATTATAATTATAGTTCAAGTATGGCTTTTCTTGCTTCAAATATGTTCAGCATCTTTTATTTTAAGGTACTCGCAACATAGCACGAAATGCCCTTGTTAAAATAAGTAGGTAATTTAACATTTTTGATACCATTTTAAAAATATTTGTTTCTAATGAAAATATAATTAAAAAATACAAACAAATGTATAAATTGTGAATAATCAAATGAACTAATAAATAAATTGTGAATCACAATCGGGAAGATCGATTCTTCTGCCACCAGTGACTATGATTGGTGCTGTGACGTCATCTCAAAGTGAAATATTTCTTTTTAATGTTATCAATTTCCTAAAAAAAGTATTTTCTGAGAAATCTGAGAAATCATCATATTAATACTGATAATGCGTTTTATACATTCAAAGAGTGGGTACATGACGTATGATAAGCGGATTTTCCTCCATTTTGCTCTTTTATACGTCACTTGTAACTTTTATTTATACTTAACTAGCGTTGTACGTTATTTTGTGCAACAGAAAGCCACAAAACCATATTTTACAAGGACTTTACTAATATACTTGTAATGAATTAGAACATAGTATATTTTGTGGAACAGGGCCCTGGACGAATCAAACAGATCGACAAATAAAGGGTCATCGAGAAGTCGCTCCGCAACCATTATGTAGACGAGGGAAGCGAATTCGGGTGACAGCGCTGACCGTGTGCAGAGCGTATAGTTATTATGTTCACTTAACCACCAAGGCAACCATACACTCCAAACACGATACCTTAGCAACGGTGGGCGCGGATTATCTGCTAAAATCGGTTTAGGAGGAGGCAATATCAGAAATGTGCGGGAATATCACTCGAGTGCAGAGAAACTTGTCGATGACACGTTATATATGCATAATATGAAGAAAAGAATAGAATGTTATTTAAATATGTTGTTTATGATATCTTAAGTGTCATAAAATGCCATAACAAAGTTTTGTTTACATTTAAAATACAGGTATGATATGCGGCAAAGTTTTCACAAAAAAGTAATACAATTCTCATTAATTTGCACCGACATTACACAGTGCGTTCGAAAAATCTTTTGAATACAGTTTGTTAAATTTATATATTATTAATTTATATTCAGTAGAAATCGTTTATAAAATAAAAGTCTGGCTTAAAGGTAAGTAGATTTTCATTGGAAATTTTTCACGACATAACCTCAAATAAATAAGATTACAGCCTATGTTGTCCAGAATGTTCCTGCTTCAGACATGTATTTAGAGCTAAGAAAGGTCAGTACTTTTCTAATGCTCACTAAAGCAGTTTCCAGCACAATTCGTTTGTTTGTATAAGAGTATATTATAAACATATTATTCAATAAGACATGTGAATATGTGATTATATACAAACGGATGGATATTTAAGTAATTGCAGGAAAACTGAATAAACTGTGTTGAATTGTTAGGGAAGTATATTAAAAATAAGTCAGAAATAATTTTTGTAAGTCTTTTGTTTCACGCTCAGGTAGATCAATAAATAAAAATCGTTGGCTATAGCAATACCACCTGTCTCTTGTAAGAGCGTGCAAGTTATACCTCAGCTCTCCACCTGTCCTGCTAAGAAGGAAAAGCGGTGAAATTGTGTTCAGCGCATGTGGTAGCAAGTCCTCAAGCGTGAACAAAAAACAAGAGCATTTTGAGGAAACTGGGTGGTGGTGCATCGCAAGCGTAACGATGAAGCCCTGCATCTGCCAATGTCAAGGGCACTTCATGTCAACTTCCTTAAGGAACTCGAGTAGAAAGCCTTCTGGGTCAATGAAAACACGGAAATAGCGCCGTGCTCAGAAAGTGAAGTCTCTTTATCTCTTCCACGGCATCTCCAGCAATTAACTAATGAAGGTATCCTTTTAAAGCTAATTTGAGTCATTGCACGTATAGGAAAGTAGATTTGTCCATCACGATTCTGTACATAACGATTTGAATATATGCTCTGCTTCTTTCTCTTGTTCTTTCTTATAATTGTTCTCTCTTCCTTCTTGTTTTCTACTGGAGACTTCTTTATGATTAGTTTTCTTTTTAATGGGTGCAGCATACAAAATGCATTCCTGGTGGTTATACTGTGATATTTAATTTTAAAAAAAATTGTATACCAGAATTATAAAGCATTTATTGCTGGTCATAATCATTAATAAAGTATATATTGTATAAAATTACCACAGTAACACAACACCATTGAATTGTTTTTATTACGAAAATGCTGTCAATAACTGAATATTGTGTTATGATAATATTAAGAAAACAATTTATGTGTTAAATGATTGTAAGGCACATAATTACAGAATTAATACAAATTAATTAGTTACAATTAGTTATCAAATGTATCAGTAGAATTTTATAATAGCTTGTTCTGAAATATATGCCACCCCTTAGGTTTCTAAAATAATTCTAATAATTTTACTGTTCATCAAATTACTGAATCTGTCTTATACCTTCTGTTAAGTATCATAAGATTTTCTCATTATTAGTGACATATCAGCTATTTCAGTTTGTGTTAAACTTTCTTGCGCAAAATTAACTTTGCTAGACAAACGAACTAAATAATGTCCGTTTATACATTGAGGTCATAAGTGTAATGAAAGAAGGCATTAACTTCAGAGTAATTCATCAGAAAATCGATATTTTATATTTTATTATCATTCTTTTATAATTATACTATACAAAAAAGGGTATGAAACACGTTTATAATGATAAATAATCATTGCGTTATAAACTAACATCATTATATACCATTGCTTATTGTTTAAACCCTACTATTGTTTTTTATTTTTAATTAATTTATTATTGTAGATTTGCTAACATTTTCAGCCTATAGCTATTTAAGGACGCTCTTTAACATCTCAGGTCATCAGCGTCCCATTCAATTCAGGGCGTGAAACGACCCACAAATTTTGCTCAGAGACCTCTTCTTTCAGGCTTGAGGTTCTTTTACATGACGTAAATCTGCGACACGGGACCCATGGCCTTACTTCCCTTCCGAAGGAAGTCATACTTAGAATTTTTACGCTCGAAAAAATCCATCGACCCTGGCCGGGATTGAACCCGCGATCTTGGGTTTAGGAGGCAAGTATGTTATTGTTCTATATTAGTTATATTTATACAATTTAATGAGTTCCTCTACCCCTATCTTACTTTTCTTTACAGTGATATAGGTTTATGACTAAATAATGCATTTTTATGCCTTTAGTTCTAGCACATATAAGATAATTACTAAAAACCTGAAGAAGTTTACTTGGTGCAATATATTAATAAATTTCTATTAATTTTTTAAACAATTAAGATTTCCTGTTCGTCTACCCTTCAAAAAATATATTATTCATTAACGATTATAGTATAAGTACATCAATAAACTTCTCCACACATATTTTTTGTATAATTGTTGAGTAAACGAATCAAAGTTTCTTCGAAGCTCTGTTTTAATATACGTGTGTAATGGAGTCAGGAGTACATTTTTATAGGTATCTGCTTGTCATTAAAAAAAAAAAAAAAAAAAACTGTCTCAGAATTGGAAGGCTGTTCAATAAAGAATGTTTTACAGCCATGATTTCGGGCGCTAAAATTTAACTTTACAATATTCTGTTAGCTTAATGCGTAATGTACACATCGTATTAGTTTTGTTTTACAGTTCCCGCTATGGGGAGGTGTACAAATTGAACATGTTCAGTTCCTCTTCAACAAAATAGAGGTGACACATGAAGAACAATATGCTACTCTGAAATTCTGCTTTCGTCTCAACAAATCTTCAGCTGAGGCCTGGATAATATTACAACCGGCCTATGGAGAGGTTGTTCTTCCCTATAGCACAGCTCGAAGATCGCTTAAAATGTGTAAAGAGGAGAGTAATGCATTTCAAAGGAAGGTGGAGCCTCCGCTCCAGTTTGTGCTCTGTCGGAAGAAAACGTTAACACTGCTGCTGCCATCTGAGAGAGAGAGAGAGAGAGAGAGAGAGAGAGAGAGAGAGAGAGAGAATCGTTAGGAACTTTCAGAAATTCTGAAAATTTCACTGGGTGGCACCCATAGCTGCAAAGTTGCATATGAGAGATGTTTATGCCCGGTGGATACCAAGAACAAATGGGCGTTCGCGTGTAGATTTGCAAGCCTTTGAAGATGATTTTATAGGAAGGCATTTCTTTCAAAAGAAGTCACTACTGATGGAACTTCGCTACATCATTCCGATCCTGAGGGCAAACAGCAAAGCTCTGTGTAAAAATCTCCATTATCATCAACACCTAAAAAAGCAAAAGTGGTTACTTTTGCTGCAAAAATGATAGTCCTCTAATTTTTCGATATTCAAAGACCTGCACACAGAACTGTAACGGAACAATACGACAGAGATGTCCTGAACATTCTGCAAGGTCATATAACACATGTCCGCGCGACAACTGGTTCTGTACCACGATAATCGCAAGTGTTGTTGCTGAATATCTCACAAAATCAACGTGAAGCCTTTCCTCATGTCTACATTTAGCCCCGTGCCACTTTTTCCTTTTCCCCAAATTGAAGAAACACCTTCATGGGAGGCATTTTCCATCATCAGTACGGAGGCTATTTTGAAGCACCTGTAGAAAAATGGCCTCTAGAATGCCTTTGAAGAGGCAACCACCCCTGTACTCACCTACCTCCCCAACTCCCCTTTCTTCTCTTTAGTCATTAACTTTATTTGTCGAGTCTTTGCTAGAAATATTCTCGATTTGTGTGTATGTCTCTAATGAACCAAAACTTCTGTTGGAATTCAGAAACTGTGATGGTAAATGCTCATTATTTAAAATCTCTGTTTCTCTGCATTTTGCTAGAAAATGCCTCCAGATATCGTTTTCTCCGCACAATGGGCAATGTCTTTCCCCGAGAGCGTTAATAAGTTTATTTCCTTTCCAAGCCCCTAATCTGAGTCATGCGAGACCACTTCTTTCCTCTCTCCCACAGACTTCTAGACAATCCCCTCCCTCACACGTGATGTATTTGAGCCTGCAGGGTAAGCGGTACTTTTTCTGCGCATTGAGTCTCAGTGTTTTACCTATCTGTATCTTGCACGTTTAACTATCTTTCAGCTATTGTGTGTAATCCGCTCTCCCCTTAACCAAATATGCCCCAGTACAGTTTTGTCAAAGCCTTTCCATATTTTTGATGCCCACCTGTATTTGCCACTTCAAGCAAACTGCTCGAAGAAGCGCTTGATCCCCCGCATTAATTTTAACCAGTACTTAATTTGTCCTGTTTTTAAATTTAAACTTTCGTTAAAGATATCAAAATCCTTAAGGACCCCACGATTTGCTGTACTTGTAGCATCCGTTTTAGAAACTGCATTCAGTTTCTCGGTGTTTTCCCACCCATAGATTTCGGCCCCGCACGTCATAGTGACCTAACAACCCCCCTGTACCCATCTCCATTGTTCTCAGTGATGTTTCCTATACTTTTACCAAAATCTTTAATGCTTCTATATTTTTTATTATGCACTTGTGTTTTTGTAATGCCTGAGTGTTTTGCCTAGTTCTGTGCATAGTTAAAGTGACCCCCAAATATGTGAAAAGTAATTAAGACTGGAAACTCGCGGAACCTAAGAGTACTTGATATGTAATGACTCAAATAACTCTTCAGGTATGTTTTTCTTTGTCGTAAAATGACTATGGTCAGTGTAATTACCAGAAGAAGTAAATAAAATTGTAAAGTATGTTTATCTCTCACTAAAACTGCTTCTAATTAGCATTTTTCTATTTCTGACATAATGTAGAAGACGTCTGCTTTCCGTTCCTGTTGCTTTATAATGGTGACATGCTTCCGCGATGACATCGATACATTAATCTCAATCCATTAAGAGAATTTCCTTCCCACTGAGGTCTCAGGGTTTGGCCTATACGTGCGTGTAATTAAGGTTTATTACTACAGGGCCCACCCATATCTTACCTCAGTGCGTGTGGTTCTAATAACGGGTTACGTTTGTGCTGACCCTTGTGCCCACACTCCGAAAACACGAAGCCCCCGTGGCCCATCATATAAATTATTAAAGTGGTACCTACATCTCGGAGAAAGTGCATGTATCTGTGTTTGTGTGCCGCCTAAGGAATTCAATGCTTTTTCTCAAGAAGGATTTGAGTCTGCTCCAGAAGATTACATTGGTCAACGCAATCTTTTTATCCTAAATTAGCTTATTAAAATTGAGATAAAAATAGTCTTATATTTAAATCCCTTATTTTGCTCTCTTTTTCATGAGACTGGCTGGGCCGGCTTTGAGGTGCGGCAGATACAGATCAACTGCACCAATCTTTTATCAAGTGTATGCATAATCATTAATTTCAGTTCTCCATTTTTAACTCAAATCTGAATGCCGACATATGAATTTATTTGTAACAGCCATTGCTTTGGCATGATTCTTACACCTGTATCCTCTGGTACAGCTCAATTCCGGCAGAACGAATTGCACTTGATACCTATTTCATAGCGTTTGCGATGCCAACGGTAGACGCTTGTTTTACGCTCTCAGATAGCAAGTACAGCCAAAACTGAGAATCGGACAGTGGGCAGCGTCTAGGGTGGGGAAAAATGTGTGTCGTTGATTGGCTGTCCAGTTTCCATAGCAACTTAGAAGGATGTGCGAGCCGGCGAGTGTCACCAGCTGTCTATATTAATTTTGAGACTATGAGACTGTGTTTGCTTTTACATTTATTGGTATAGTTGATATTTTTTTTAATTTTGTTTATTTACGGATGTTCTTTAGCATCTCAGGACATTCAATTCAGGGCGTGAAACGGCCGACAAATTCTGCTCAGAGGCCTCTTCTTTCAGGCTTGAAGTTCTTTATTGTGCCGTAAATGTGCGACACGGTACCCACGGCTTTATTTCCCTTCCGAAGGAAGTCATACTTATAATTTTTACACCCGAAAAAATCAAAACAGAGCTAACATCTTACCATTCTGAACACGGTATTTAACATTTATAGTTCTTAGGTAGACTTTGTTACATAATTTACAAAATGATTTCAGACTGGATACGCAAAAATAATTGTTTGAGGAAATACACATTAAGTTTGTTAAATTTACAATTATTTAAAACAGAAAAATGGTCAGTAATGCGCGCTCAGGAATTACATAGAGGGGGTATACAGTTGGCTACACTGGCCTCAAGAAAAATGCACGTCGCGTAATAAAACAGATTTGATCAAACTTTTCGATAATTTCACTACGATATGATTGGTTAACATTCAAAAATTTGTTTCGTTTCATTGGTCCATTTTATGATGATGCCACATAAGTGAAATAGTTCCTGTAATTTCCAAGTGCCTGCTTTTAAAACCAAAGATTTCCGTTCACTAACGATTTCCTTTACTGCAGCAATGTAATACCGCAATAATGTAATAATGCATTGTTACAGTAAAGGAAAACATTAAATGCTTTTTGAAATATAACAATGAACAAGATGCACAATGTTGGCTGTTTTAAAATAAAACATAATATTTATCTTCGTGTTAATATTTTATATTGTATTATCCTATATTTTAATTAATTTTTTTAAATTACAAGTTTAGCGATTTTAAAGTTTTAAGTCTTATTTAGACGCGTTTAGGCCTTAAAGGAATCCACTATGTGACTCCCATTTCAATGAAATGGGATTATTATTAAAGAATCATGTAGGTTTGCAAGGAACAAAATAGTTAAACATCTAAGAACCTGGCTTCTAGTTAAAATGTTTATTCGTTTCAATATTCTGTTAAAAAGGGCATTATATACCTCGAAACCTATAGCTAATAAATAGATTTAAGTGTCGTATGACATTTTTATCCTTTTTAAACATAAGATTATATTTTCACTCAACTTAACACGCAATTTTTTCCAATTTAATATCTGGAATGCTGATTGTTGCTCAATTGAGATGTAGTTTGGTTTGTTAGGAATCGTTTGCCACCAATGCGAATGTTCTACAGCTTCGCATTCTCGGCTGCCGCGGGACTCGCCAATTAGCGTCTTAACTTTGCTCCTCCCGCGTATTGCTAGAGACATCACCCGCTCCAACTAAAGGCTATGTTACATATATTGATCCATCCACTGTGAATTGCCGTTTACTTGGCTGGAAGGTGTTGATAGCATATGAATTATGGGCGCGACAAAATTGGTGTGAAAATATGTAGATCTACTTTCTGGGATGGCACTCTATTCACGCCAAAAAATCGGTTTTGTCATGTTCTGCAACGGCGTCGATGGCATCTTTATTCGACAAAACCTCTTGCCACTGAGAAAAATGTAAGTTCTGCAGCAATAAGAAATCGATAGGGATTATACCTGGGGATAAGATGGAAGAGGTATTAATTTGAACCTTAATTCGTGCATTTTTGCAATTTTCTGTGTATGGGACGGTGCGTTGTCCTGTGACAAACATTTATATCTGCTCCCGTTTTGGGCGTTTTTCCTTTAAAACATTTAATTATTATGCATAATAGATTCCTGCTATTATTTAACAATTTTCCTTGGCCTATTTTAGCCAGTTGTGCTCAATGCTCCGTCATTTCGCCAAATGTGAAATGTCCTATTTTTGTCCATATTGCCCCGAGATGTCCTTTTCGTGAGTTTTTGATTCATGGTCAACAATCGCGGCCCCATCGCGCACACAACTTTCTCATATGGAATATTTCGTGTAGTCGTGTAGTCAGTTGAGAGCCTGCGATCTCTCAATGGCAATTGGAAGTCCGGAAATTGCTTCGTTTTCGATGTATGTACGGCCACGTTTTAAATTATTAACAGAAAAAGTCTTATAAAGTCCAATGAATTCTGCTCTCCCCTCTTCTGTTTTATGGCAAATGCGACAATAATCGATTCGGCTAGCTATCAGACTTTAACTACAAGTTAAATTTGACTGAAACTTTCTCATTGACAGTTACAAGAATGATACTTGCCATCACTGACGCTACTTGAACAATTTTTGCCGGACTTTTCAAACGATTCTCATTTTGCCTATCTTTGTTATGAAAAGATAAACATAGTTGGGTATAACATTTTTAATCAAATAATTGCTACAATTTATGTACAAACACAAAACCTGATTTCTATTAATGCCATTGTCCCAAAATAAAGCAAAGTGCCTGTCTCAGCAGAAGAGTAATTTTTTAAGCAGGCTTGTTTAGGGCGTTGGGTTGCAAGATTTGTATTCATCTAGCACCTGAGCAATTCAGCGGAGGTGGAGGCAGTACTCACGAATATGCAACGTCACTGCTTCTGTCATATGGCCAACCTTGAATATTAAGAGCAGCATCAAAACGGACGTGCACGTTGTGTGTTGTCAAAGCGACGGAAGAGCTCATCACCCTTTCAATGGGCTGAGGCATCTTCTTCAGTTGCACTTTATCCTTATTTTTGTTACTACTTTTATTTTCTTCTTATTACATAACACCCTTCTTCCCAAAAAGATAGCATAATTTGATTTTTTCAAGAAAACTCGTTTCATTACAGCAAAATTAAACTGAATTTACAAATGTCATCATGTATGTATCCAAGTTGGTGCTTGAACGTTTTAAAACGTAACAAACTTCAACAAATATTCATTCAATACAAAATGAGCTTTGTTAATCAAATTAACCGCCACCAGAATCCACAAATGTTTGCTGTTTATCAGCAAGTATGTTCGTTATATTTGGATAAGATTGTGCTTTTTGGAGACGATGAATTCTCTAAATACTTTCTCCTTGTCATTGAAAACTTTGCTCTTCTGGTGTCTGCAAATTGATAGTCGGGCCAATATGATGAAAGTATGCTTCCTAGCCCAAAACAGTTTTATAGACTGTTTTTTGGAAGTAGGGAGCATTGTAGAGAAGTTCTGCATTACTGACTAATTCTGGGTGCTTTTCTTGTCAAGCAAAACGAATCATTTTTATTCCTCAAAAGCAGTCACTGAAGTACGTACATTATATCGATGTAATATTTCACCTTTAGTTGATGTATGTGAAATCCATTTTTTCAAGCATTTTGCACTTTTCTGGTGACCACAAATTGTTGAGCTCTTTAACAATCTTTCCAATATCTGCTTCACTTTCCTCTTATTTTTGATTATCATCATCAACCGCACTGTGATGTCCTCTTCAAGGCTCTCAGATGTTTAGCAGGATTTTTTGGAATCAAAGCTGAACTATGTATTTGAAAGTGCTTCCTTATCTACAAACTTCTTAAACAGGGTTGCTCAGCATTGTATCTTAGTTTTAAGTCCGTGAATATAATGCGCAGACCCGCATTTCTCAAGATACTGTAATCATCTCACTGACAACAAAAAGTAGTAGTAACAGTAGTAGTGGTGGTGGTGGTGGTGGTGGTAGGTGTGTGTTTATTGTTATAAAATTCTACATACAGATTAAAAATATATTTATGCATGGGTCGTAGACCGTACATGCTTAAGTATGATAACCAATTAGAAAGAGAAACAAATAATAATACAAATAAAACAATATTAATAATAAATAAATAAACATGAAAAAGAATGATATTTGCAGATATATGAATGGAAATATATTACAAATTATTTGTAATTACGCAAGTTATTGCGTTCTAATCGGAAAATAAATTGCTTCTAGCTTCGCGCACTTTGGTTAGGAAAATGTCCATATTCAACCAATTAATGTGGTTCGTAAACAGATCCCCAGCATGCTGATGGACCTCTACCTATCTTTAAAAGTTTTCAGGAAATATCTTTTTTTTTTTCAGGTGTTCCCAGTGGGTACATTTTACCATTTTTAGGCATCCTTCCTCATCCCCTCAACTCAATGAGCAGATTTTCCTACCAGAACTATGCATTATTTTTTAGTCCTCCAACTTCCCAGTCTAAACCAGGCCATTCCTGATCTTTCCTTTCTCCCAAAGATGAGCATATATACCTCTTTATCTCAGGTTAATTTAATTTCAATCGATAGGCTCAAGCAGACTTTCGTGTTACATTATGCTCCGATTTCCTGCCTGCTGATATCCCTCTAACCTTCTTCCATACACTTTCTGCCATGTTGACATATTGAACTCGGGCGAATTCCTGAGTCTTTCTACTTCTGCAGCACAAAACGTTGGTGTTATTTTTGTATCTGGTGTCTATAGCATTTAGCGCAAAACGTGGACTGGTCTGCTGTATCAGTCTAAGCCAGTATTTCACCGCCCTTGTTTTACTGTTAACCGTATCTTCATAGCAACCCACCTAAGGCCCTCATGATTCCACAATTCCACTTTCTTTTGCAGAGTCCGCGGATGTATCCAAAAAGTATCTTAAATTTTATTTACGTGTTCAGCTCTCCCCATCTCCATATTTCACTTCCATATAGCAGAACAGACTTAATTGTATTATACATCTATAGTGTATCTACTAGTATATCTGGAAAGCGAGTCAGAACACGTAGTAACTCTTAGTTTATCTAGTGATTTATGATTAATGACAGATAAAGTGCTTATTCCATTTCCCACTCATATTAAAGGTTCAAGTGAAACCTTTTTATTTGAATTACTAATAGTAATTAGGTTCTTTTGCTTGCAAAAATACAATTTTAACATAACAGAAAAGTGTGACACTTCAGTGTTGAATCTTATCAATAGAGGATGTTGCTATCTCATATCCTACAAACATTGGTTATTTTGAGCAGAGTGTCTGCCTGGGCAGGTTCCTGCCATTCTTGCCGTAATCTGCCAGAAGTTCCAACAGTGTATGCAAAAACGGACAGCTTGGTGCGATGTACAATCATGCTCCACACGTTTTCGTGAGTCGCTGTGGGCTATTCTGGGTAAGAAATTCAACATCCGTCAGTGGTACGATCAAAAGCGGAAAAATACAGTAAACAAAATACAAAATACAGCTCCGAGAATTTTAAGATGCAGAAAGGGCATCACCCAGCATCTGTGTTGCTTTGATGGAGGATTTTGTATCAAGGAATGACAACCGTCCATTTCTTTCAAATCGGGGCTAGGCTGTCTCAAGAAGATACCTTGGAAAGTGTTGCGTTTTAAGTGGAAGGCAACAAGATTCAGTACCTGCTCACGGATAACCTAGGCATGGCTTAGGAGTAATGTCCAGAATTCATTGCTATCAACTACTTTGCCTAAGGTAGCCCGCATTTGAATCCACTGAACTAAAGGCTATAGACTATCAGGATATCTTGGAGAGCAAGGCTTGTGCAGCTCTTGAGCCTAGCTTGGACCATCTCGAGAGAAATCTTGTAAAGGCAACGAGACAAGTTTACTGAGCCTTTTATTTTATATTGTCATATATTAAATGAATACATTATCGGAAGTACTAATAGAATACTTAAATTTATTTGCTTTAATACTTTATGCCCCTGCATAACTCAGCCGAATCCGAAAGTTCCAAGTTATTAAAATTAAAACTTATTTGGTTGACCACTTCCGATGATCCCTTGAGGGATTTTGCCGTGACATAATCTTCCGCTAAGCAAGAAGAAGAATCATGCTGAACTTAGTACAATCACCGGTGCTAGGGAAAGATCCTAATACATACTTCAATGACTGCTACAATTTAAACCTAGGACGTTGGTGTTCCATATTTGGTAAACATTACATTATAATGTAGTGTCCCCCCTAGGTGATCGCGAAGCTATATTAAGAAGCTGCAGAGCCATAGATCGCGTCATCTGCTCTCTTCGCACGATCCTCTCAAATCGTTGTTATGCATCGTGGGCATCCTCGCTATTGGTAACATCACCCTAAGGGTGAAATCGTTCACATATCTTACTGTTCGGCTTCCTCTGGTGCTTTTACTACGGTACGTTTGGCATGAACCTTATTTTGGTAGCCTTGGTTTATTTTGTGCTGCTATCCCCCTGTCTCCTTTATACCTCTGTAGCACCCCAGAAATTACTGACAATTCTTATACAATTAGATCACAATATTTCCAATACAGCGCATATAAAACACAATGCGTATCAAATTATTATTACCTCAGGCAATGACATATAAAACAGAAAGAGGACTCCGGTTCCATTACTCAATGGGTAGTCGGTGACCAAGCTATCCATTAACAACATAAAGCTAACGAGACATTCACTTGTTCTGCGCAAGCGCACTCTGGTGTTATCAGTAACGTGCTAAATACATTACAGTTGGGCGAGCTTTTAACATTTTCTCACGTTACGCTGCGGCGGTTTCTGGATCTCAGAAAAGTGAACACTTCATGTAGTCGCTAGGGGTCGGAAAAATGCCTTAAAAGTCATACTGTTTGCGATCATCAATAAGTAAATTGGCAAACTTTCTGAAGACATTCGTCTCGCAAATAAATGAGAGTCTTTTAGTTGAATATCAAAACACACTTTCATTACAATATTCAAAGGTAGAAAAATTTAAATAAGGATAATAGAATGTCTATGAAAATCAGAGATATTTTATTGCACAAGAGTGTTTACTTGCGTAATCACTATCATAAATGAATACAAATACATGTTACATTTATTAAAGTAGTTACTTTAGAACCATAATAAAAACAGCAATCGTCAATTTAAGATACCGAGAAGATTGTCTCAGGTGATAACGTTTTGAACTCGTATTCGAGAGATTACAGGTTCAAATCCTGCGGCCGATTAATCTGGTTTTACTCAGTGATTTTTAGAAAGGCCCAATTTCGGGTGAGCCACGAATTCACCTTTCATTTCATCATTCATCTCGTATGTGACTGTCTAAGTTTGTACGTCTTCGAGGCGGCCCTGACATTGGACATTCAGAAAATACCTGAGTGTGTTGTGTACATAATTACCATAGAGGTGACTGGCTTTTATGTCCTAGAGGGTGAAAGTCCGAATACCGGAGTAAAAGAAGAATAAAACAATAAGTTGTCATCAATAAATATAATAACATATAATACGTTGATTAATACTATTTAAAGAAAATATATGCGATATATTTTTATATACAAGTTTTAAAATCTTGGTTTGCCCATGCGCAAGAAATTACTTCATCTCTTTGCTGATAAAAAATTAATTAGATAATCATAGTTACTTCCGCTAGCCTTCAGCTTGTGGGATTAAAAAGGCAATTCATGACTTAAGTTTTCTATTTCGTTTTTGGGGGAAATGATTTTATACAGAGAGGTTTTCTGCGTAACACTTCTGTCTTTATTTTTAATCCCAAGTTTTTTTGTTTATTTTATTTTACTATTATTATTATTATTATTATTATTATTTAAGTTTTAAAACTTCTATGCCTATAGTTCAGAAGGTCAATACTATCAAGTTTTTTAACCACTAACTCTGATACTTTACTTTGTACACGAATATCTTTTGCATATAGATCTTTTAAAAGTGGCTTAAAGCATCGATTTTCTTCTAATTTGTAAATGCTTCACTGCGAATTGCTCATTAGGCAGAATCTATCCCCGCATTCGCTTTTGCAACTTAAGAAATGCGTGTCTTCAGTAGGGGGTAACAGTTTAAAAATGCAACATGTTTAAAAGTAATCCAAAATGCATTAAGCATTGGCAAAAGTTTAGCCTCAGGTGGCAATCGACATCACTGAGGTATCTACCAAGGCCACCAGGATGTACCAACATGGTAACTCCGTTTCTCCTTCACAGGAAAGAGACGGACGCGCGTGCGTGTTTTGTTCTGCTACCGAAGCGGAACATTACACACTGTGCGAATTACCGACACGTGCTCAACTGTCGAGTTTCACTTGTTCGATAAGAGCAACTTTCCGAAAACTTTTCCCTGAAGGTCAGCTTAGAAGTTGTTTAGAATATTTTCTAAAATATATTTAAACGACCGTTCCTTCCCCCAATGTTAGTTTTCTTTCATTTCTATAGCGTATAAATCAGAAAGATCATGATCAATATGTTAAGATTCTCTTCCTGAGAGAAATGTGGAACAAATGTGGAACAAATTACTCTTCAAGGTGTCCGAACTAATAAAATGATGTTCCCGGAACCAAGAGGGCGTCCTCCCCCCTTTCAGCGTGGATTCCAACATATCAGCAGAAGCCTTTGGAAGATATAAGTCCCTAACCAAATCATTAAGTTCTGTCTTGTGAACTGTTAAAGGTTCGATTCCATGAGGAGTTTTGTTTGGCTAGAAAGATCAAATAGCATCCATAGGTTGGCAAATTAGGTCACGATAGGTTTAAGAACCCGCTTGCGCATCTTAATCATATCATCTTCATCCTCATCCCCAATGGGCGACGCAGCTGCGACCGCCAAGGGTCGCCGAGGTCCGGAATTCGATTACCACCAGGACCGTCCTCCCTGACTGAAGTTTTTCTCAGTACTCATAAATGGCAAATGCTGGGGAGGTACCCTAAATTTAGGCCTGAAACGTTTCCTTCCTTTAAAAAAAATCCTTTCCCAATATATAATTTCATGCCATGTATCATCAGTGTCCACCGCCTGTGGTGCTTCAGTATAAAAACAGGCGCTAAACACCAATTGTTTTCTTGTATATGTTAAAGTAGATATACTTATAGTACTGTTTATTTACTTGTATTTTTTCTCTTTTCTATTTTAGTTTAATTGATTTATTTTAATCTCTTTCTTTTATCTTTACTTAGTTTTTAGATATAAATAAATGTGAACAATAATACTGTAACAAATATAAATATGTAATTTGTGAAATAAATGATAAAAGTTCTGGAATAAATGTCCTGGTGTAGGAAACAGGGCACCGGTATATAGTATAACAGATTTTATTATTATTATTATTATTATTGTTATTATTTTCGTATAATATTGAGAAGCCAGTTAAACTGTGTTGAAAAATAATAACTCTTTCATAGTGTTTATTTCATACGTCTTTTTTTTTTCTAATTCGTTTGGAGAAAATTTTTCAATTATTACAAAAGGAAAACTTTTATATCTGACTTGTTTTATAGTGCATCAATGCTTTAAATACAGACAAAAGAAAAGAGAAAAATATGGAGTAATGAATAAAACTGATTTTATCACTAGCAGATCATAACTTTTAAATTGATTTCCCATTTGTTTTAGGCTTAAAACATGCTACTGTGTCGGCCCTAGGTGATCTGATAGTACCCAAGGTCGCGGGTACAAATGAAATTTTAGAGTGTATAAATCATAGGTATGGACTTACTTCGGGAGTGAAGTAAAGCCGTTGGTCACGTGGCGTTAAAGAACCTCAAGCTTGCAAGAACCTCAAACGGCTTATCGGCCGTTTCACGCCCTAAATGGAATAGAACGCTGATGATCAAAGATGTTAAAGAGCGTTCTTAAATAGTTTAATCATAATAACACTTGTAAGCGGAATTCGCTTAGGTAACCTTGTGTACACGTGCAAGATACAAACGGCTGTTGTTGCGATGCAGGAAGTATCCTTGCTATCTCATATCTGTAACCGGTTGCCTGATACAGAGCTGTCCTCCAGAAGGACACGACCTCTCTTACCGTTTGGACACTTCAGCAGGGGAAGGAAGGTCAAGGCAAACCTTCTGATCATGATGCCTTAAAATAAATTACACCGGCTTAAACCTGTAAGTTGTCCTGGTGATTGGAGTTGTTTAGTTTCTGTTTGTTTTACTATTCCCTATAATTATAATTAATCGAAAAGTGTTTTGAATACAGATTTATTATTAATTTTGTTTTATATGGTGACAGAAAGCGTACACAATAGGACCTTGGACAAATACCACCAGAGGAAATTAAACGCAAAGAAATCAATTTATTCACTCAAAAGTAAGGAAACAAAACAGAAGAAATAAACCAAGGGTTCAAACAGGGATGCCTTTTATCGCCAGCATTATTTAGTATATATAGACGAAGCACTTAAAGAATGGGAAAATTATTCTACTGGGGGTATTCAAATGAATATACATAAATTGAGAACAATTTAATTTACCGACGATTAGATTTTTTTAAGAAAAGGGAAAATGTCTACAGAGAAGTGTTAAATATGCTGAAAGATATCGTGGAGACGCATAGTTTAAAGACTTCAACAACCCAGACAAAATCAATGAAGATAGCTAATAAAGAATAAATGATAGAAAAAGTTCCTAGTTTTAATTATCTAGGTTTTAATGTGTCATACAGTAAAAATGAAGATCTGAATATAAAACTAAATAAATTAAGGCAAACGAATGGATCAATAAGGAGAACATTAAAGAACAAGACGTCAAAAACGACACAAATGAAATTCTACAAAGTAATGACAACATATGGAAGTGAAAACTGGATTATCAACAGGACAGATAGGAAAAGAATAGACACTGCAGAGATGAGATTTTTATGAGAAGTAGCTGGATTTACTCTCTTAGACAAACAAAGAAGTGAAGAAATTAGTAATCAGTTAAATATATGTAATTTAAATGAAAAAAAATTAACAAAAATAAAAATAATTGGTATCAGCATATATTAAGAATGGAAGAGGAAACAAAATTTTAATAAATTATAAACCTAAAGGATACCGCCAAGTATGAAGATCTAGAACAAGATGGACGTTGATGATTTAGAGGAATTTACCGTGACGCAATAGTCCGCTTAGCAACAAGCAGAGCTGAACTTAGGTTCTTCCGAACAGCTATGTACTCCTTTTTCATTGTCACTATAATTTACACCTGGGTTTCATTGGTCAACCATAGTTGGTGAATAGTACAACACAATGTAAAGAACCCCCTAGACGGTTGTGGAACTATATTAGGAGTAGCACAGCCTGAAGACGCGCCTGGTCATTCACTCGTCGCCTATGCTTACCTGTGCTGCTGCTAGCCGCCCTGCATCCTCGGCTCTCCGTGGCATCACCCCTAAGGTAAGGGCCCCCAATGGTTTGACTTTTAACTATGTGCTAACGTAAGCCTTCAGCAATCGAAGGGACCTTACTGTGTACATCTTATAGCTCATATAATAAAAGAAGTAGCAATGGCTACTTAATTATATTTGTGAGTACTCCTAACGCTACGCTCCCCTTAGTGTGACAAATGGTGGAGGCGCCGGATATTGACCCCAATGTTCTAGTACCTAGAATACCGGGTTATACATTTATACTCCATCGTAACTGGTGTCTTCTCTCAAGCGGGGCATGCGGAATTGTGAGTTTCCTGATGTGAATACTGTAGATGAGCTATTCTTTGCTTGAATAGTGTATACATTTTTTCCTTATGTGAATACAGCAGGAACTGAAGGCTATCACGGGTGAAGAGAGATTCAGCGATTCACATGATGCATTCTAGTAAATGTGAACGTCTAGGGCAATCAATGGGATATTTATGAACATCATCGTCTTCATGAATGTCCAATACCCGACTACAACGGACCTCCAGGCGTTGCACAATAACAGGTGAACTTAAGGCTGAATTTTCTTCAGTGTTTCAGTGAACCATATTTTCAAGTGCGTGGACAAATAAATAAATTAAATAAAATTAAATTAAATAAAACGGCGTGTCCTGTTGTACTCTTGCAATTACCCAACCTTCGGAATACCTCATGTGTTTGTGATATCGTTCAGTATAGTTAAAAGTTCGTTGCAATTTCCTAAGCAAGGTAAAATCAGTGATGTTAACGTATATGGATTAAAATTTTCACAGATCTAACAATTTTAACCATTTTTATAGAGAAAGTTTGGTTTCCGAAGTTATTCCCAAAAATTTAATTCAAATACAAAATTAAGAAATCAATAATTTTAGAACAGGTTGCTGTATGGTTGGAGCACACGCCTTTCGATGGTTAAGCATAATTGGCATGTATGAGAAGGGAAATGAAAACACTTTATCCGCACGGACTTCGATTCCAGCAGAAACCTTCCTCCCTGACCGAGGTTCTTTTCTTCGTTTCCTATCTTTATCTATGGTAAATGCCGAGAATGTACCCTAATCATAAATTATACAAAAAAAAAGTATATCCAATTTATCATTTTATCTCGTGCATTCATCAATGCCCATTGTTTGCAAAGCTTGTAAAGACCAGAAGCTTAACACTACTTAAAAAATAGTAAATATTAGAAAGAAAAATTGCACATTTTCAAATAATGTAATACATTTAGAATAGTTTATAAGTCCCGGCAACTTAGACCGCGTTGCCGCCGGCATTTTCTTGCGTAAACACGCGGAGCTCAAGTACTTCAAACTTACGTACAACATATTCAGTAACACATTTGGTGCTGCAAATGTTGCTCATGTTTAATTTTTATTCTGCAAGCATATGACATCTTCGATTTTTTTCTAGCAGTCACTAAAGCTGTTTCATTAAACTTCTGTACTAACTTCAGTTGTTGCAACTGGGCTGCCAGGAAATTTACACCTAAATGCCTGTCTCGTTCTGCCACACGACAAAGAAGTGAATATCTCACCTTTGCACGATACAACCGCCCGACTGTCTAAATCCCGCTCGCAACTAACTGGAGAATAGAGTGGCGCCGCGCGTGAGGATGAGAGAGAAACCTGCTGGTCGGCCGATCTTGCGGGACTTTTAAACTGCTCTCACTCTATGCATCTGAAATCGAAAATTATTTTACATCCCCATTTTAATTTGTTTCTCTATTTTTCCTTTTTTCACAAATTCTGCACGAACATTTTTAACAAAAGGGAGGAAATGTAAATGGCAACACAGAGTACAAGCAAGCCGACTACCTATTGCTTTTTTACCTGCTTTATCATAGGGGGTGTAAATCGACACAAAATTTTCGCACTTAAGCATAGAAGGACATTATACGAATAAACAGGAAATGCAAAATTTTAAATCATGGACATCCTTATTTGACAGAAGCATTTTCAACATAGAGCATAAATAATGGTCGTTTTAATGCATTTAATTACACTGTGTAGCATTGTATTGATTTCAAGGTTGATTTGTTGCTTTGTTTTATTTATGAACGCTCTTTAACATCTCAGGTCATCAGTGTTCCAATAAATTCAGGGCGTGGAACGGCCGATAAATTTTGCTCAAAGGCCTCTTCTTTCAGGCTTGAGGTTCTTTTCGTGCCGTAAATGTACAACACGGGACCCACGGTTTTACTTCCCTTCCGAAGGAAGCCATACTTAGGATTTTTACGCCCGAAAAAAAACCCATCGACCCTGGCCGGGATTGAACTGGCGATTTTAGGTTTAAGAGGCAATTACGGTTACTAGACCACTAAACTATTTCACGTTTGTTGTAATGGACATGCTGAAATAATTAAATATTATTTGAGTGATGCGATTTGATCAGAACTTAAATAAATTCAGGAAATTGCCAAATTTGTTCAAAAGAATTTATTTTCTCGTTTTATTTTAATTGCAATAAACCGACCACTCTGAAAAATGCCCTATTCATTTTTGAACAGACATATTTCTTTTTCGGTTTACGTATCACTGTTGCTAAAATCTTAATATAATATAATACAAACCATTAGTTTCTGGAAGGTTTGGAGTTCATTGCTTCCTGCACGAGAAAGGTGAGGCAGGCTATGAGTTGCTCGCTATTCGATACTCGTGTACACTTGCGACAACACTATATCACATAACACTTCCCCAGGTCAAGTTTTCGGACAATGGCCTGTTTACCGACTTATTGTATGACTCACAAACATGATACCATCGCGCATGTGCGGTACCGCTCAAGGCTGAGACGCCTTAGCTCTGAAGAAGGACACGAAACGCATATCGATACTTTTATTGACGTCGTAGATGAAAGAATCACCGGACACATTAGCTCTGATGACGACTGGGACCTAACAATGGCCAATTTATCCTTTCTGTCAACAATTTCTGTACCATGCCATGTTGCGAACTCAAGAAATTGAGCTCTGGTTATTTTAAAATAATATAATTAACATAATTTTGTTCGGAATTCAACTGGTGTTAACTTTCTCAATTCGAAAACTTGATTACTAGGGCTCATTTACTGACTGAGATATTAGACACGCCATTGTAACACAAGAATATTTTGCTAAAACATTATCCATAAATATTTTTTATTTTGCATTTTCCCCTTTTATCTATTGATTATTTTTAAATAAATTTTGTGTTTTTCTTTGCATTTTTAGTCATGTTAGTAAACTATGCGCAAAATTTTCCTCGCGTGAAAAAAATGGTATTAAACACTTCTGAAAAGATCTTCCAAAGTACAACTAATATTTCCATTCCGAGCGCATTTAAATCGCTAACCCTTGGGACTCGCATTCCGAAGATACCAGGTTCAAAACCCTTGGGACTTGCTATCCTGCCCTTGAGTTCCCCTGGTCGCTTAGGCTTATGTTGGGATGGATCTTTCCTTTTCACGAATGTTCGTTCTCCTATTTGATACAATTTCATTCCGCTGGTTCTGTTACAAGGTCGAAAGTGCCAGAGCGAGGTGGATTGGTGCGGTGTGATGGTGGCTTGCGATTTGGAAAAGTTTCTACCCCGGCGTATGTATAGTTGAAGTGTTCCAATTCCTTGGAAACCTTATAAGGAAACCATCATATTCCATGACTCCTGATTATGCTCGGGGTCCCCCTCACCTTATCTCTTCCTCCCGGAGGTGCCCACAATTCTCCTCCAACCCTGTAAGGTGGATAGATGCTGAGACTCAGTTGAAATTTCATGTGAAGGTAAGGCATTGCCGTATCTTTTAGAAAGAGTTGCCTTTCCTTTTTAATGCTTGTTTTAACGTTCTAAAGATGGTTGCCATATTTCCATCTAACGTTTTGATTTGAACTGAAGAGACTGACGTTGCGTACCCATCACAATGTTATAATCACCTTCATCTCATTACTCCATGCTCCGCAATGTTTTACGAAAATGATAGGTCGTATTCTGCTATTTGGTAACTGTGTCAATAGTGAGTACATTAAAGGTCACTTTCCAATGCTTATCTCTGCCTATGTACGCACTAATTTTCATTCAAGTATCGTACCTCGGTGTGCTGAATATTCTGCAGGAATTTTATACAACATTTAGCAACTATCGTGCCTTAGTTTTATATTTAGCTCGTTTATATCGCATGTTATGTCGTGGTGAATTACAATACAATGCGCAGGTTCTGTTTCGTGACGAATAGAGGTCACGAACAGACATGATTCTAGTAGTAAAGGGCGTTTATATCACGGCCGGCTAGTGCCAAACTTTTCAAATGTCAGATGTTGCCCCCTGGAGCTGCGAAATGCATTTTTATTTACCATCTTACATCATTAATATTTCTGGAACGCAACCCTCCTTGACAGATGCTGTTTTAGAGTTGCCAACACGATCACAAGACCTTTCCATTGTTTTAGGACTCGAAAGTCGCTTGCTGGCATGACTGTCAAAACGAAGTCTACGATCGAGATGAGTTGGTTAAATTTAAACTGTCATTGGCAAGGAATGAATCAGTTTGTTACCTTCTAGAGACGCAAAGGTTGCCAAGAAGTATGCTACACGATAAATGTTTTTTATAGAAAGATGTTTATTTTTTCTTCAATCATTAAAATACATTCTCTTTCAGGATATGTACACTATTTAGAAGAAAATGCTGAGAAACTTTTTGAGTTTCGCGAGTGCATGATTTACTTTAAGTCTTTCTCTCTGCCTTAAAACAGCACATGTCAAACACTCTGCCAAGCTTCAGAACGAGAGCAGAATGTATGATTTACAGAAATGACACAATGAGCTTATACCGGGTGTTAATAAAGTGTATATCAATAATTTCAGAGCTTCTAAATGGATCTGGATAAGAACATTAAGATACGTTTAGTATAAACGGACCATTGTTATCGAATTCGAGTCTTGTTTATTTTTAATTATTTTGTCAACTTTTATATCTTATGTATTAGTGCACTTTATCAAAAATAACAAAGTATTTAAATTACTTATTGCACAGACCCCAAGCCCACGATATTTAAAACCACAGTGTGCCGTCACACAATCAAGTGAATAACTCCTATAGATCAGCATTTTCCAAATTATGTCGGTCCTGATGACGTAGTGGTAACCATACTTGCCTTCTAAACCCAAGATCGCGAGTACAAACCCGGCCAAGGTCGATGGATTTTTTAGGCCGTAAAAACCTAAGTGTGGCTTCCTTCGGAAGGGAAGTAAAACCCTTCCCGTGTCGTACATTTATGGCATGTAAAAGAACCTCAAGCCTGAAAGAAGAGGCCTCTGAGCAAAATTTGTCGGCCGTTTCATACCGTGAGTTGAATGGGACGCTGATGACCTGACATGTTAAAGATCATCCTTAAATAAACCCAATCAACATTTTCCAAATTATGATCCACAGACTATAAGTGATCCTCGAGGTCTGTTTTGTAGTTCTCAACAGCGTGGATCCAGAGGAAAATTATGACAGCGCATTTTCCTACTTAGAAAGTGCTCCAGATGTTCTCAATCCGCTTCCTCAAACGTTTTACCTGTATCTTTGAATACTCTTCAGCACAACAGCCGATTATTCTTTCTCGGAGATGAATCAGATCTCTAAGTTTTCATTCCTTGTATACCTGAGCTTTAAAACCCTAATATAGCAAAATCCCTGAGGTTCATGGGTGATCGTAATCCCATTCCACAGAACCCCGTCCCAGAAACAGTCGTCCAACCTTTGGCATATAAAAGTTGAGGAGCCCAGTCTTGAATAAACTACTGTGGATAGTCGCTGATTACATGGCACCATTTCATCTTCAAAAATCCTCTGGTGACTGACGATTCAAAGAAGAATTAGCCAATCATTTTCTCATTCAATAAACCACACCACATCATTAATTTTGGAGAGCCTTGCATTTTGCTGTCGATGAAGCAGTTAGGGTCCATATTTGGTCTATGATTTTGTTTGTTGACCTTTCCAGAAACATTAAAATGTGCCTCGACGGTGAAAATCGCCCTCTGCAAGAAAGAGGAATTTGCTGTAATTTGGAGCAGGAACCATTTATACACCTTAACCTCACTGTCAGATTCGTCCTCTGTAAAACTGCACCTTGTAAGAATGGACTTGTTCAATTTTCAACATTTACTGCACTGTGCTTCAAGGAAAGTTGATTTGTATGCTCGTGCACCTCGGTGATTTTGTTGGAATTGCATGAAGCTTGGCAAGTATTTCAGTACCCGTCTCTTTATCTGCCGACGGTCTACCAGAGCGCTATTTATCCTGAATCGATTCTGTTTACGGAAATATACTCAGCAACTTTCCAACTGCACAATGGGGTTAGTTAACTTCAAGGTACCTTCTATTAGACTGGTTAGCCATGTTCCTCTGCGTCCATCCTTCTTGTTCACACACACACACACAAAATTCAATGTCATCTTTTGTCAGTACAGTGATTCTTTATCTGTTTAAATACGTGGGCTGTTCAATAAAAAATTATCATCATTTTTACAAGCAAAAATTTTCACGCTAAAATTTAACTTTACAATATTTTGATAGCTTAATGCCTAATGTACACGTAGTAGTAGTAGTTGTTTCATGTGCAAATTGAGACATGTTCAGTTCCGTCTACATCAAAATGGATGTGATATGCGATGAACAATGCAGTGCTCTGAAATTTTGTTTTCATCTCAACAAATCTTTAGGTCTATGAAGCGTTTATTTTTCCCTATAGTACAACTCAAAGATGGTTTAAAGAGGGGAGGCAAAGGATTTCAAAGGAAGATGGATCCGCAGCACCCATTTGCGCTGTAACGGAAGAAAAACATTAACACCGCTGCTGTCGTTGTGAGAGAGAATCGTAGAATAACATTAAGAACACTCTCAGAGATTCCGAAAATTGCACTGGGTGCCACCAAACTGAAAAGTTGTATATGAGACGTGTTTGTGTACGGTGGAATCCAAGACTACTGATTCCCTACCGCCATGGGTGGCCGTGGTCGTTAAGAAACGGACTGTGAGCGGGATGTCTGAAGTAAGATTCCCACCAGGACCTCTTCCCTGACTGTTTTTTTTTTTTTTTTTTTTTAGGTTTTCCACAATGCCGGGGAAGTACCCTAAACTTTGGTCTGCATCGCTTCCTTCCTTAACACATACAAAAATAAATAAATAAATAACAAGGAGGCAAAAGCGATAGTCATCATTTCTTTATCGATATTTAAGGAATGGTTTGGCAGCATATCATACCTGTACACACAATTGTAACTGGGCAATATTACAGAGATGTCCTGAAATCTCTGCAAGGCCAAATAACACGCTTGCAAAAGACCACACTTCCGTGCAACAAGCATGCATACCGTAAGACGATTATGAACGTGTCGCAAATGTGTTGAATATCTCATAAAATTGAATGACAAGTGTATCTCATCTTCCCAATAGTTCAGATTTAGCCCCATTTGACTTTTTCCTTTTCTCCATATTGAAGAAATGCCTAGCAGACATTTTCCATCATCAGAAGCAGCAGCGATTTCTGTTAGTGTTATCTTTTTCTGCAGATCTCAACCGTTCTTACAGAGCAACCTCAAGTTTTCCTATTAATGTCGTGCATGTCAGCAAGTTCATAAAAACTGTAAATATTATACATTTCTTCATTTATAATTTATTTCACGAGCTATTTTGTCTTGTATCTTTTGGTTACAAATCGCGCAACATGAGGGAGAAAACAGATCCGCGACTTTGTTTCCAATAAGTGGATTCCTACTAGCACACCAATGTAGTGGGTGCAATCTAATATTTTAATTTAACGCTAAATTGTGAAAACGCTGTTCATGGTTAATAACAAACAGCTTTATTTCGGTTATTAAGGAGATTTGAAGCCATTCTAATACACATTTTAACGCTCTTTAGCTTTGGTATGCATTTCTAAGAACCAAATTGCAATTACTCCAATAGCTCAAAACTTTTAACATTTTACGTCAATAACCCTAAGTTCCCCATCTTAAATTACTCGTATAAGAGTCCTGTATATAGTGCAGCGAAAATATTTCAGCCTTGTTCATTAACTTCCTGTATATAACTTAAAACATGAAAAATCAAGTGATAAATTGCTTTCGAACGAGGAATAAGATGGACCTTATGAATCTTTTTTTTTTTTTTTGTAACTTCTTTATCGCCTTGTAATTCCGCAATTTTTCTCCGTGAACCATAGATTCTCTATCTCAAAATGCTTGTCCAAGACCGTTCTACAATATCTTAAATTATTACGATATTATTTATTTACAGTGATATTCCCTATTCTGAAAAGGTGTCCTGCAAGAGTACAGCTAATTTGTGGGGCACATTTAAAAAATTAGTTACTGTATAAAAAACTTGGTTTAGCATAAAATTGTCATTTCAAGAGGAACATGCTTTAAGTTGCGAGCCAGTATGTAAACAGAGACCAATGGAGAAGTGAAAAGGTAGGTAAAAGCATTTTTAACAGTATGGATACTCAATCAGGAGCATTCGCTATTGAGCCAATGATTTTTTCTTACCTTTTTATTGCATATGGTAGAGTTAAAATCTTATCGCCTCATTTAGAAAATAAAGTAGAACATTTCATTGGTTTTATATCTAACACTCCATGCACATATTTTTTTCTTTCTTATATCTCGCGCTTTACAGTGTCCTTGTGGTTTCCCTTTCCAGGTATACCCGAATCACTACCGATAAATATCTAACAAGCGTACATGCGATGAGCATTGATCGGAAGTCCGCTGATAAAGGACGCGCAAGACCGTGGGATTCTGCGGCTACCACTTCAACCAAAACAGTATTGTGACGTCATTAGAGCCGGCCCCACCTGTTTGACCTAGAGTACGTATGTGTTGCGGTCTAGAAATCGCGCTAATTGTTAGTGTGCCGGCGTTTATTTTGCTTTTAAGAGAAAACAATACAATTGCATAGTGTTCCGATAGGATGTTTCTCTCTTACCCCAGCGTTGAAATCAACGACTGTATTACGCGCTATTACTTTCCTAACGGTGTGTGTGTGTGTGTGTGTGACAGAGAGAGGGGGGGAGTATAACGCTATTCATGGAAACTTGCGGCTCACAACTGTCTCGGGCAAAACGGTCCAAGCCCTTCCGGTTTTCTCCACGCCCACATAACTAACTTTGCAGCAACACTTCTCAAACTCATTTCATTTCATTAAAAATGCGTTACTTTCAGTTAATGTTTTTGATATAACCTAATAATTGTCTAAGTTTCAAAACAATGTTCTAAATCGTTGCGAAAATGCATAACACATACATGCAATGAAATTTTAAGTTACCTAGCTTTTATTTTATAAAATGAAGCACTTAAAATTGTTTAGTAAAAACTGTAGTAAGGAGTTTATAACATTAAATAATCAAGATATACAACCATTTCATCATCACTTTCGTGATTAGTCTTATTATGGCATTTTTTAAAAGCCCAGTAACTTGTCTCCTCATTATTTTCCTCTTAGCAAATCTCCAAAGGATTAGCAGAGCTTTATGATGAAAAGGAAATCAATATATCTTCCTATGATTGCCATCTTGAATATTTTGATACCAAATTGTCGGATGGTAATAAAGACAACGATTTGAGATAAAGAATTTATGGTCCACGAAGAAAAATAATGAATTTATACTGTGACAAAGAAGTTCAAATTAAATACTGATGAGTCAATAATAAAGCGAAATGGGGTAAAACTTTGCCATAGAATGTTTTTAGACCTGGTGGATATCCCGACTTTCAATAGCTTAATACCAGCGTTTTCAAGATCTAGAGTTTTAAAACTATCTAACGTCTTCGACTGATAAACAGCGCTGAAGATACATCGTGTTGTGTAGCTTAATACAGAGGGAGCTATCCACCTGACTGTAGTTTCCAAGTTTGTTGCTGTTCTCCATAGTAATTTGTTTATTTTATTATCTCTGGAAGGTATTATCCAAAAATCGGTAACTTAGAACACCTTACCGAAGGATAACGTATTCGTCATGGAGAGGCGAGTTGTTGATTTGATTTATTTATGGAATCTCTTTAACAGCTCAGATCATCAGCGTCCCATTCAATTCAGGGCGTGGAACGGCCAAAAAATTTTGCTCAGAGGCCTCTTCTTTCAGGCTTGAGGTTCTTTATCTTGCCGTAAATGTACGACACGGGACCCACGGCATTACTTCCCTTCCGAAGGAAGCCATACTTATGATTTTTACGCCCGAAAAAATGCATCGATCCTGGCCGGATTTGAAAGCGCGATCTTGGGCTTAGAAGGCAAGTATGGTTACCACTACACCACCAGGACCGAAGAAAGGCGAGTGTTTTACCAGCTGATGCCACATGCTTTGCCCATTGCTGTTGTCTACACAAGAGCATTAAAAATATAAGAAGAATTTATTCCTTATACCTGCAAAATCTGTATGAGGCTGCAGTCTACCAAAACCGTAACAGAACCCTCCTGAAAGCAACGAACGAAGCGAGAAAGTAAAAATGTCACTGTTTCGACTTCCTCGACATGCCTCGGAGAAGAATAACAGTAATTATGTATTCCTATGCAGAGAGGGGTCCTTCATAATTTCCCACACACCGGCACAATCTGGGTCACGCCGTGTTAACTCGTGTCACGATCTTATCAAAAAGTTTCGCAAGTTCGTGTGAAAAGAATGAACAGACAAGGCGACACAGACATAACTTCGTGACAGCTAGTACTTTTTGATTACTTGCCTTATTCTGACGCGGCTATATGAAGATAAGGTTTGTTGCTCGGGCTTGAAGCGAATCTTCAATCTCATTTACGAAGTTACGACGAAGCTTCCGAGGATGTCAACAACAAAAAAACTGGTGATATGGTAACTAGATTAAAGAGTATAACAAATATTACTTTAGAATTTACCGTACGTTCAGTGATGCTTTCTCCCGCGGTGCAGAATTTTTCCTATAAGCGAGCCACATTTTATTAGCTACGCCAGGAGGGAACAGCAAGCCTGTTTGCTCATTGTTTACCTTGCTCACTGTCGCAGCCGTAGCACAGCTGTTCCCGGGTGTGCGTTGTGTTGTTTGTTCATTTCTTCATTCGCGTATCTATATGTACGATTCATAGGGCCAACTTTTTAAGCTACATTTGATTCTGTTACTTATGTGAATACCATAATAGCCCTTTGTCAGAGAATTAACCGACAGGAGTCTCTGAATTGGTTATGCGGTTGGTTTATTTTATTATTTTATCCTCCACTAATCACAGAGACCGAGCTGGGCAGCTAACCGGTTCAAGAGCGGCGCGCTCGCCCATAGGCAAAACACTCTTGTGGAAAACAAAACTGATCGCATGGTATTAAGTGTTTTGAATTCCATTTGTACAGTTATTTTTGGCTTGCGTCTGTATCTATAGGAGAGTCATGCGGAGTCAAGATTCATCGATGGACAGCTACCTTGGAAAGCAATAGCAGCATGCACACAATACTGCATTGGTAGAGGCAGAGGAAAAATGTACGGCATTTCAGCCGTGCCCAAGAGCTGGCAGGAGGGAGTCAGAGGGCGTCTGTGATCTACTGGAGATGAGGATTAGACATGAACGGATCCATAACAATGTTTCAAGACAAAAACATGGTATTTCGCGACTGCAACAGAACTAATGGAATGAAATGGATGAAGGAAATGTCTATCCCAGGCTAAGCGACATGGGGAAACTGAGAGAAAACCCAAGATCGGCTCCGAGGGATTTGACCTCCCTAATGCGAAACCAAGTATTACCGCTTAAGCCATGCCTCTCATGAAATTTAAGTCATTGGACTTTTTCATGGTTCGTAATCATTTAGTCGAATGCCGGGATGTTCTTTCCTTTTTACAAATATTCTGTTTTCCGTTAGCTCTGCTACAGGGTCGAAAATGTGAGCAAGGCAGGCTAGTGCGGTGTGACGGCGGCTTGCGCTTTGGAAAGGTTTCTGCCCGACCTCTGGTATGGAAGTAGAACTTCTGAGGCATTCAAACTCCTGAAAGAGAAGGTCCGCGTTTCTTGTGGTCAGTGTAGTCAACTCTATACCTTCACTATATAATTGCTGAACACGCATAATTTACCACTTTTGCTAAAGGCGGTGTGGAGCTATTGATAGCAGCAAAAGTATGGACAATGGACAATCATAACGCAAAATGGAAGGTTCTTCAAAGCGTTTTGGTGATACGTCAAATGCGCAAATTGGTCTGATCATTAGGAACTCCAAACCACAGAATACAAAGAAAAATAGAAATAGTGTATGTTATCTCTTTTTTTTTTCCTCAGTTGGTATTGGATAATCGAACGGTAGCGATTGTAATAATCGACTTTTGTCAATTTCAGTCTCACGTTTTCTGAATAGAACATATATTTATAAGTATAACAAGTGTTAATATTCTGTGCGCCAATTTCAAATTATATATAACTTTTATTCTTATTCTACTCATGAAATAGTCCTAAACCCTATTTTACTCTTTTCTATTGGCATTACTGACTATCGACATGCTTTCGTTGTAAGATTGCTTGGAAAGGTTAAGTACAAATAATATACAATTATTACAATTTTGTAAGCGAAGTTTAGGGGAATTATATTTAAATTATTTTTTTATTCGTGAAACAGTACTAATAAATATCGCTCTAGGGTCTGAACTCACTACGTTTGTAAATTTATCGGTAATCTTGGACCCTCTCGTGATTACTTATGAAAACTTTTCTCAATAGAAAAAGAGGCCTTATCAATGCAAGAGAGGAACCTTCAGCACTTCATTCTTCAGACCACCATGACGTTCTACCTAACACTGCTGTAATTTTAAAACATGACGTTCTTCGTGCTCAGCATTTTGAGTAACGTTTTCTGAGCGTTCTCAAGGACACCGAGTGAAGAAATTGAGCGAGGAGGAGGTCGTTACCAATGAATTGCAGAATGCCGTCGGTTTTAATAAATGAGGGAGAAACCTTTATCTTTGAAGGAGATCAAATTTCTCGCCAAACTTGGACTGTCCCACAGAGGTGTCCGAATATTACGTAATCACGCATCGTGGTCAGTTACACAGCTCTCTCCGTGGGAATACTTACTCAAGAAAATCACTTTTAAGGCCATAGTAAATGATTCCAACTGAAAGTCGTTTTAACTATTCCTAAATCGTATTACTTTCAGTAATTAATGGGGAAAAGGCTTTGGATCTCAATATATAATAGTGTCTCAAGGATGAATACATTGAAAAACATGGTTTTATGCTTTACGTTAAGAATGTTCTCATCAAATCAAAATAAAACAGAAACCTACATGTGGTTATGAGTAAAATATATTATGTTCTGTCTCAAGTTCTCTGCTGTTGTAACGAGAATGGAAAAAGAAATGTTGGTTCTCTATTAGGAATATGTTTAGGTATACAAATCTTAACAGAACTATTCCATTTTAACAAGACAACTACCAATATAATATCGAACTACAGGACAAAATAAGTAAACCTATGCGATTTTTGTCCTTTAGACAATAAACAAGCCACATCAGAACGAGCTCTTTTCCCATTTACTATTAGCTTTCCTTCCCTTAATGATTAAGAGTAGCCGAGATGACAGTACAATACGAAGCATATCAGTATGGTTTTTAAAATGCTTATAGTTTTTACGTAACCCACAGAGCTTTTTCATCTGTGTCCTGATATTTGTGTCATTTCTGAATTACGTTTCTTGAAAGTCGATAAAGAAGTGAGGCAGTATTTATGCGCTGTCACCCTCATACTTAATTAGAGTAATTATGACAAATAATTTTATGTAACGTCTTTATAACCATAAATGTAGTGTTATTTTCCTGTATAAGTGTTGAATATTGTGGGTAAAATATTATTTTCTTGCCAGAACGCAGAAAGCTACCCCAGCCATAAAATCTGACCTGGAATTTCTGTTGCCTGTAGTAACAATATTTGCGAAGATAATCCAAGCAAAACGATGTTTTCTGGGAAAAATTTTCTTAAGCAGGGTATCCACAATAAATAACATATGAAGGCAATTACAGGGATGAAAAGACATGCCGATAACTTGAGTTGATTCTACATGTAAAAAGTCACGTAGACTATGTTTATTTAGTCTTGTAATTTTGAGGCCCGCTGTCAGTTATGCAAGAGTATTCAGCGGGGCAATATCAGTGGAAGGGCGTTTTCAGTTCACTCCAGCTAACGGAAAGCGGTAATTAGTTTTGGAAGAGTATTAAGTGGACGAGCTTTATTAGTTGAGTGCAGTACATCATATGTGCAATAGTATATGAATAATAAATTGTGTTCACCTTTCATAACGGAAAAAATTATTAACCTCCAGGACTTCTTCCCCTATGGTCACAGGACCATAAAAATATCCAACAGCACTGTCTCAACAACTGTGACAAAACTGTAAGACAGCGGTAACCATCGTCGGAGAGGAAGGAATTATTTAACCCTGAAATTACATCCGAAACCTATCAAATCAAATTTCCTTTTCCAAAATATTTTCCTCCATCCACATATACAATTTTTAATTAATTAATTCCCTTTTTATTAAATGGTAAAACCACCGCAGAAGCCGTTTACCAATTCTTCAGCTGACGAAAACGTTTGTTCGCAAGGTATTCTTCTGCCTTGGGAGTAAGGCATTTGATATCCTCCCGTGACTCTGGAGTTATAAATTTTAAATATTTAGCTTTGAAACTCTAAAAACCTATAACTTTACTGGTATAAACGAAGGTACGAGGGTCAGTCAGAAAGCAGTGCTTCATATATATTGAGAAAATTTAATTTGGATAATTTTTCAAACTTCTTCTATAGTTATACTGGCAAAAATAGCTCAAATTAACATTAGCAGCTGTGCGCCGTTTAAGAAAATGCCTGAAATTGAAGTGCTTATGAGACAGCAAGCTGTGTGATAGGTTGAGACAAATTTGTATTCCTAGAAGACAGGACCATGCAACAGTGATAACAGCAGTGCTAGACGCTGTACGGAAACTGAAGGCGAACCCCCATTGGCTGAGCAGTGGCCAGGTCACGGACATCACTCCACGCAAAAAGTTGAGATCATTCACGCAGACCACCAGGTAACAACTGACGATTTAGGTCTCATGCTCAGAACAGTGAGTCTTGTTGTTGTTAAAAACTGAATAAAAACCGTTTAAGAAAATAGAGACTATATTGTAAAGTGAGGAACTATGAACCTTGTATCTACATGCTGTAGAAATTTTATTTATTTTCATTGTTTCTTAAAACAAAAATAGAATTAGAGACATTGTTTTCTGACCAAATCTGGTATATTGAAATTATAGTAAAACATTAAACACGAGCACTTTTAAAAACTGATGTTATTTCACCATATAAAAATCTCTTTTTAGAGAAAGTAAAGCTATGGAAAATCCTTAATAACCTGGAGCAGTCCCACCGAATTCTGAGAGCATAGTTTTCTTCTAAAATTAATACAATGTCACGCTTCTCCAGTGTTACCACTGAGGATGCCATAATCTCACTTCCAAACCTGATCTCTGTTAGCAGTGAACATGCACTGAAAGATATTACAGAGGTAGTTCTTTAGAGAGAACTCTGATACATGTATTCCTCACACGTGTCATATCAACGTAATATAAAACAAAGAGCTTGATAACTGTAATCTCAATTCCAGGAAAAAATCCCCTCAAGGCTCGTCCCATGCTGTACTATCACTGCTCAGTAGATGACATGGTGTACATATATGTGCAGCACATTTGAGGGCGTGAAATGTAGAACAATACATTGGGGAGAGGAGAAGGTACGAGAGAGTAGACGCGTTTAAAAATGAGCGAACATCAATCCGTGATGAGCAACGTTACAGCGGCCGCTGATTAGAAATTGGGATAGATTGACGGCAGGCGCCTGGCCAAGGAGTCGAATACCGAGGGAGGTTCTGAAGTATCGCAAAGTAACATGCTGAAGGATTTGTGTGTACACTTTCACAGTCTTTTTGACTCGTATGACAATGAAGTAGAAGAACTCTTGGCGTGTATTGACACGGGGGTGGGGGCGGGTAAGAGACAGTCTAAAGAATGCCGGCACACATTTCCAGCAAAGTCATATCCCTCCACCAGAAAGTGCCATTTGGCTCTCTTCTAGGACATGAAAGCAGCAATATTACGAAAAGGGTATGTTGGAACCGTCGCAGAGGACTTTCGTATAAAGGCGTTTTTCACCTAAACTCTCGACACTGAACAAAGATTTTAGATTTTTCATCATCCTTGTTAGAACTCTGATCTTTTCCTCAAATTATGATGCGTTTGCACCCCTGAAGAAAATTTGGAGAGCAGAAATATTTGCGATTGATGATGCATGGAAAGGACTTTGAATTTCAGATAATTCCTCTATGTTCTTATGCAATTAAACGTTTATATAAATATTGACAGCGACTTGCAACTGTGATTGTTGTCTTTAAATTCCTTGAAGTCCTTTATGGATTGTGTATGTGTTTTTTTATACCAAAATCACGTAAATATCCATGCGGCAATTAAAACATTCCAATATTTGTCACAAATTCATACTAACAGTAATAATAATAAAAAAATTGTATGTAGTACATTTCAAAGAACCGAAATATTTCAAACATCAGTATATAGTTAAAACGACATTTCTGAAGAACAACAAAGTCTCTAAGTTACTATTGGATTAATTAAAATGTCTTGGTCACCAGAATAAAATACATATGCCACTCCTACAGTTCTGTTTCCTCATTAACTGTAAATTCAATGGCATTTAACTGTATGCTTCCGTGAACTAATTATTCAAATAAAGCTTTAAAAGGAATCAATAATTAAGACTGACCACTCAGTCAAGTAGTCCTTGTCAGCTGCAACGGGTTATAAAGGCCTAAGGCTTGTAAAGAACAGCGTTGTAAATCAAGGAGCTTATATCCGCTTGAATGGCCAAACTTTTTAACATTTTAAAACTTAACGTGACAGGTGCAGACGCTAAAACCTTTGTACCCTTTTTAATGTCACTTTAAGTCGCTTTCCTGTCGCTCCAAATTGAATAAATGAACTTTTACTTGGTAGAAAATAAAACTGGTAGGTACATTCTGTATCTTTTATTCTGTTTTTTTAACAATCCAGTTACAGAAGCCATAAGAAATCATACCACAATAATTAAAGGGGAGGGAAAACTAGAACCTGGCGTCCTTCACACCTTACCTCGGGTGTGAAAACTCTTCTTTATAAATACAGTTAAATTTTATTCATTATACAACAACGACATTCCAGTGATCTTATACTCGACATATAAAGAAACTTTTACTCTCAACCTGCAAGGTCGATATGACATTCGTGTTTTTTTTTTTTTTCAGCTTGCTTCTGAAGAATTATTACATAGTTTAACTGTCTTATTAGTGCTAATTTGTCCTTGGTAACAATTCTGTTTCTGATGTGCTAATTTCTCAAAAGTCTGCAACACTAAATAACTTGCATTAAAGTAATTTCCCCCATTAAGCCCTTTGAACGTAAGGTTTTTAATAAAATGTTTCAAAATCATGACCTAAGTTTGGTAACAACGCCAAATTTCATGTAACATTCCTAAGTAAGAAAATTATTATGAAATTTGAGAAACTTTCAAGCATTTTTGCGATAATTCCGAACAGAATATATTTACACGTGAATGAATTTGATTGAATATTCAGTAAAGTAAAGATTTTATACATTTTATGTTATCACATTCTATTATGACATGCGCTTTGTTGGGATTTGTGGTGTGTACGTTTATTGTTGAGGAAGAAGTTCGTTGAGGAGGAAGTCCATTGTTGGCAGTTAGGTGTCATAAATTTCCAGAAGCAAATCTTGTGCTTTAATCTGATTGGTGAATGGAAATTTTGAGGAACTCTTAAGAAATAGGACGTATGTATGACACACTTTTACCCAGCTCTGAACTACGTAAGACGAGGTAAGTGGCAATTGTTAACAGTGCCTAAATTAACATAACATATGTTAAAATGTGAAGTAGTGAAACAAAAGAGCTTGCATTTGAAAATAAAAGCCCTTTCACAAGCATACGAGTATATAGCGAGTGTGGAATAGCTAAGTAGATATTTTCAGGCAGTGTAACCCGTAGGGCTCTGTCTTCACGATGTCGCCAACGATATCACACTCAAAGTCATAACACTGTCATCATCAAAATTTGAATGCAGGGCGTATGTAAATTGATGTGAAATATTTTAGGGAGTGTTCTTAACAGCAAAACATTTAAAAAGTATGAACCTTTTTCATTTCACAGTTACATATTTTGATTTCTAGCAAACCAGCTAATAGTGCAAGTGATAAATGAAACAACATATTACAAAAATTGCTCAAATGTGCATTCCCTGAGCCTGCATTCCATGCTTTGACGTACTCTGTTGAAATCTCCTGGAGTGCTTCATATTTGCTCAGTTCTGTTTTGGATAAACTCTCTCAGAGCCTCAAAATCAGGCACAGGAATTGCATGAACGAAGGAATACTAAGATAAAGGTCCCATCAATTCAAATCTTTTCAACAAACATGTCATTCGATGAATCCTACTCGACCAATGCAACTTTACGGAAAGAGGTCACTCAAATAATGTGAAGTGTCAGACTAAAGTGGGATTGAACATTGTGCATTAACCATATTCGTGGATAACGTTCAAATGGTGCAACACATTTCTGAGAAACTGAAGATAAATTGCGGAGTAAAGAAATAGAGATCCAGAAGTTTATTATTAAATATACCTACCCAATTGTTTACAGCGATTTTCTGCTGATGTTTGCCCTGTGGTATTTCACAGACTCGGATTTAATTGCTTTCATATGAAGATACTGTCAGATGTGTACCCCAGCATCATTTAATGAACAAGCTACATGTCTTGAAATTTATGAACACGGTACACTGCTGTAGAATGAGATGCCAGAATTTCCTTCTTGGCCTTAGTTCTTAGTCCTTGAGTCCTTGCACCTGTTGAAGGTCATAAGGACTGAGAGTGCTTTCTGTAGAATATTCCAATTAGCCATGTGACTTAACTCCTTCCCTCAATGCAACTTTTCCTGCATCTGAAGAGATTTCTTCCACTTTACTAAGAGCTCATTGCTCAAGCTCACAATTTCGGTTTCCCAGCATCCAAAACCTTTCTTCAAACGATCTTGTCTGTCGCAAGCGTTGGTGACTTCGTGGGAATCGTCTTGCATAAGAGAGTTGCCTGCCAGGACATCTTTCTAAATAAACTCACTTGCTTATGCGCTTTTATTTGCAAGGTAACATGTAGTGCATTTCTGTCCTTTCATTCACCGAATGCTTTTCTTGTGATTTTTTCACTCAGCAAACACAAAAGGCAAGGATAGGAAAACAAACGTATTTGCTTACTTTAATAAAGATTGTGATACAAAATAAAAGCAGTTTCATTGACCAGTCTTTAAGAATAAATAAAAGGGAAAATCCTTAATAATTATGAAACTTCGACTTTTCACACCCAGGATTTTATGGACTTTTAAAAAATGGTTTGTTGTTAAGAAGGTATCCCCAAAATATATCGCACCGATCTGCACACAAACTGCATTTTTATGATGGGATTGTCTTCATTATACAAGCACTAATTAAGATGTTCCACAAACTTGCACTTCTGTAAAAAGGAGAGAAAAAAAATAGTGCTATACCACAAAAGCATGGTCTAATTCAAGGCAAGTGTATAAAGTTATATTTTGTAGTTGTTCGTAAAATTATGTTCAATAAGTTTTTCTTCTACACTTGTACTTTACAACTCTGTACTTAAGTTTGAAGTAATTGTTCATTATTTAGTCAAGGAGTATTAGTATTAGTCATGCTCTTGTAATTTCTATAGTTTTCACTACAAGCGCAGGAATATTGCTAAATTCAAATACTAGTGCAATTTTTAATACTTTAGGGAACATTTCTTCTTCTCTTCAACGGCGCGACAGCTGAGATAGGATCATGGCCTGCCGCAGCGACCTCTGCTTTCTCTATCTCCGTCTTGCGACTTCATTGATAGAGGGTAGTATTGCAGAGGCATGTGATCAGCTAGTCGGAACCCGCGCTTTTGAGACCGAAGGAAGCCCCTCTCCTTCAGGCAACTCCCCAGTTGTCCTCACCAGGCTGAATGGACCCCGTTCCAGAACTCCTGGGTCCTCCCGAACAGCAGACAGCAATGCTGAACACTAGACCAATGTGATGGTCAATTTAGGGAACCAATTAACCTAAATATATATTCTACTAGTGGCGATAGTGGTAATAATGAGAAAGAATTAGAATTTCAGCACAATGAACGAGTATGTTAAATGCGATTAAAGCAGGAGTTATGACTAACACGTTCCTTCCTATTTCAGTATATCTTAGATAATATTACAAAATATTTTCGCTAAATGCCAATAAATTAATTTCTTTCATTTCCTCATTGTCTTTCACGAGTAAAATAAAATATATTTAGCCTCTTTTGACATTATTTTCATAACTTTTGCTTGAAATGAAGATGTGATTATCAAATAATACAAACAAATGCATACAAATATGAATAATCAAATAAACTAATAATTAAATATCGAGCGCAATCGGGAAGTTGGACTTTTGTGCCATCTCTCCACTAAAATTGATGCGACGTATGTGCATTTACGAACATTTTTGACAGTTATCTCAAAATGGAAGATTATAAATAAAATATTTAAACTGTCATTATTATTACAAGAAATATCAAGCCAATCTAGTAGGAATATAATATGTTCTATACATTTGAAATACGTATGCAAATGTTTCTGAAAAACTTTTTCATTAATGTAAACTCAAACGAAATAAA